>OZ010634.1:8792345-9333691 GCA_963932165.1 Pimpla rufipes
TGCACGATATCCATGCGTTAAAAGTCGTCTGGCACAGATGTTGTGAACGAAACTTTGAACAGCACTAAAATCGAGATATCGCGTGTTTCGAGCGTTTCTGAGAGCACAGCTCGGTGTAAATGTGTCAAAAACCTTCATTCTACTCAAATGCACGATATCCATGCGTCAAAGTCGTCTGTCACAGCTGTGGTGAACGAAACTTTGAACAGCACCAAAATTGTGGTGTCGCGTGTTTCGAGCATTTCTGAGAGCACAGCTCGGTGTAAATGTGTCAAAAACCTTCATTCAACTCAAATGCACAATATCCATGCGTTAAAAGTCGTCTGGCACATCTGTGGCGAACGAAACTTTGAACAGCACCATAATCGTGATATCGCGTGTTTCGAGCGTTTCTGAGAGCACAGTTCGGTGTAAATGTGTCAAAAACCTTCATTCAACTCAAATGCACAATATACATGCGTTAAAAGTCGTCTGGCACAACTGTGGCGAACGAAAAATCGAAGAACACCAAAATCGTGATATCGCGTGTTTCGAGCGTTTCAGAGAGCACAGCTTGGTGTAATTGTGTCAAAAACCTTCATTCTACTCAAATGCACAATATCCATGCGTTAAAAGTCGTCTGGCACAGCTGTGGCGAACGAAACTTTGTTCAGCACCAAAATCGTGATGTCGCGTATTTCGAGAGTTTCTGAGGACACAGCTCGGTGTAAATGTGTCAAAAACCTTCATTCAACTCAAATGAACAATGTCCATGTGTTAAAAGTCATCTGGCCCAGCTGTGGCGAACAAAAAATCGAAGAACACCAAAATCGTGATGTCGCGTGTTACGAGCGTTTCTGAGAGCACAGCTCGGTGTGAATGTGTCAAAAACCTTCATTCTACTCAAATGCACAATATCCATGCGTTAAAAGTCGTCTAGCACAGCTGTGGCGAACGAAAAATCGAAGAACACCAAAATCGTGATATCGCGTGTTTCGAGCGTTTCTGAGTGCACAGCTGGGTGTAAATGTGTCAAAAACCTTCATTCAACTCAAATGCACAATATCCATGCGTTAAAAGTCGTCTGGCACAGCTGTGGCGAACGAAAAATCGAAGAACACAAAAATCGTGATATCGCGTGTTTCGAGCGTTTCTGAGTGCACAGCTGGGTGTAAATGTGTCAAAAACCTTCATTCAACTCAAATGCACAATATCCATGCGTTAAAAGTCGTCTGGCACATCTGTGGCGAACGAAAAATCGAAGAACACCAAAATCGTGATATCGCGTGTTTCGAGCGTTTCTGAGAGCACAGCTCGGTGTAATTGTGTCAAAAACCTTCATTCTACTCAAATGCACAATATCCATGCGTTAAAAGTCGTCTGGCACAGGTGTGGCGAACGAAAAATTGATGAACACCAAAATCGTGATATCGCGTGTTTCGAGCGTTTCTGAGAGCACAGCTTGGTGTATTTGTGTCAAAAACCTTTATTCTACTCAAATGCACAATATCCATGCGTTAAAAGTCGTCTGGCACATCTGTGGCGAACGAAACTTTGAACAGCACCATAATCGTGATATCGCGTGATTCGAGCGTTTCTGAGAGCACAGTTCGGTGTAAATGTGTCAAAAACCTTTATTCTACTCAAATGCACAATATCCATGCGTTAAAAGTCGTCTGGCACATCTGTGGCGAACGAAACTTTGAACAGCACCATAATCGTGATATCGCGTGATTTGAGCGTTTCTGAGAGCACAGTTCGGTGTAAATGTGTCAAAAACCTTCATTCAACTCAAATGCACAATATACATGCGTTAAAAGTCGTCTGGCACAGCTGTGGCGAACGAAAAATCGATGAACACCAAAATCGTGATATCGCGTGTTTCGAGCGTTTCTGAGAACGCAGTTTGGTGTAATTGTGTCAAAAACCTTCATTCTACTCATATGCACAATATCCATGCGTTAAAAGTCGTCTGGCACAGCTGTGGCGAACGAAACTTTGAACAGCACCAAAATCGTGATGTCGCGTGTTTCGAGCGTTTCTGAGGACACAGCTCGGTGTAAATGTGTCAAAAACCTTCATTCAACTCAAATGAACAATATCCATGTGTTAAAAGTCGACTGGCACAGCTGTGGCGAACAAAAAATCGAAGAACACCAAAATCGTGATGTCGCGTGTTTCGAGCGTTTCTGAGAGCACAGCTCGGTGTGAATGTGTCAAAAACCTTCATTCTACTCAAATGCACAATATCCATGCGTTAAAAGTCGTCTGTCACAGCTGTGGCGAACGAAAAATCGAAGAACACCAAAATCGTGACATCGCGTGTTTCGAGCGTTTCTGAGAGCACAGCTCGGTGTATTTGTGTCAAAAACCTTTATTCTACTCAAATGCACAATATCCATGCGTTAAAAGTCGTCTGGCACATCTGTGGCGAACGAAACTTTGAACAGCACCATAATCGTGATATCGCGTGTTTCGAGCGTTTCTGAGAGCACAGTTCGGTGTAAATGTGTCAAAAACCTTCATTCAACTCAAATGCACAATATACATGCGTTAAAAGTCGTCTGGCACAACTGTGGCGAACGAAAAATCGAAGAACACCAAAATCGTGATATCGCGTGTTTCGAGCGTTTCAGAGAGCACAGCTTGGTGTAATTGTGTCAAAAACCTTCATTCTACTCAAATGCACAATATCCATGCGTTAAAAGTCGTCTGGCACAGCTGTGGCGAACGAAACTTTGTTCAGCACCAAAATCGTGATGTCGCGTATTTCGAGAGTTTCTGAGGACACAGCTCGGTGTAAATGTGTCAAAAACCTTCATTCAACTCAAATGAACAATGTCCATGTGTTAAAAGTCATCTGGCCCAGCTGTGGCGAACAAAAAATCGAAGAACACCAAAATCGTGATGTCGCGTGTTACGAGCGTTTCTGAGAGCACAGCTCGGTGTGAATGTGTCAAAAACCTTCATTCTACTCAAATGCACAATATCCATGCGTTAAAAGTCGTCTAGCACAGCTGTGGCGAACGAAAAATCGAAGAACACCAAAATCGTGATATCGCGTGTTTCGAGCGTTTCTGAGTGCACAGCTGGGTGTAAATGTGTCAAAAACCTTCATTCAACTCAAATGCACAATATCCATGCGTTAAAAGTCGTCTGGCACAGCTGTGGCGAACGAAAAATCGAAGAACACAAAAATCGTGATATCGCGTGTTTCGAGCGTTTCTGAGTGCACAGCTGGGTGTAAATGTGTCAAAAACCTTCATTCAACTCAAATGCACAATATCCATGCGTTAAAAGTCGTCTGGCACATCTGTGGCGAACGAAAAATCGAAGAACACCAAAATCGTGATATCGCGTGTTTCGAGCGTTTCTGAGAGCACAGCTCGGTGTAATTGTGTCAAAAACCTTCATTCTACTCAAATGCACAATATCCATGCGTTAAAAGTCGTCTGGCACAGGTGTGGCGAACGAAAAATTGATGAACACCAAAATCGTGATATCGCGTGTTTCGAGCGTTTCTGAGAGCACAGCTTGGTGTATTTGTGTCAAAAACCTTTATTCTACTCAAATGCACAATATCCATGCGTTAAAAGTCGTCTGGCACATCTGTGGCGAACGAAACTTTGAACAGCACCATAATCGTGATATCGCGTGATTCGAGCGTTTCTGAGAGCACAGTTCGGTGTAAATGTGTCAAAAACCTTTATTCTACTCAAATGCACAATATCCATGCGTTAAAAGTCGTCTGGCACATCTGTGGCGAACGAAACTTTGAACAGCACCATAATCGTGATATCGCGTGATTTGAGCGTTTCTGAGAGCACAGTTCGGTGTAAATGTGTCAAAAACCTTCATTCAACTCAAATGCACAATATACATGCGTTAAAAGTCGTCTGGCACAGCTGTGGCGAACGAAAAATCGATGAACACCAAAATCGTGATATCGCGTGTTTCGAGCGTTTCTGAGAACGCAGCTTGGTGTAATTGTGTCAAAAACCTTCATTCTACTCATATGCACAATATCCATGCGTTAAAAGTCGTCTGGCACAGCTGTGGCGAACGAAACTTTGAACAGCACCAAAATCGTGATGTCGCGTGTTTCGAGCGTTTCTGAGGACACAGCTCGGTGTAAATGTGTCAAAAACCTTCATTCAACTCAAATGAACAATATCCATGTGTTAAAAGTCGACTGGCACAGCTGTGGCGAACAAAAAATCGAAGAACACCAAAATCGTGATGTCGCGTGTTTCGAGCGTTTCTGAGAGCACAGCTCGGTGTGAATGTGTCAAAAACCTTCATTCTACTCAAATGCACAATATCCATGCGTTAAAAGTCGTCTGTCACAGCTGTGGCGAACGAAAAATCGAAGAACACCAAAATCGTGACATCGCGTGTTTCGAGCGTTTCTGAGAGCACAGCTCGGTGTATTTGTGTCAAAAACCTTTATTCTACTCAAATGCACAATATCCATGCGTTAAAAGTCGTCTGGCACATCTGTGGCGAACGAAACTTTGAACAGCACCATAATCGTGATATCGCGTGTTTCGAGCGTTTCTGAGAGCACAGTTCGGTGTAAATGTGTCAAAAACCTTCATTCAACTCAAATGCACAATATACATGCGTTAAAAGTCGTCTGGCACAACTGTGGCGAACGAAAAATCGAAGAACACCAAAATCGTGATATCGCGTGTTTCGAGCGTTTCAGAGAGCACAGCTTGGTGTAATTGTGTCAAAAACCTTCATTCTACTCAAATGCACAATATCCATGCGTTAAAAGTCGTCTGGCACAGCTGTGGCGAACGAAACTTTGTTCAGCACCAAAATCGTGATGTCGCGTATTTCGAGAGTTTCTGAGGACACAGCTCGGTGTAAATGTGTCAAAAACCTTCATTCAACTCAAATGAACAATGTCCATGTGTTAAAAGTCATCTGGCCCAGCTGTGGCGAACAAAAAATCGAAGAACACCAAAATCGTGATGTCGCGTGTTACGAGCGTTTCTGAGAGCACAGCTCGGTGTGAATGTGTCAAAAACCTTCATTCTACTCAAATGCACAATATCCATGCGTTAAAAGTCGTCTAGCACAGCTGTGGCGAACGAAAAATCGAAGAACACCAAAATCGTGATATCGCGTGTTTCGAGCGTTTCTGAGTGCACAGCTGGGTGTAAATGTGTCAAAAACCTTCATTCAACTCAAATGCACAATATCCATGCGTTAAAAGTCGTCTGGCACAGCTGTGGCGAACGAAAAATCGAAGAACACAAAAATCGTGATATCGCGTGTTTCGAGCGTTTCTGAGTGCACAGCTGGGTGTAAATGTGTCAAAAACCTTCATTCAACTCAAATGCACAATATCCATGCGTTAAAAGTCGTCTGGCACATCTGTGGCGAACGAAAAATCGAAGAACACCAAAATCGTGATATCGCGTGTTTCGAGCGTTTCTGAGAGCACAGCTCGGTGTAATTGTGTCAAAAACCTTCATTCTACTCAAATGCACAATATCCATGCGTTAAAAGTCGTCTGGCACAGGTGTGGCGAACGAAAAATTGATGAACACCAAAATCGTGATATCGCGTGTTTCGAGCGTTTCTGAGAGCACAGCTTGGTGTATTTGTGTCAAAAACCTTTATTCTACTCAAATGCACAATATCCATGCGTTAAAAGTCGTCTGGCACATCTGTGGCGAACGAAACTTTGAACAGCACCATAATCGTGATATCGCGTGATTCGAGCGTTTCTGAGAGCACAGTTCGGTGTAAATGTGTCAAAAACCTTTATTCTACTCAAATGCACAATATCCATGCGTTAAAAGTCGTCTGGCACATCTGTGGCGAACGAAACTTTGAACAGCACCATAATCGTGATATCGCGTGATTTGAGCGTTTCTGAGAGCACAGTTCGGTGTAAATGTGTCAAAAACCTTCATTCAACTCAAATGCACAATATACATGCGTTAAAAGTCGTCTGGCACAGCTGTGGCGAACGAAAAATCGATGAACACCAAAATCGTGATATCGCGTGTTTCGAGCGTTTCTGAGAACGCAGCTTGGTGTAATTGTGTCAAAAACCTTCATTCTACTCATATGCACAATATCCATGCGTTAAAAGTCGTCTGGCACAGCTGTGGCGAACGAAACTTTGAACAGCACCAAAATCGTGATGTCGCGTGTTTCGAGCGTTTCTGAGGACACAGCTCGGTGTAAATGTGTCAAAAACCTTCATTCAACTCAAATGAACAATATCCATGTGTTAAAAGTCGACTGGCACAGCTGTGGCGAACAAAAAATCGAAGAACACCAAAATCGTGATGTCGCGTGTTTCGAGCGTTTCTGAGAGCACAGCTCGGTGTGAATGTGTCAAAAACCTTCATTCTACTCAAATGCACAATATCCATGCGTTAAAAGTCGTCTGTCACAGCTGTGGCGAACGAAAAATCGAAGAACACCAAAATCGTGACATCGCGTGTTTCGAGCGTTTCTGAGAGCACAGCTCGGTGTATTTGTGTCAAAAACCTTTATTCTACTCAAATGCACAATATCCATGCGTTAAAAGTCGTCTGGCACATCTGTGGCGAACGAAACTTTGAACAGCACCATAATCGTGATATCGCGTGTTTCGAGCGTTTCTGAGAGCACAGTTCGGTGTAAATGTGTCAAAAACCTTCATTCAACTCAAATGCACAATATACATGCGTTAAAAGTCGTCTGGCACAACTGTGGCGAACGAAAAATCGAAGAACACCAAAATCGTGATATCGCGTGTTTCGAGCGTTTCAGAGAGCACAGCTTGGTGTAATTGTGTCAAAAACCTTCATTCTACTCAAATGCACAATATCCATGCGTTAAAAGTCGTCTGGCACAGCTGTGGCGAACGAAACTTTGTTCAGCACCAAAATCGTGATGTCGCGTATTTCGAGAGTTTCTGAGGACACAGCTCGGTGTAAATGTGTCAAAAACCTTCATTCAACTCAAATGAACAATGTCCATGTGTTAAAAGTCATCTGGCCCAGCTGTGGCGAACAAAAAATCGAAGAACACCAAAATCGTGATGTCGCGTGTTACGAGCGTTTCTGAGAGCACAGCTCGGTGTGAATGTGTCAAAAACCTTCATTCTACTCAAATGCACAATATCCATGCGTTAAAAGTCGTCTAGCACAGCTGTGGCGAACGAAAAATCGAAGAACACCAAAATCGTGATATCGCGTGTTTCGAGCGTTTCTGAGTGCACAGCTGGGTGTAAATGTGTCAAAAACCTTCATTCAACTCAAATGCACAATATCCATGCGTTAAAAGTCGTCTGGCACAGCTGTGGCGAACGAAAAATCGAAGAACACAAAAATCGTGATATCGCGTGTTTCGAGCGTTTCTGAGTGCACAGCTGGGTGTAAATGTGTCAAAAACCTTCATTCAACTCAAATGCACAATATCCATGCGTTAAAAGTCGTCTGGCACATCTGTGGCGAACGAAAAATCGAAGAACACCAAAATCGTGATATCGCGTGTTTCGAGCGTTTCTGAGAGCACAGCTCGGTGTAATTGTGTCAAAAACCTTCATTCTACTCAAATGCACAATATCCATGCGTTAAAAGTCGTCTGGCACAGGTGTGGCGAACGAAAAATTGATGAACACCAAAATCGTGATATCGCGTGTTTCGAGCGTTTCTGAGAGCACAGCTTGGTGTATTTGTGTCAAAAACCTTTATTCTACTCAAATGCACAATATCCATGCGTTAAAAGTCGTCTGGCACATCTGTGGCGAACGAAACTTTGAACAGCACCATAATCGTGATATCGCGTGATTCGAGCGTTTCTGAGAGCACAGTTCGGTGTAAATGTGTCAAAAACCTTTATTCTACTCAAATGCACAATATCCATGCGTTAAAAGTCGTCTGGCACATCTGTGGCGAACGAAACTTTGAACAGCACCATAATCGTGATATCGCGTGATTTGAGCGTTTCTGAGAGCACAGTTCGGTGTAAATGTGTCAAAAACCTTCATTCAACTCAAATGCACAATATACATGCGTTAAAAGTCGTCTGGCACAGCTGTGGCGAACGAAAAATCGATGAACACCAAAATCGTGATATCGCGTGTTTCGAGCGTTTCTGAGAACGCAGCTTGGTGTAATTGTGTCAAAAACCTTCATTCTACTCATATGCACAATATCCATGCGTTAAAAGTCGTCTGGCACAGCTGTGGCGAACGAAACTTTGAACAGCACCAAAATCGTGATGTCGCGTGTTTCGAGCGTTTCTGAGGACACAGCTCGGTGTAAATGTGTCAAAAACCTTCATTCAACTCAAATGAACAATATCCATGTGTTAAAAGTCGACTGGCACAGCTGTGGCGAACAAAAAATCGAAGAACACCAAAATCGTGATGTCGCGTGTTTCGAGCGTTTCTGAGAGCACAGCTCGGTGTGAATGTGTCAAAAACCTTCATTCTACTCAAATGCACAATATCCATGCGTTAAAAGTCGTCTGTCACAGCTGTGGCGAACGAAAAATCGAAGAACACCAAAATCGTGACATCGCGTGTTTCGAGCGTTTCTGAGAGCACAGCTCGGTGTATTTGTGTCAAAAACCTTTATTCTACTCAAATGCACAATATCCATGCGTTAAAAGTCGTCTGGCACATCTGTGGCGAACGAAACTTTGAACAGCACCATAATCGTGATATCGCGTGTTTCGAGCGTTTCTGAGAGCACAGTTCGGTGTAAATGTGTCAAAAACCTTCATTCAACTCAAATGCACAATATACATGCGTTAAAAGTCGTCTGGCACAACTGTGGCGAACGAAAAATCGAAGAACACCAAAATCGTGATATCGCGTGTTTCGAGCGTTTCAGAGAGCACAGCTTGGTGTAATTGTGTCAAAAACCTTCATTCTACTCAAATGCACAATATCCATGCGTTAAAAGTCGTCTGGCACAGCTGTGGCGAACGAAACTTTGTTCAGCACCAAAATCGTGATGTCGCGTATTTCGAGAGTTTCTGAGGACACAGCTCGGTGTAAATGTGTCAAAAACCTTCATTCAACTCAAATGAACAATGTCCATGTGTTAAAAGTCATCTGGCCCAGCTGTGGCGAACAAAAAATCGAAGAACACCAAAATCGTGATGTCGCGTGTTACGAGCGTTTCTGAGAGCACAGCTCGGTGTGAATGTGTCAAAAACCTTCATTCTACTCAAATGCACAATATCCATGCGTTAAAAGTCGTCTAGCACAGCTGTGGCGAACGAAAAATCGAAGAACACCAAAATCGTGATATCGCGTGTTTCGAGCGTTTCTGAGTGCACAGCTGGGTGTAAATGTGTCAAAAACCTTCATTCAACTCAAATGCACAATATCCATGCGTTAAAAGTCGTCTGGCACAGCTGTGGCGAACGAAAAATCGAAGAACACAAAAATCGTGATATCGCGTGTTTCGAGCGTTTCTGAGTGCACAGCTGGGTGTAAATGTGTCAAAAACCTTCATTCAACTCAAATGCACAATATCCATGCGTTAAAAGTCGTCTGGCACATCTGTGGCGAACGAAAAATCGAAGAACACCAAAATCGTGATATCGCGTGTTTCGAGCGTTTCTGAGAGCACAGCTCGGTGTAATTGTGTCAAAAACCTTCATTCTACTCAAATGCACAATATCCATGCGTTAAAAGTCGTCTGGCACAGGTGTGGCGAACGAAAAATTGATGAACACCAAAATCGTGATATCGCGTGTTTCGAGCGTTTCTGAGAGCACAGCTTGGTGTATTTGTGTCAAAAACCTTTATTCTACTCAAATGCACAATATCCATGCGTTAAAAGTCGTCTGGCACATCTGTGGCGAACGAAACTTTGAACAGCACCATAATCGTGATATCGCGTGATTCGAGCGTTTCTGAGAGCACAGTTCGGTGTAAATGTGTCAAAAACCTTTATTCTACTCAAATGCACAATATCCATGCGTTAAAAGTCGTCTGGCACATCTGTGGCGAACGAAACTTTGAACAGCACCATAATCGTGATATCGCGTGATTCGAGCGTTTCTGAGAGCACAGTTCGGTGTAAATGTGTCAAAAACCTTCATTCAACTCAAATGCACAATATACATGCGTTAAAAGTCGTCTGGCACAGCTGTGGCGAACGAAAAATCGATGAACACCAAAATCGTGATATCGCGTGTTTCGAGCGTTTCTGATAGCGCAGCTTGGTGTAATTGTGTCAAAAACCTTCATTCTACTCAAATGCAGAATATCCATGCGTTAAAAGTCGTCTGGCACAGCTGTGGCGAACGAAACTTTGAACAGCACCAAAATCGTGATGTCGCGTGTTTCGAGCGTTTCTGAGGACACAGCTCGGTGTAAATGTGTCAAAAACCTTCATTCAACTCAAATGAACAATATCCATGTGTTAAAAGTCGACTGGCACAGCTGTGGCGAACGAAAAATCGAAGAACACCAAAATCGTGATATCGCGTGTTTCGAGCGTTTCTGAGAGCACAGCTTGGTGTATTTGTGTCAAAAACCTTTATTCTACTCAAATGCACAATATCCATGCGTTAAAAGTCGTCTGGCACATCTGTGGCGAACGAAACTTTGAACAGCACCATAATCGTGATATCGCGTGATTCGAGCGTTTCTGAGAGCACAGTTCGGTGTAAATGTGTCAAAAACCTTCATTCAACTCAAATGCACAATATACATGCGTTAAAAGTCGTCTGGCACAGCTGTGGCGAACGAAAAATCGATGAACACCAAAATCGTGATATCGCGTGTTTCGAGCGTTTCTGAGGGCACAGCTCGGTGTAAATGTGTCAAAAACCTTCATTCTACTCAAATGCACGATATCCATGCGTCAAAGTCGTCTGTCACAGCTGTGGCGAACGAAAAATCGAAGAACACCAAAATCGTGACATCGCGTGTTTCGAGCGTTTCTGAGAGCACAGCTCGGTGTGATTGTGTCAAAAACCTTCATTCTACTCAAATGCACAATATCCATGCGTTAAAAGTCGTCTGGCACAGGTGTGGCGAACGAAAAATTGAAGAACACCAAAATCGTGATATCGCGTGTTTCGAGCGTTTCTGAGTGCACAGCTGGGTGTAAATGTGTCAAAAACCTTCATTCAACTCAAATGCACAATGTCCATGCGTTAAAAGTCGTCTGTCACAGCTGTGGCGAACGAAAAATCGAAGAACACCAAAATCGTGACATCGCGTGTTTCGAGCGTTTCTGAGAGCACAGCTCGGTGTAAATGTGTCAAAAACCTTCATTCTACTCAAATGCACGATATCCATGCGTTAAAAGTCGTCTGTCACAGCTGTGGCGAACGAAAAATCGAAGAACACCAAAATCGTGACATCGCGTGTTTCGAGCTTTTCTGAGAGCACAGCTCGGTGTAAATATGTCAAAAACCTTCATTCTACTCAAATGCACGATATCCATGCGTTAAAAGTCGTCTGGCACAGCTGTGGTGAACGAAACTTTGAACAGCACTAAAATCGAGATATCGCGTGTTTCGAGTGTTTCTGAGTGCACAGCTCTGTGTGAATGTGTCAAAAACCTTCATTCTACTCAAATGCACAATATCCATGCGTTAAAAGTCGTCTGGCACAGCTGTGGCGATCGAAACATTGAAGAACACCAAAATCGTGATATCGCGTGTTTCGAGCGTTTCTGAGAGCACAGCTCGGTGTAATTTTGTCAAAAACCTTCATTCTACTCAAATGCACAATATCCATGCGTTAAAAGTCGTCTGGCACAACTGTGGCGAACGAAACTTTGAACAGCACCAAAATCGTGATGTCGCGTGTTTCGAGCGTTTCTGAGAGCACAGCTCGGTGTAAATGTGTCAACAACCTTCATTCTACTCAAATTCACAATATCCATGCGGTTAAAGTCGTCTGGCACATCTGTGACGAACGAAAAATCGAAGAACACCAAAATCGTGATATCGCGTGTTTCGAGCGTTTCTGAGACCACAGCTTAGTGTAATTGTGTCAAAAACCTTCATTCTACTTAAATGCACAATATCCATGCGTTAAAGTCGTCTGGCACAGCTGCGGCGAACGAAACTTTGAACAGCACCATAATCGTGATATCGCGTGTTTCGAGCGTTTCTGAGAGCACAGTTCGGTGTAAATGTGTCAAAAACCTTCATTCAACTCAAATGCACAATATACATGCGTTAAAAGTCGTCTAGCACAGCTGTGGCGAACGAAAAATCGAAGAACACCAAAATCGTGATATCGCGTGTTTCGAGCGTTTCTGAGAGCACAGCTCGGTGTAAATGTGTCAAAAAACTTCATTCTACTCAAATGCACGATATCCATGCGTTAAAAGTCGTCTGGCACAGATGTTGTGAACGAAACTTTGAACAGCACTAAAATCGAGATATCGCGTGTTTCGAGCGTTTCTGAGAGCACAGCTCGGTGTAAATGTGTCAAAAACCTTCATTCTACTCAAATGCACGATATCCATGCGTTAAAGTCGTCTGTCACAGCTGTGGCGAACGAAAAATCGAAGAACACCAAAATCGTGACATCGCGTGTTTCGAGCGTTTCTGAGAGCACAGCTCGGTGTGATTGTGTCAAAAACCTTCATTCTACTCAAATGCACAATATCCATGCGTTAAAAGTCGTCTGGCACAGCTGTGGCGAACGAAAAATCGAAGAACACCAAAATCGTGATATCGCGTGTTTCGAGCGTTTCAGAGAGCACAGCTTGGTGTAATTGTGTCAAAAACCTTCATTCTACTCAAATGCACAATATCCATGCGTTAAAAGTCGTCTGGCACAGCTGTGGCGGACGAAAAATCGAAGAACACCAAAATCGTGATATCGCGTGTTTCGAGCGTTTCTGAGAGCACAGCTTGGTGTATTTGTGTCAAAAACCTTTATTCTACTCAAATGCACAATATCCATGCGTTAAAAGTCGTCTGGCACATCTGTGGCGAACGAAACTTTGAACAGCACCATAATCGTGATATCGCGTGATTCGAGCGTTTCTGAGAGCACAGTTCGGTGTAAATGTGTCAAAAACCTTCATTCAACTCAAATGCACAATATACATGCGTTAAAAGTCGCCTGGCACAGCTGTGGCGAACGAAAAATCGATGAACACCAAAATCGTGATATCGCGTGTTTCGAGCGTTTCTGAGGGCACAGCTCGGTGTAAATGTGTCAAAAACCTTCATTCTACTCAAATGCACGATATCCATGCGTCAAAGTCGTCTGTCACAGCTGTGGCGAACGAAAAATCGAAGAACACCAAAATCGTGACATCGCGTGTTTCGAGCGTTTCTGAGAGCACAGCTCGGTGTGATTGTGTCAAAAACCTTCATTCTACTCAAATGCACAATATCCATGCGTTAAAAGTCGTCTGGCACAGGTGTGGCGAACGAAAAATTGAAGAACACCAAAATCGTGATATCGCGTGTTTCGAGCGTTTCTGAGTGCACAGCTGGGTGTAAATGTGTCAAAAACCTTCATTCAACTCAAATGCACAATGTCCATGCGTTAAAAGTCGTCTGTCAAAGCTGTGGCGAACGTAAAATCGAAGAACACCAAAATCGTGACATCGCGTGTTTCGAGCGTTTCTGAGAGCACAGCTCGGTGTAAATGTGTCAAAAACCTTCATTCTACTCAAATGCACGATATCCATGCGTTAAAAGTCGTCTGTCACAGCTGTGGCGAACGAAAAATCGAAGAACACCAAAATCGTGACATCGCGTGTTTCGAGCTTTTCTGAGAGCACAGCTCGGTGTAAATATGTCAAAAACCTTCATTCTACTCAAATGCACGATATCCATGCGTTAAAAGTCGTCTGGCACAGCTGTGGTGAACGAAACTTTGAACAGCACTAAAATCGAGATATCGCGTGTTTCGAGTGTTTCTGAGTGCACAGCTCTGTGTGAATGTGTCAAAAACCTTCATTCTACTCAAATGCACAATATCCATGCGTTAAAAGTCGTCTGGCACAGCTGTGGCGATCGAAACATTGAAGAACACCAAAATCGTGATATCGCGTGTTTCGAGCGTTTCTGAGAGCACAGCTCGGTGTAATTTTGTCAAAAACCTTCATTCTACTCAAATGCACAATATCCATGCGTTAAAAGTCGTCTGGCACAGCTGTGGCGAACGAAACTTTGAACAGCACCAAAATCGTGATGTCGCGTGTTTCGAGCGTTTCTGAGAGCACAGCTCGGTGTAAATGTGTCAACAACCTTCATTCTACTCAAATTCACAATATCCATGCGGTTAAAGTCGTCTGGCACATCTGTGACGAACGAAAAATCGAAGAACACCAAAATCGTGATATCGCGTGTTTCGAGCGTTTCTGAGACCACAGCTTAGTGTAATTGTGTCAAAAAACTTCATTCTACTCAAATGCACGATATCCATGCGTTAAAAGTCGTCTGGCACAGATGTTGTGAACGAAACTTTGAACAGCACTAAAATCGAGATATCGCGTGTTTCGAGCGTTTCTGAGAGCACAGCTCGGTGTAAATGTGTCAAAAACCTTCATTCTACTCAAATGCACGATATCCATGCGTTAAAGTCGTCTGTCACAGCTGTGGCGAACGAAAAATCGAAGAACACCAAAATCGTGACATCGCGTGTTTCGAGCGTTTCTGAGAGCACAGCTCGGTGTGATTGTGTCAAAAACCTTCATTCTACTCAAATGCACAATATCCATGCGTTAAAAGTCGTCTGGCACAGCTGTGGCGAACGAAAAATCGAAGAACACCAAAATCGTGATATCGCGTGTTTCGAGCGTTTCAGAGAGCACAGCTTGGTGTAATTGTGTCAAAAACCTTCATTCTACTCAAATGCACAATATCCATGCGTTAAAAGTCGTCTGGCACAGCTGTGGCGAACGAAAAATCGAAGAACACCAAAATCGTGATATCGCGTGTTTCGAGCGTTTCTGAGAGCACAGCTTGGTGTATTTGTGTCAAAAACCTTTATTCTAATCAAATGCACAATATCCATGCGTTAAAAGTCGTCTGGCACATCTGTGGCGAACGAAACTTTGAACAGCACCATAATCGTGATATCGCGTGATTCGAGCGTTTCTGAGAGCACAGTTCGGTGTAAATGTGTCAAAAACCTTCATTCAACTCAAATGCACAATATACATGCGTTAAAAGTCGTCTGGCACAGCTGTGGCGAACGAAAAATCGATGAACACCAAAATCGTGATATCGCGTGTTTCGAGCGTTTCTGAGAGCACAGCTCGGTGTAAATGTGTCAAAAACCTTCATTCTACTCAAATGCACGATATCCATGCGTCAAAGTCGTCTGTCACAGCTGTGGCGAACGAAAAATCGAAGAACACCAAAATCGTGACATCGCGTGTTTCGAGCGTTTCTGAGAGCACAGCTCGGTGTGATTGTGTCAAAAACCTTCATTCTACTCAAATGCACAATATCCATGCGTTAAAAGTCGTCTGGCACAGGTGTGGCGAACGAAAAATTGAAGAACACCAAAATCGTGATATCGCGTGTTTCGAGCGTTTCTGAGTGCACAGCTGGGTGTAAATGTGTCAAAAACCTTCATTCAACTCAAATGCACAATGTCCATGCGTTAAAAGTCGTCTGTCACAGCTGTGGCGAACGAAAAATCGAAGAACACCAAAATCGTGACATCGCGTGTTTCGAGCGTTTCTGAGAGCACAGCTCGGTGTAAATGTGTCAAAAACCTTAATTCTACTCAAATGCACGATATCCATGCGTTAAAAGTCGTCTGTCACAGCTGTGGCGAACGAAAAATCGAAGATCACCAAAATCGTGACATCGCGTGTTTCGAGCTTTTCTGAGAGCACAGCTCGGTGTAAATATGTCAAAAACCTTCATTCTACTCAAATGCACGATATCCATGCGTTAAAAGTCGTCTGGCACAGCTGTGGTGAACGAAACTTTGAACAGCACTAAAATCGAGATATCGCGTGTTTCGAGTGTTTCTGAGTGCACAGCTCTGTGTGAATGTGTCAAAAACCTTCATTCTACTCAAATGCACAATATCCATGCGTTAAAAGTCGTCTGGCACAGCTGTGGCGATCGAAACATTGAAGAACACCAAAATCGTGATATCGCGTGTTTCGAGCGTTTCTGAGAGCACAGCTCGGTGTAATTTTGTCAAAAACCTTCATTCTACTCAAATGCACAATATCCATGCGTTAAAAGTCGTCTGGCACAGCTGTGGCGAACGAAACTTTGAACAGCACCAAAATCGTGATGTCGCGTGTTTCGAGCGTTTCTGAGAGCACAGCTCGGTGTAAATGTGTCAACAACCTTCATTCTACTCAAATTCACAATATCCATGCGGTTAAAGTCGTCTGGCACATCTGTGACGAACGAAAAATCGAAGAACACCAAAATCGTGATATCGCGTGTTTCGAGCGTTTCTGAGACCACAGCTTAGTGTAATTGTGTCAAAAACCTTCATTCTACTTAAATGCACAATATCCATGCGTTAAAGTCGTCTGGCACAGCTGTGGCGAACGAAACTTTGAACAGCACCATAATCGTGATATCGCGTGTTTCGAGCGTTTCTGAGAGCACAGTTCGGTGTAAATGTGTCAAAAACCTTCATTCAACTCAAATGCACAATATACATGCGTTAAAAGTCGTCTAGCACAGCTGTGGCGAACGAAAAATCGAAGAACACCAAAATCGTGATATCGCGTGTTTCGAGCGTTTCTGAGAGCACAGCTCGGTGTAAATGTGTCAAAAAACTTCATTCTACTCAAATGCACGATATCCATGCGTTAAAAGTCGTCTGGCACAGATGTTGTGAACGAAACTTTGAACAGCACTAAAATCGAGATATCGCGTGTTTCGAGCGTTTCTGAGAGCACAGCTCGGTGTAAATGTGTCAAAAACCTTCATTCTACTCAAATGCACGATATCCATGCGTCAAAGTCGTCTGTCACAGCTGTGGTGAACGAAACTTTGAACAGCACCAAAATTGTGGTGTCGCGTGTTTCGAGCATTTCTGAGAGCACAGCTCGGTGTAAATGTGTCAAAAACCTTCATTCAACTCAAATGCACAATATCCATGCGTTAAAAGTCGTCTGGCACAGCTGTGGCGGACGAAAAATCGAAGAACACCAAAATCGTGATATCGCGTGTTTCGAGCGTTTCTGAGAGCACAGCTCGGTGTATTTGTGTCAAAAACCTTTATTCTACTCAAATGCACAATATCCATGCGTTAAAAGTCGTCTGGCACATCTGTGGCGAACGAAACTTTGAACAGCACCATAATCGTGATATCGCGTGTTTCGAGCGTTTCTGAGAGCACAGTTCGGTGTAAATGTGTCAAAAACCTTCATTCAACTCAAATGCACAATATACATGCGTTAAAAGTCGTCTGGCACAACTGTGGCGAACGAAAAATCGAAGAACACCAAAATCGTGATATCGCGTGTTTCGAGCGTTTCAGAGAGCACAGCTTGGTGTAATTGTGTCAAAAACCTTCATTCTACTCAAATGCACAATATCCATGCGTTAAAAGTCGTCTGGCACAGCTGTGGCGAACGAAACTTTGTTCAGCACCAAAATCGTGATGTCGCGTATTTCGAGAGTTTCTGAGGACACAGCTCGGTGTAAATGTGTCAAAAACCTTCATTCAACTCAAATGAACAATGTCCATGTGTTAAAAGTCATCTGGCCCAGCTGTGGCGAACAAAAAATCGAAGAACACCAAAATCGTGATGTCGCGTGTTACGAGCGTTTCTGAGAGCACAGCTCGGTGTGAATGTGTCAAAAACCTTCATTCTACTCAAATGCACAATATCCATGCGTTAAAAGTCGTCTAGCACAGCTGTGGCGAACGAAAAATCGAAGAACACCAAAATCGTGATATCGCGTGTTTCGAGCGTTTCTGAGTGCACAGCTGGGTGTAAATGTGTCAAAAACCTTCATTCAACTCAAATGCACAATATCCATGCGTTAAAAGTCGTCTGGCACAGCTGTGGCGAACGAAAAATCGAAGAACACAAAAATCGTGATATCGCGTGTTTCGAGCGTTTCTGAGTGCACAGCTGGGTGTAAATGTGTCAAAAACCTTCATTCAACTCAAATGCACAATATCCATGCGTTAAAAGTCGTCTGGCACATCTGTGGCGAACGAAAAATCGAAGAACACCAAAATCGTGATATCGCGTGTTTCGAGCGTTTCTGAGAGCACAGCTGGGTGTAAATGTGTCAAAAACCTTCATTCAACTCAAATGCACAATATCCATGCGTTAAAAGTCGTCTGGCACAGCTGTGGCGAACGAAAAATCGAAGAACACAAAAATCGTGATATCGCGTGTTTCGAGCGTTTCTGAGTGCACAGCTGGGTGTAAATGTGTCAAAAACCTTCATTCAACTCAAATGCACAATATCCATGCGTTAAAAGTCGTCTGGCACATCTGTGGCGAACGAAAAATCGAAGAACACCAAAATCGTGATATCGCGTGTTTCGAGCGTTTCTGAGAGCACAGCTCGGTGTAATTGTGTCAAAAACCTTCATTCTACTCAAATGCACAATATCCATGCGTTAAAAGTCGTCTGGCACAGGTGTGGCGAACGAAAAATTGATGAACACCAAAATCGTGATATCGCGTGTTTCGAGCGTTTCTGAGAGCACAGCTTGGTGTATTTGTGTCAAAAACCTTTATTCTACTCAAATGCACAATATCCATGCGTTAAAAGTCGTCTGGCACATCTGTGGCGAACGAAACTTTGAACAGCACCATAATCGTGATATCGCGTGATTCGAGCGTTTCTGAGAGCACAGTTCGGTGTAAATGTGTCAAAAACCTTTATTCTACTCAAATGCACAATATCCATGCGTTAAAAGTCGTCTGGCACATCTGTGGCGAACGAAACTTTGAACAGCACCATAATCGTGATATCGCGTGATTCGAGCGTTTCTGAGAGCACAGTTCGGTGTAAATGTGTCAAAAACCTTCATTCAACTCAAATGCACAATATACATGCGTTAAAAGTCGTCTGGCACAGCTGTGGCGAACGAAAAATCGATGAACACCAAAATCGTGATATCGCGTGTTTCGAGCGTTTCTGAGAGCGCAGCTTGGTGTAATTGTGTCAAAAACCTTCATTCTACTCAAATGCAGAATATCCATGCGTTAAAAGTCGTCTGGCACAGCTGTGGCGAACGAAACTTTGAACAGCACCAAAATCGTGATGTCGCGTGTTTCGAGCGTTTCTGAGGACACAGCTCGGTGTAAATGTGTCAAAAACCTTCATTCAACTCAAATGAACAATATCCATGTGTTAAAAGTCGACTGGCACAGCTGTGGCGAACGAAAAATCGAAGAACACCAAAATCGTGATATCGCGTGTTTCGAGCGTTTCTGAGAGCACAGCTTGGTGTATTTGTGTCAAAAACCTTTATTCTACTCAAATGCACAATATCCATGCGTTAAAAGTCGTCTGGCACATCTGTGGCGAACGAAACTTTGAACAGCACCATAATCGTGATATCGCGTGATTCGAGCGTTTCTGAGAGCACAGTTCGGTGTAAATGTGTCAAAAACCTTCATTCAACTCAAATGCACAATATACATGCGTTAAAAGTCGTCTGGCACAGCTGTGGCGAACGAAAAATCGATGAACACCAAAATCGTGATATCGCGTGTTTCGAGCGTTTCTGAGGGCACAGCTCGGTGTAAATGTGTCAAAAACCTTCATTCTACTCAAATGCACGATATCCATGCGTCAAAGTCGTCTGTCACAGCTGTGGCGAACGAAAAATCGAAGAACACCAAAATCGTGACATCGCGTGTTTCGAGCGTTTCTGAGAGCACAGCTCGGTGTGATTGTGTCAAAAACCTTCATTCTACTCAAATGCACAATATCCATGCGTTAAAAGTCGTCTGGCACAGGTGTGGCGAACGAAAAATTGAAGAACACCAAAATCGTGATATCGCGTGTTTCGAGCGTTTCTGAGTGCACAGCTGGGTGTAAATGTGTCAAAAACCTTCATTCAACTCAAATGCACAATGTCCATGCGTTAAAAGTCGTCTGTCACAGCTGTGGCGAACGAAAAATCGAAGAACACCAAAATCGTGACATCGCGTGTTTCGAGCGTTTCTGAGAGCACAGCTCGGTGTAAATGTGTCAAAAACCTTCATTCTACTCAAATGCACGATATCCATGCGTTAAAAGTCGTCTGTCACAGCTGTGGCGAACGAAAAATCGAAGAACACCAAAATCGTGACATCGCGTGTTTCGAGCTTTTCTGAGAGCACAGCTCGGTGTAAATATGTCAAAAACCTTCATTCTACTCAAATGCACGATATCCATGCGTTAAATGTCGTCTGGCACAGCTGTGGTGAACGAAACTTTGAACAGCACTAAAATCGAGATATCGCGTGTTTCGAGTGTTTCTGAGTGCACAGCTCTGTGTGAATGTGTCAAAAACCTTCATTCTACTCAAATGCACAATATCCATGCGTTAAAAGTCGTCTGGCACAGCTGTGGCGATCGAAACATTGAAGAACACCAAAATCGTGATATCGCGTGTTTCGAGCGTTTCTGAGAGCACAGCTCGGTGTAATTTTGTCAAAAACCTTCATTCTACTCAAATGCACAATATCCATGCGTTAAAAGTCGTCTGGCACAACTGTGGCGAACGAAACTTTGAACAGCACCAAAATCGTGATGTCGCGTGTTTCGAGCGTTTCTGAGAGCACAGCTCGGTGTAAATGTGTCAACAACCTTCATTCTACTCAAATTCACAATATCCATGCGGTTAAAGTCGTCTGGCACATCTGTGACGAACGAAAAATCGAAGAACACCAAAATCGTGATATCGCGTGTTTCGAGCGTTTCTGAGACCACAGCTTAGTGTAATTGTGTCAAAAACCTTCATTCTACTTAAATGCACAATATCCATGCGTTAAAGTCGTCTGGCACAGCTGTGGCGAACGAAACTTTGAACAGCACCATAATCGTGATATCGCGTGTTTCGAGCGTTTCTGAGAGCACAGTTCGGTGTAAATGTGTCAAAAACCTTCATTCAACTCAAATGCACAATATACATGCGTTAAAAGTCGTCTAGCACAGCTGTGGCGAACGAAAAATCGAAGAACACCAAAATCGTGATATCGCGTGTTTCGAGCGTTTCTGAGAGCACAGCTCGGTGTAAATGTGTCAAAAAACTTCATTCTACTCAAATGCACGATATCCATGCGTTAAAAGTCGTCTGGCACAGATGTTGTGAACGAAACTTTGAACAGCACTAAAATCGAGATATCGCGTGTTTCGAGCGTTTCTGAGAGCACAGCTCGGTGTAAATGTGTCAAAAACCTTCATTCTACTCAAATGCACGATATCCATGCGTTAAAGTCGTCTGTCACAGCTGTGGCGAACGAAAAATCGAAGAACACCAAAATCGTGACATCGCGTGTTTCGAGCGTTTCTGAGAGCACAGCTCGGTGTGATTGTGTCAAAAACCTTCATTTTACTCAAATGCACAATATCCATGCGTTAAAAGTCGTCTGGCACAGCTGTGGCGAACGAAAAATCGAAGAACACCAAAATCGTGATATCGCGTGTTTCGAGCGTTTCAGAGAGCACAGCTTGGTGTAATTGTGTCAAAAACCTTCATTCTACTCAAATGCACAATATCCATGCGTTAAAAGTCGTCTGGCACAGCTGTGGCGGACGAAAAATCGAAGAACACCAAAATCGTGATATCGCGTGTTTCGAGCGTTTCTGAGAGCACAGCTTGGTGTATTTGTGTCAAAAACCTTTATTCTACTCAAATGCACAATATCCATGCGTTAAAAGTCGTCTGGCACATCTGTGGCGAACGAAACTTTGAACAGCACCATAATCGTGATATCGCGTGATTCGAGCGTTTCTGAGAGCACAGTTCGGTGTAAATGTGTCAAAAACCTTCATTCAACTCAAATGCACAATATACATGCGTTAAAAGTCGCCTGGCACAGCTGTGGCGAACGAAAAATCGATGAACACCAAAATCGTGATATCGCGTGTTTCGAGCGTTTCTGAGGGCACAGCTCGGTGTAAATGTGTCAAAAACCTTCATTCTACTCAAATGCACGATATCCATGCGTCAAAGTCGTCTGTCACAGCTGTGGCGAACGAAAAATCGAAGAACACCAAAATCGTGACATCGCGTGTTTCGAGCGTTTCTGAGAGCACAGCTCGGTGTGATTGTGTCAAAAACCTTCTTTCTACTCAAATGCACAATATCCATGCGTTAAAAGTCGTCTGGCACAGGTGTGGCGAACGAAAAATTGAAGAACACCAAAATCGTGATATCGCGTGTTTCGAGCGTTTCTGAGTGCACAGCTGGGTGTAAATGTGTCAAAAACCTTCATTCAACTCAAATGCACAATGTCCATGCGTTAAAAGTCGTCTGTCAAAGCTGTGGCGAACGAAAAATCGAAGAACACCAAAATCGTGACATCGCGTGTTTCGAGCGTTTCTGAGAGCACAGCTCGGTGTAAATGTGTCAAAAACCTTCATTCTACTCAAATGCACGATATCCATGCGTTAAAAGTCGTCTGTCACAGCTGTGGCGAACGAAAAATCGAAGAACACCAAAATCGTGACATCGCGTGTTTCGAGCTTTTCTGAGAGCACAGCTCGGTGTAAATATGTCAAAAACCTTCATTCTACTCAAATGCACGATATCCATGCGTTAAAAGTCGTCTGGCACAGCTGTGGTGAACGAAACTTTGAACAGCACTAAAATCGAGATATCGCGTGTTTCGAGTGTTTCTGAGTGCACAGCTCTGTGTGAATGTGTCAAAAACCTTCATTCTACTCAAATGCACAATATCCATGCGTTAAAAGTCGTCTGGCACAGCTGTGGCGATCGAAACATTGAAGAACACCAAAATCGTGATATCGCGTGTTTCGAGCGTTTCTGAGAGCACAGCTCGGTGTAATTTTGTCAAAAACCTTCATTCTACTCAAATGCACAATATCCATGCGTTAAAAGTCGTCTGGCACAGCTGTGGCGAACGAAACTTTGAACAGCACCAAAATCGTGATGTCGCGTGTTTCGAGCGTTTCTGAGAGCACAGCTCGGTGTAAATGTGTCAACAACCTTCATTCTACTCAAATTCACAATATCCATGCGGTTAAAGTCGTCTGGCACATCTGTGACGAACGAAAAATCGAAGAACACCAAAATCGTGATATCGCGTGTTTCGAGCGTTTCTGAGACCACAGCTTAGTGTAATTGTGTCAAAAAACTTCATTCTACTCAAATGCACGATATCCATGCGTTAAAAGTCGTCTGGCACAGATGTTGTGAACGAAACTTTGAACAGCACTAAAATCGAGATATCGCGTGTTTCGAGCGTTTCTGAGAGCACAGCTCGGTGTAAATGTGTCAAAAACCTTCATTCTACTCAAATGCACGATATCCATGCGTTAAAGTCGTCTGTCACAGCTGTGGCGAACGAAAAATCGAAGAACACCAAAATCGTGACATCGCGTGTTTCGAGCGTTTCTGAGAGCACAGCTCGGTGTGATTGTGTCAAAAACCTTCATTCTACTCAAATGCACAATATCCATGCGTTAAAAGTCGTCTGGCACAGCTGTGGCGAACGAAAAATCGAAGAACACCAAAATCGTGATATCGCGTGTTTCGAGCGTTTCAGAGAGCACAGCTTGGTGTAATTGTGTCAAAAACCTTCATTCTACTCAAATGCACAATATCCATGCGTTAAAAGTCGTCTGGCACAGCTGTGGCGAACGAAAAATCGAAGAACACCAAAATCGTGATATCGCGTGTTTCGAGCGTTTCTGAGAGCACAGCTTGGTGTATTTGTGTCAAAAACCTTTATTCTACTCAAATGCACAATATCCATGCGTTAAAAGTCGTCTGGCACATCTGTGGCGAACGAAACTTTGAACAGCACCATAATCGTGATATCGCGTGATTCGAGCGTTTCTGAGAGCACAGTTCGGTGTAAATGTGTCAAAAACCTTCATTCAACTCAAATGCACAATATACATGCGTTAAAAGTCGTCTGGCACTGCTGTGGCGAACGAAAAATCGATGAACACCAAAATCGTGATATCGCGTGTTTCGAGCGTTTCTGAGAGCACAGCTCGGTGTAAATGTGTCAAAAACCTTCATTCTACTCAAATGCACGATATCCATGCGTCAAAGTCGTCTGTCACAGCTGTGGCGAACGAAAAATCGAAGAACACCAAAATCGTGACATCGCGTGTTTCGAGCGTTTCTGAGAGCACAGCTCGGTGTAAATGTGTCAACAACCTTCATTCTACTCAAATTCACAATATCCATGCGGTTAAAGTCGTCTGGCACATCTGTGACGAACGAAAAATCGAAGAACACCAAAATCGTGATATCGCGTGTTTCGAGCGTTTCTGAGACCACAGCTTAGTGTAATTGTGTCAAAAACCTTCATTCTACTTAAATGCACAATATCCATGCGTTAAAGTCGTCTGGCACAGCTGTGGCGAACGAAACTTTGAACAGCACCATAATCGTGATATCGCGTGTTTCGAGCGTTTCTGAGAGCACAGTTCGGTGTAAATGTGTCAAAAACCTTCATTCAACTCAAATGCACAATATACATGCGTTAAAAGTCGTCTAGCACAGCTGTGGCGAACGAAAAATCGAAGAACACCAAAATCGTGATATCGCGTGTTTCGAGCGTTTCTGAGAGCACAGCTCGGTGTAAATGTGTCAAAAAACTTCATTCTACTCAAATGCACGATATCCATGCGTTAAAAGTCGTCTGGCACAGATGTTGTGAACGAAACTTTGAACAGCACTAAAATCGAGATATCGCGTGTTTCGAGCGTTTCTGAGAGCACAGCTCGGTGTAAATGTGTCAAAAACCTTCATTCTACTCAAATGCACGATATCCATGCGTCAAAGTCGTCTGTCACAGCTGTGGTGAACGAAACTTTGAACAGCACCAAAATTGTGGTGTCGCGTGTTTTGAGCATTTCTGAGAGCACAGCTCGGTGTAAATGTGTCAAAAACCTTCATTCAACTCAAATGCACAATATCCATGCGTTAAAAGTCGTCTGGCACAGCTGTGGCGGACGAAAAATCGAAGAACACCAAAATCGTGATATCGCGTGTTTCGAGCGTTTCTGAGAGCACAGCTCGGTGTATTTGTGTCAAAAACCTTTATTCTACTCAAATGCACAATATCCATGCGTTAAAAGTCGTCTGGCACATCTGTGGCGAACGAAACTTTGAACAGCACCATAATCGTGATATCGCGTGTTTCGAGCGTTTCTGAGAGCACAGTTCGGTGTAAATGTGTCAAAAACCTTCATTCAACTCAAATGCACAATATACATGCGTTAAAAGTCGTCTGGCACAACTGTGGCGAACGAAAAATCGAAGAACACCAAAATCGTGATATCGCGTGTTTCGAGCGTTTCAGAGAGCACAGCTTGGTGTAATTGTGTCAAAAACCTTCATTCTACTCAAATGCACAATATCCATGCGTTAAAAGTCGTCTGGCACAGCTGTGGCGAACGAAACTTTGTTCAGCACCAAAATCGTGATGTCGCGTATTTCGAGAGTTTCTGAGGACACAGCTCGGTGTAAATGTGTCAAAAACCTTCATTCAACTCAAATGAACAATGTCCATGTGTTAAAAGTCATCTGGCCCAGCTGTGGCGAACAAAAAATCGAAGAACACCAAAATCGTGACATCGCGTGTTTCGAGCGTTTCTGAGAGCACAGCTCGGTGTGATTGTGTCAAAAACCTTCATTCTACTCAAATGCACAATATCCATGCGTTAAAAGTCGTCTGGCACAGGTGTGGCGAACGAAAAATTGAAGAACACCAAAATCGTGATATCGCGTGTTTCGAGCGTTTCTGAGTGCACAGCTGGGTGTAAATGTGTCAAAAACCTTCATTCAACTCAAATGCACAATGTCCATGCGTTAAAAGTCGTCTGTCAAAGCTGTGGCGAACGAAAAATCGAAGAACACCAAAATCGTGACATCGCGTGTTTCGAGCGTTTCTGAGAGCACAGCTCGGTGTAAATGTGTCAAAAACCTTCATTCTACTCAAATGCACGATATCCATGCGTTAAAAGTCGTCTGTCACAGCTGTGGCGAACGAAAAATCGAAGAACACCAAAATCGTGACATCGCGTGTTTCGAGCTTTTCTGAGAGCACAGCTCGGTGTAAATATGTCAAAAACCTTCATTCTACTCAAATGCACGATATCCATGCGTTAAAAGTCGTCTGGCACAGCTGTGGTGAACGAAACTTTGAACAGCACTAAAATCGAGATATCGCGTGTTTCGAGTGTTTCTGAGTGCACAGCTCTGTGTGAATGTGTCAAAAACCTTCATTCTACTCAAATGCACAATATCCATGCGTTAAAAGTCGTCTGGCACAGCTGTGGCGATCGAAACATTGAAGAACACCAAAATCGTGATATCGCGTGTTTCGAGCGTTTCTGAGAGCACAGCTCGGTGTAATTTTGTCAAAAACCTTCATTCTACTCAAATGCACAATATCCATGCGTTAAAAGTCGTCTGGCACAGCTGTGGCGAACGAAACTTTGAACAGCACCAAAATCGTGATGTCGCGTGTTTCGAGCGTTTCTGAGAGCACAGCTCGGTGTAAATGTGTCAACAACCTTCATTCTACTCAAATTCACAATATCCATGCGGTTAAAGTCGTCTGGCACATCTGTGACGAACGAAAAATCGAAGAACACCAAAATCGTGATATCGCGTGTTTCGAGCGTTTCTGAGACCACAGCTTAGTGTAATTGTGTCAAAAAACTTCATTCTACTCAAATGCACGATATCCATGCGTTAAAAGTCGTCTGGCACAGATGTTGTGAACGAAACTTTGAACAGCACTAAAATCGAGATATCGCGTGTTTCGAGCGTTTCTGAGAGCACAGCTCGGTGTAAATGTGTCAAAAACCTTCATTCTACTCAAATGCACGATATCCATGCGTTAAAGTCGTCTGTCACAGCTGTGGCGAACGAAAAATCGAAGAACACCAAAATCGTGACATCGCGTGTTTCGAGCGTTTCTGAGAGCACAGCTCGGTGTGATTGTGTCAAAAACCTTCATTCTACTCAAATGCACAATATCCATGCGTTAAAAGTCGTCTGGCACAGCTGTGGCGAACGAAAAATCGAAGAACACCAAAATCGTGATATCGCGTGTTTCGAGCGTTTCAGAGAGCACAGCTTGGTGTAATTGTGTCAAAAACCTTCATTCTACTCAAATGCACAATATCCATGCGTTAAAAGTCGTCTGGCACAGCTGTGGCGAACGAAAAATCGAAGAACACCAAAATCGTGATATCGCGTGTTTCGAGCGTTTCTGAGAGCACAGCTTGGTGTATTTGTGTCAAAAACCTTTATTCTACTCAAATGCACAATATCCATGCGTTAAAAGTCGTCTGGCACATCTGTGGCGAACGAAACTTTGAACAGCACCATAATCGTGATATCGCGTGATTCGAGCGTTTCTGAGAGCACAGTTCGGTGTAAATGTGTCAAAAACCTTCATTCAACTCAAATGCACAATATACATGCGTTAAAAGTCGTCTGGCACAGCTGTGGCGAACGAAAAATCGATGAACACCAAAATCGTGATATCGCGTGTTTCGAGCGTTTCTGAGAGCACAGCTCGGTGTAAATGTGTCAAAAACCTTCATTCTACTCAAATGCACGATATCCATGCGTCAAAGTCGTCTGTCACAGCTGTGGCGAACGAAAAATCGAAGAACACCAAAATCGTGACATCGCGTGTTTCGAGCGTTTCTGAGAGCACAGCTCGGTGTAAATGTGTCAACAACCTTCATTCTACTCAAATTCACAATATCCATGCGGTTAAAGTCGTCTGGCACATCTGTGACGAACGAAAAATCGAAGAACACCAAAATCGTGATATCGCGTGTTTCGAGCGTTTCTGAGACCACAGCTTAGTGTAATTGTGTCAAAAACCTTCATTCTACTTAAATGCACAATATCCATGCGTTAAAGTCGTCTGGCACAGCTGTGGCGAACGAAACTTTGAACAGCACCATAATCGTGATATCGCGTGTTTCGAGCGTTTCTGAGAGCACAGTTCGGTGTAAATGTGTCAAAAACCTTCATTCAACTCAAATGCACAATATACATGCGTTAAAAGTCGTCTAGCACAGCTGTGGCGAACGAAAAATCGAAGAACACCAAAATCGTGATATCGCGTGTTTCGAGCGTTTCTGAGAGCACAGCTCGGTGTAAATGTGTCAAAAAACTTCATTCTACTCAAATGCACGATATCCATGCGTTAAAAGTCGTCTGGCACAGATGTTGTGAACGAAACTTTGAACAGCACTAAAATCGAGATATCGCGTGTTTCGAGCGTTTCTGAGAGCACAGCTCGGTGTAAATGTGTCAAAAACCTTCATTCTACTCAAATGCACGATATCCATGCGTCAAAGTCGTCTGTCACAGCTGTGGTGAACGAAACTTTGAACAGCACCAAAATTGTGGTGTCGCGTGTTTCGAGCATTTCTGAGAGCACAGCTCGGTGTAAATGTGTCAAAAACCTTCATTCAACTCAAATGCACAATATCCATGCGTTAAAAGTCGTCTGGCACAGCTGTGGCGGACGAAAAATCGAAGAACACCAAAATCGTGATATCGCGTGTTTCGAGCGTTTCTGAGAGCACAGCTCGGTGTATTTGTGTCAAAAACCTTTATTCTACTCAAATGCACAATATCCATGCGTTAAAAGTCGTCTGGCACATCTGTGGCGAACGAAACTTTGAACAGCACCATAATCGTGATATCGCGTGTTTCGAGCGTTTCTGAGAGCACAGTTCGGTGTAAATGTGTCAAAAACCTTCATTCAACTCAAATGCACAATATACATGCGTTAAAAGTCGTCTGGCACAACTGTGGCGAACGAAAAATCGAAGAACACCAAAATCGTGATATCGCGTGTTTCGAGCGTTTCAGAGAGCACAGCTTGGTGTAATTGTGTCAAAAACCTTCATTCTACTCAAATGCACAATATCCATGCGTTAAAAGTCGTCTGGCACAGCTGTGGCGAACGAAACTTTGTTCAGCACCAAAATCGTGATGTCGCGTATTTCGAGAGTTTCTGAGGACACAGCTCGGTGTAAATGTGTCAAAAACCTTCATTCAACTCAAATGAACAATGTCCATGTGTTAAAAGTCATCTGGCCCAGCTGTGGCGAACAAAAAATCGAAGAACACCAAAATCGTGATGTCGCGTGTTACGAGCGTTTCTGAGAGCACAGCTCGGTGTGAATGTGTCAAAAACCTTCATTCTACTCAAATGCACAATATCCATGCGTTAAAAGTCGTCTAGCACAGCTGTGGCGAACGAAAAATCGAAGAACACCAAAATCGTGATATCGCGTGTTTCGAGCGTTTCTGAGTGCACAGCTGGGTATAAATGTGTCAAAAACCTTCATTCAACTCAAATGCACAATATCCATGCGTTAAAAGTCGTCTGGCACAGCTGTGGCGAACGAAAAATCGAAGAACACAAAAATCGTGATATCGCGTGTTTCGAGCGTTTCTGAGTGCACAGCTGGGTGTAAATGTGTCAAAAACCATCATTCTACTCAAATACACAATATCCATGCGTTAAAAGTCGTCTGGCATACTTGTGGCGAACGAAAAATTGATGAACACCAAAATCGTCATATCGCGTGTTTCGAGCATTTCTGAGTGCACAGTTGGGTGTAAATGTGTCAAAAACCTTCATTCAACTCAAATGCAGAATATCCATGCGTTAAAAGTCGTCTGGCACAGCTGTGGCGAACGAAAAATCAAAGAACACCAAAATCGTGATATCGCGTGTTTCGAGCGTTGCTGAGCACAGCTCGGTGTAAATGTGTCAAAGACCTTCATTCTACTCAAATGCACAATATCCATGCGTTAAAAGTCGTCTGGCACAGCTGTAGCGAACGAAAAATTGATGAACACAAAAATCGTGATATCGCGTGTTTCGAGCGTTTCTGAGTGCACAGCTGGGTGTAAATGTGTCAAAAACCTTCATTCAACTCAAATGCACAATATCCATGCGTTAAAAGTCGTTTGGCACAGCTGTGGCGAACGAAAAATCGAAGAACACCAAAATCGTGATATCGCGTATTTCGAGCGTTTCTGAGTACACAGCTGGGTGTAAATGTGTCAAAAACCTTCATTCAACTCAAATGCACAATATCCATGCGTTAAAAGTCGTCTGGCACAGCTGTGGCGATCGAAACTTTGAACAGCACCATCATCGTGATATCGCGTGTTTCGAGCGTTTCTGAGAGCACAGTTCGGTGTAAATGTGTCAAAAACCTTCATTCTACTCAAATGCACAATATCCATGCGTTAAAAGTCGTCTGGCACAACTGTGGCGAACGAAAAATCGAAGAACACCAAAATCGTGATATCGCGTGTTTCGAGCGTTTCTGAGTGCACAGCTCTTTGTAAATGTGTCGAAAACCTTCAATCTACTCAAATGCACAATATCCATGCGTTAAAAGTCGTCTGGCACAGCTGTAGCGAACGAAAAATTGATGAACACCAAAATCGTGATATCGCGTGTGTCGAGTGTTTCTGAGTGCACAGCTGGGTGTAAATGTGTCAAAAACCTTCATTCAACTCAAATGCACAATATCCATGCGTTAAAAGTCGTCTGGCACAGCTGTGGCGAACGAAAAATCGAAGAACACCAAAATCGTGATATCGCGTGTTTCGAGCGTTGCTGAGCACAGCTCGGTGTAAATGTGTCAAAAACCTTCATTCTACTCAAATGCACAATATCCATGCGTTAAAAGTCGTCTGGCACAGCTGTGGCGAACGAAAAATCGAAGAACACAAAAATCGTGATATCGCGTGTTTCGAGCGTTTCTGAGAGCACAGCTCGGTGTGAATGTGTCAAAAACCTTCATTCTACTCAAATGCACAATATCCATGCGTTAAAAGTCGTCTGGCACAGGTGTGGCGAACGAAAAATTGATGAACACCAAAATCGTGATATCGCGTGTTTCGAGCGTTTCTGAGTGCACCGCTGGGTGTAAATGTGTCAAAAACCATCATTCGACTCAAATGCACAATATCCATGCGTTAAAAGTCGTCTGGCATACTTGTGGCGAACGAAAAATTGATGAACACCAAAATCGTCATATCGCGTGTTTCGAGCATTTCTGAGTGCACAGTTGGGTGTAAATGTGTCAAAAACCTTCATTCAACTCAAATGCAGAATATCCATGCGTTAAAAGTCGTCTGGCACAGCTGTGGCGAACGAAAAATCAAAGAACACCAAAATCGTGATATCGCGTGTTTCGAGCGTTGCTGAGCACAGCTCGGTGTAAATGTGTCAAAGACCTTCATTCTACTCAAATGCACAATATCCATGCGTTAAAAGTCGTCTGGCACAGCTGTAGCGAACGAAAAATTGATGAACACAAAAATCGTGATATCGCGTGTTTCGAGCGTTTCTGAGTGCACAGCTGGGTGTAAATGTGTCAAAAACCTTCATTCAACTCAAATGCACCCTATCCATGCGTTAAAAGTCGTTTGGCACAGCTGTGGCGAACGAAAAATCGAAGAACACCAAAATCGTGATATCGCGTATTTCGAGCGTTTCTGAGTACACAGCTGGGTGTAAATGTGTCAAAAACCTTCATTCAACTCAAATGCACAATATCCATGCGTTAAAAGTCGTCTGGCACATCTGTGGCGAACGAAAAATCGAAGAACACCAAAATCGTGATATCGCGAGTTTCGAGCGTTTCTGAGAGCACAGCTCGGTGTAAATGTGTCAAAAACCTTCATTCTACTCAAATGCACGATATCCATGCGTTAAAAGTCGTCTGGCACAGCTGTGGCGAACGAAACTTTGAACAGCACCATCATCGTGATATCGCGTGTTTCGAGCGTTTCTGAGAGCACAGTTCGGTGTAAATGTGTCAAAAACCTTCATTCTACTCGAATGCACAATATCCATGCGTTAAAAGTCGTCTGGCACAACTGTGGCGAACGAAAAATCGAAGAACACCAAAATCGTGATATCGCGTGTTTCGAGCGTTTCTGAGTGCACAGCTCTTTGTAAATGTGTCGAAAACCTTCAATCTACTCAAATGCACAATATCCATGCGTTAAAAGTCGTCTGGCACAGCTGTAGCGAACGAAAAATTGATGAACACCAAAATCGTGATATCGCGTGTGTCGAGTGTTTCTGAGTGCACAGCTGGGTGTAAATGTGTCAAAAACCTTCATTCAACTCAAATGCACAATATCCATGCGTTAAAAGTCGTCTGGCACAGCTGTGGCGAACGAAAAATCGAAGAACACCAAAATCGTGATATCGCGTATTTCGAGCGTTTCTGAGTGCACAGCTGGGTGTAAATGTGTCAAAAACCTTCATTCAACTCAAATGCACAATATCCATGCGTTAAAAGTCGTCTGGCACAGGTGTGGCGAACGAAAAATCGAAGAACACCAAAATCGTGATATCGCGTGTTTCGAGCGTTGCTGAGCACAGCTCGGTGTAAATGTGTCAAAAACCTTCATTCTACTCAAATGCACGATATCCATGCGTTAAAAGTCGTCTGGCACAGCTGTTGTGAACGAAACTTTGAACAGCCCTAAAATCGAGATATCGCGTGTTTCGAGCGTTTCTGAGTGCACAGCTCTATGTGAATGTGTCAAAAACCCTCATGCTACTCGAATGCACAATATCCATGCGTTAAAAGTCGTCTGGCACAGCTGTGGCGATCGAAACTTTGAACAGCACCATCATCGTGATATCGCGTGTTTCGAGCGTTTCTGAGAGCACAGTTCGGTGTAAATGTGTCAAAAACCTTCATTCTACTCAAATGCACAATATCCATGCGTTAAAAGTCGTCTGGCACAACTGTGGCGAACGAAAAATCGAAGAACACCAAAATCGTGATATCGCGTGTTTCGAGCGTTTCTGAGTGCACAGCTCTTTGTAAATGTGTCGAAAACCTTCAATCTACTCAATATCCATGCGTTAAAAGTCGTCTGGCACAGCTGTAGCGAACGAAAAATTGATGAACACCAAAATCGTGATATCGCGTGTGTCGAGTGTTTCTGAGTGCACAGCTGGGTGTAAATGTGTCAAAAACCTTCATTCAACTCAAATGCACAATATCCATGCGTTAAAAATCGTCTGGCACAGCTGTGGCGAACGAAAAATCGAAGAACACCAAAATCGTGATATCGCGTGTTTCGCGCGTTTCTGAGAGCACAGCTCGGTGTAATTGTGTCAAAAACCTTCATTCTACTCAAATGCACAATATCCATGCGTTAAAAGTCGTCTGGCACAGGTGTGGCGAACGAAAAATTGATGAACACCAAAATCGTGATATCGCGTGTTTCGAGCGTTTCTGAGTGCACAGCTGGGTGTGAATGTGTTAAAAACCTTCATTCAACTCAAATGCACAATATCCATGCTTTAAAAGTCGTCCGGCACAGCTGTGGCGAACGAAAAATCGAAGAACACCAAAATCGTGATATCGCGTGTTTCGAGCGTTGCTGAGCACAGCTCGGTGTAAATGTGTCAAAAACCTTCATTCTACTCAAATGCACAATATCCATGCGTTAAAAGTCGTCTGACATACTTGTGGCGACCGAAAAATTGATGAACACCAAAATCGTCATATCGCGTGTTTCGAGCATTTCTGAGTGCACAGTTGGGTGTAAATGTGTCAAAAACCTTCATTCAACTCAAATGCAGAATATCCATGCGTTAAAAGTCGTCTGGCACAGCTGTGGCGAACGAAAAATCGAAGAACACCAAAATCGTGATATCGCGTGTTTCGAGCGTTTCAGAGAGCACAGCTTGGTGTAATTGTGTCAAAAACCTTCATTCTACTCAAATGCACAATATCCATGCGTTAAAAGTCGTCTGGCACAGCTGTGGCGAACGAAACTTTGTTCAGCACCAAAATCGTGATGTCGCGTATTTCGAGAGTTTCTGAGGACACAGCTCGGTGTAAATGTGTCAAAAACCTTCATTCAACTCAAATGAACAATGTCCATGTGTTAAAAGTCATCTGGCCCAGCTGTGGCGAACAAAAAATCGAAGAACACCAAAATCGTGATGTCGCGTGTTACGAGCGTTTCTGAGAGCACAGCTCGGTGTGAATGTGTCAAAAACCTTCATTCTACTCAAATGCACAATATCCATGCGTTAAAAGTCGTCTAGCACAGCTGTGGCGAACGAAAAATCGAAGAACACCAAAATCGTGATATCGCGTGTTTCGAGCGTTTCTGAGTGCACAGCTGGGTATCAATGTGTCAAAAACCTTCATTCAACTCAAATGCACAATATCCATGCGTTAAAAGTCGTCTGGCACAGCTGTGGCGAACGAAAAATCGAAGAACACAAAAATCGTGATATCGCGTGTTTCGAGCGTTTCTGAGTGCACAGCTGGGTGTAAATGTGTCAAAAACCTTCATTCAACTCAAATGCACAATATCCATGCGTTAAAAGTCGTCTGGCACATCTGTGGCGAACGAAAAATCGAAGAACACCAAAATCGTGATATCGCGTGTTTCGAGCGTTTCTGAGAGCACAGCTCGGTGTAATTGTGTCAAAAACCTTCATTCTACTCAAATGCACAATATCCATGCGTTAAAAGTCGTCTGGCACAGGTGTGGCGAACGAAAAATTGATGAACACCAAAATCGTGATATCGCGTGTTTCGAGCGTTTCTGAGAGCACAGCTTGGTGTATTTGTGTCAAAAACCTTTATTCTACTCAAATGCACAATATCCATGCGTTAAAAGTCGTCTGGCACATCTGTGGCGAACGAAACTTTGAACAGCACCATAATCGTGATATCGCGTGTTTCGAGCGTTTCTGAGAGCACAGTTCGGTGTAAATGTGTCAAAAACCTTCATTCAACTCAAATGCACAATATACATGCGTTAAAAGTCGTCTGGCACAGCTGTGGCGAACGAAAAATCGAAGAACACCAAAATCGTGATATCGCGTGTTTCGAGCGTTTCTGAGAGCACAGCTCGGTGTAAATGTGTCAAAAACCTTCATTCTACTCAAATGCACGATATCCATGCGTCAAAGTCGTCTGGCACAGCTGTGGCGAACGAAAAATCGAAGAACACCAAAATCGTGATATCGCGTATTTCGAGCGTTTCTGAGTGCACAGCTGGGTGTAAATGTGTCAAAAACCTTCATTCAACTCAAATGCACAATATCCATGCGTTAAAAGTCGTCTGGCACAGCTGTGGCGAACGAAAAATCGAAGAACACCAAAATCGTGATATCGCGTGTTTCGAGCGTTTCTGAGTGCACAGCTCGGTGTGAATGTGTCCAAAACCTTCATTCAACTCAAATGCACAATATCCATGCGTTAAAAGTCGTCTGGCACAGCTGTGGCAAACGAAAAATCGAAGAACACCAAAATCGTGATATCGCGTGTTTCGAGCGTTTCTGAGTACACAGCTGGGTGTAAATGTGTCAAAAACCTTCATTCAACTCAAATGCACAATATCCATGCGTTAAAAGTCGTCTGGCACAGCTGTGGCGAACGAAAAATCGAAGAACACCAAAATCGTGATATCGCGTGTTTCGAGCGTTTCTGAGAGCACAGCTCGGTGTAAATGTGTCAAAAACCTTCATTCTACTCAAATGCACGATATACATGCGTTAAAGTCGTCTGTCACAGCTGTGGCGAACGAAAAATCGAAGAACACCAAAATCGTGACATCGCGTGTTTCGAGCGTTTCTGAGAGCACAGCTCGGTGGGATTGTGTCAAAAACCTTCATTCTACTCAAATGCACAATATCCATGCGTTAAAAGTCGTCTGGCACAGCTGTGGCGAACGAAAAATCGAAGAACACCAAAATCGTGATATCGCGTGTTTCGAGCGTTTCAGAGAGCACAGCTTGGTGTAATTGTGTCAAAAACCTTCATTCTACTCAAATGCACAATATCCATGCGTTAAAAGTCGTCTGGCACAGCTGTGGCGGACGAAAAATCGAAGAACACCAAAATCGTGATATCGCGTGTTTCGAGCGTTTCTGAGAACACAGTTCGGTGTAAATGTGTCAAAAACCTTCATTCAACTCAAATGCACAATATACATGCGTTAAAAGTCGTCTGGCACAGCTGTGGCGAACGAAAAATCGAAGAACACCAAAATCGTGATATCGCGTGTTTCGAGCGTTTCAGAGAGCGCAGCTTGGTGTAATTGTGTCAAAAACCTTCATTCTACTCAAATGCACAATATCCATGCGTTAAAAGTCGTCTGGCACAGCTGTGGCGAACGAAACTTTGAACAGCACCAAAATCGTGATGTCGCGTGTTTCGAGCGTTTCTGAGGACACAGCTCGGTGTAAATGTGTCAAAAACCTTCATTCAACTCAAATGAACAATATCCATGTGTTAAAAGTCGACTGGCACAGCTGTGGCGAACAAAAAATCGAAGAACACCAAAATCGTGATGTCGCGTGTTTCGAGCGTTTCTGAGAGCACAGCTCGGTGTGAATGTGTCAAAAACCTTCATTCTACTCAAATGCACAATATCCATGCGTTAAAAGTCGTCTGGCACAGCTGTGGCGAACGAAAAATCGAAGAACACCAAAATCGTGATATCGCGTGTTTCGAGCGTTTCTGAGAGCACAGCTCGGTGTAAATGTGTCAAAAACCTTCATTCTACTCAAATGCACGATATACATGCGTTAAAGTCGTCTGTCACAGCTGTGGCGAACGAAAAATCGAAGAACACCAAAATCGTGACATCGCGTGTTTCGAGCGTTTCTGAGAGCACAGCTCGGTGGGATTGTGTCAAAAACCTTCATTCTACTCAAATGCACAATATCCATGCGTTAAAAGTCGTCTGGCACAGCTGTGGCGAACGAAAAATCGAAGAACACCAAAATCGTGATATCGCGTGTTTCGAGCGTTTCAGAGAGCACAGCTTGGTGTAATTGTGTCAAAAACCTTCATTCTACTCAAATGCACAATATCCATGCGTTAAAAGTCGTCTGGCACAGCTGTGGCGGACGAAAAATCGAAGAACACCAAAATCGTGATATCGCGTGTTTCGAGCGTTTCTGAGAGCACAGCTTGGTGTATTTGTGTCAAAAACCTTTATTCTACTCAAATGCACAATATCCATGCGTTAAAAGTCGTCTGGCACATCTGTGGCGAACGAAACTTTGAACAGCACCATAATCGTGATATCGCGTGATTCGAGCGTTTCTGAGAGCACAGTTCGGTGTAAATGTGTCAAAAACCTTCATTCAACTCAAATGCACAATATACATGCGTTAAAAGTCGTCTGGCACAGCTGTGGCGAACGAAAAATCGATGAACACCAAAATCGTGATATCGCGTGTTTCGAGCGTTTCTGAGAGCGCAGCTTGGTGTAATTGTGTCAAAAACCTTCATTCTACTCAAATGCACAATATCCATGCGTTAAAAGTCGTCTGGCACAGCTGTGGCGAACGAAACTTTGAACAGCACCAAAATCGTGATGTCGCGTGTTTCGAGCGTTTCTGAGGACACAGCTCGGTGTAAATGTGTCAAAAACCTTCATTCAACTCAAATGAACAATATCCATGTGTTAAAAGTCGACTGGCACAGCTGTGGCGAACAAAAAATCGAAGAACACCAAAATCGTGATGTCGCGTGTTTCGAGCGTTTCTGAGAGCACAGCTCGGTGTGAATGTGTCAAAAACCTTCATTCTACTCAAATGCACAATATCCATGCGTTAAAAGTCGTCTGGCACAGCTGTGGCGAACGAAAAATCGAAGAACACCAAAATCGTGATATCGCGTGTTTCGAGCGTTTCTGAGAGCACAGCTCGGTGTAAATGTGTCAAAAACCTTCATTCTACTCAAATGCACGATATCCATGCGTTAAAGTCGTCTGTCACAGCTGTGGCGAACGAAAAATCGAAGAACACCAAAATCGTGACATCGCGTGTTTCGAGCGTTTCTGAGAGCACAGCTCGGTGTGATTGTGTCAAAAACCTTCATTCTACTCAAATGCACAATATCCATGCGTTAAAAGTCGTCTGGCACAGCTGTGGCGAACGAAAAATCGAAGAACACCAAAATCGTGATATCGCGTGTTTCGAGCGTTTCAGAGAGCACAGCTTGGTGTAATTGTGTAAAAAACCTTCATTCTACTCAAATGCACAATATCCATGCGTTAAAAGTCGTCTGGCACAGCTGTGGCGGACGAAAAATCGAAGAACACCAAAATCGTGATATCGCGTGTTTCGAGCGTTTCTGAGAGCACAGCTTGGTGTATTTGTGTCAAAAACCTTTATTCTACTCAAATGCACAATATCCATGCGTTAAAAGTCGTCTGGCACATCTGTGGCGAACGAAACTTTGAACAGCACCATAATCGTGATATCGCGTGATTCGAGCGTTTCTGAGAGCACAGTTCGGTGTAAATGTGTCAAAAACCTTCATTCAACTCAAATGCACAATATACATGCGTTAAAAGTCGTCTGGCACAGCTGTGGCGAACGAAAAATCGATGAACACCAAAATCGTGATATCGCGTGTTTCGAGCGTTTCTGAGAGCACAGCTCGGTGTAAATGTGTCAAAAACCTTCATTCTACTCAAATGCACGATATCCATGCGTCAAAGTCGTCTGTCACAGCTGTGGCGAACGAAAAATCGAAGAACACCAAAATCGTGACATCGCGTGTTTCGAGCGTTTCTGAGAGCACAGCTCGGTGTGATTGTGTCAAAAACCTTCATTCTACTCAAATGCACAATATCCATGCGTTAAAAGTCGTCTGGCACAGGTGTGGCGAACGAAAAATTGAAGAACACCAAAATCGTGATATCGCGTGTTTCGAGCGTTTCTGAGTGCACAGCTGGGTGTAAATGTGTCAAAAACCTTCATTCAACTCAAATGCACAATGTCCATGCGTTAAAAGTCGTCTGTCACAGCTGTGGCGAACGAAAAATCGAAGAACACCAAAATCGTGACATCGCGTGTTTCGAGCGTTTCTGAGAGCACAGCTCGGTGTGATTGTGTCAAAAACCTTCATTCTACTCAAATGCACAATATCCATGCGTTAAAAGTCGTCTGGCACAGCTGTGGCGAACGAAAAATCGAAGAACACCAAAATCGTGATATCGCGTGTTTCGAGCGTTTCAGAGAGCACAGCTTGGTGTAATTGTGTCAAAAACCTTCATTCTACTCAAATGCACAATATCCATGCGTTAAAAGTCGTCTGGCACAGCTGTGGCGGACGAAAAATCGAAGAACACCAAAATCGTGATATCGCGTGTTTCGAGCGTTTCTGAGAGCACAGCTTGGTGTATTTGTGTCAAAAACCTTTATTCTACTCAAATGCACAATATCCATGCGTTAAAAGTCGTCTGGCACAGCTGTGGCGATCGAAACATTGAAGAACACCAAAATCGTGATATCGCGTGTTTCGAGCGTTTCTGAGAGCACAGCTCGGTGTAATTTTGTCAAAAACCTTCATTCTACTCAAATGCACAATATCCATGCGTTAAAAGTCGTCTGGCACAGCTGTGGCGAACGAAACTTTGAACAGCACCAAAATCGTGATGTCGCGTGTTTCGAGCGTTTCTGAGAGCACAGCTCGGTGTAAATGTGTCAACAACCTTCATTCTACTCAAATTCACAATATCCATGCGGTTAAAGTCGTCTGGCACATCTGTGACGAACGAAAAATCGAAGAACACCAAAATCGTGATATCGCGTGTTTCGAGCGTTTCTGAGACCACAGCTTAGTGTAATTGTGTCAAAAACCTTCATTCTACTTAAATGCACAATATCCATGCGTTAAAGTCGTCTGGCACAGCTGTGGCGAACGAAACTTTGAACAGCACCATAATCGTGATATCGCGTGTTTCGAGCGTTTCTGAGAGCACAGTTCGGTGTAAATGTGTCAAAAACCTTCATTCAACTCAAATGCACAATATACATGCGTTAAAAGTCGTCTAGCACAGCTGTGGCGAACGAAAAATCGAAGAACACCAAAATCGTGATATCGCGTGTTTCGAGCGTTTCTGAGAGCACAGCTCGGTGTAAATGTGTCAAAAACCTTCATTCTACTCAAATGCACGATATCCATGCGTTAAAGTCGTCTGTCACAGCTGTGGCGAACGAAAAATCGAAGAACACCAAAATCGTGACATCGCGTGTTTCGAGCGTTTCTGAGAGCACAGCTCGGTGTGATTGTGTCAAAAACCTTCATTCTACTCAAATGCACAATATCCATGCGTTAAAAGTCGTCTGGCACAGCTGTGGCGAACGAAAAATCGAAGAACACCAAAATCGTGATATCGCGTGTTTCGAGCGTTTCAGAGAGCACAGCTTGGTGTAATTGTGTAAAAAACCTTCATTCTACTCAAATGCACAATATCCATGCGTTAAAAGTCGTCTGGCACAGCTGTGGCGGACGAAAAATCGAAGAACACCAAAATCGTGATATCGCGTGTTTCGAGCGTTTCTGAGAGCACAGCTTGGTGTATTTGTGTCAAAAACCTTTATTCTACTCAAATGCACAATATCCATGCGTTAAAAGTCGTCTGGCACATCTGTGGCGAACGAAACTTTGAACAGCACCATAATCGTGATATCGCGTGATTCGAGCGTTTCTGAGAGCACAGTTCGGTGTAAATGTGTCAAAAACCTTCATTCAACTCAAATGCACAATATACATGCGTTAAAAGTCGTCTGGCACAGCTGTGGCGAACGAAAAATCGATGAACACCAAAATCGTGATATCGCGTGTTTCGAGCGTTTCTGAGAGCACAGCTCGGTGTAAATGTGTCAAAAACCTTCATTCTACTCAAATGCACGATATCCATGCGTCAAAGTCGTCTGTCACAGCTGTGGCGAACGAAAAATCGAAGAACACCAAAATCGTGACATCGCGTGTTTCGAGCGTTTCTGAGAGCACAGCTCGGTGTGATTGTGTCAAAAACCTTCATTCTACTCAAATGCACAATATCCATGCGTTAAAAGTCGTCTGGCACAGGTGTGGCGAACGAAAAATTGAAGAACACCAAAATCGTGATATCGCGTGTTTCGAGCGTTTCTGAGTGCACAGCTGGGTGTAAATGTGTCAAAAACCTTCATTCAACTCAAATGCACAATGTCCATGCGTTAAAAGTCGTCTGTCACAGCTGTGGCGAACGAAAAATCGAAGAACACCAAAATCGTGACATCGCGTGTTTCGAGCGTTTCTGAGAGCACAGCTCGGTGTGATTGTGTCAAAAACCTTCATTCTACTCAAATGCACAATATCCATGCGTTAAAAGTCGTCTGGCACAGCTGTGGCGAACGAAAAATCGAAGAACACCAAAATCGTGATATCGCGTGTTTCGAGCGTTTCAGAGAGCACAGCTTGGTGTAATTGTGTCAAAAACCTTCATTCTACTCAAATGCACAATATCCATGCGTTAAAAGTCGTCTGGCACAGCTGTGGCGGACGAAAAATCGAAGAACACCAAAATCGTGATATCGCGTGTTTCGAGCGTTTCTGAGAGCACAGCTTGGTGTATTTGTGTCAAAAACCTTTATTCTACTCAAATGCACAATATCCATGCGTTAAAAGTCGTCTGGCACAGCTGTGGCGATCGAAACATTGAAGAACACCAAAATCGTGATATCGCGTGTTTCGAGCGTTTCTGAGAGCACAGCTCGGTGTAATTTTGTCAAAAACCTTCATTCTACTCAAATGCACAATATCCATGCGTTAAAAGTCGTCTGGCACAGCTGTGGCGAACGAAACTTTGAACAGCACCAAAATCGTGATGTCGCGTGTTTCGAGCGTTTCTGAGAGCACAGCTCGGTGTAAATGTGTCAACAACCTTCATTCTACTCAAATTCACAATATCCATGCGGTTAAAGTCGTCTGGCACATCTGTGACGAACGAAAAATCGAAGAACACCAAAATCGTGATATCGCGTGTTTCGAGCGTTTCTGAGACCACAGCTTAGTGTAATTGTGTCAAAAACCTTCATTCTACTTAAATGCACAATATCCATGCGTTAAAGTCGTCTGGCACAGCTGTGGCGAACGAAACTTTGAACAGCACCATAATCGTGATATCGCGTGTTTCGAGCGTTTCTGAGAGCACAGTTCGGTGTAAATGTGTCAAAAACCTTCATTCAACTCAAATGCACAATATACATGCGTTAAAAGTCGTCTAGCACAGCTGTGGCGAACGAAAAATCGAAGAACACCAAAATCGTGATATCGCGTGTTTCGAGCGTTTCTGAGAGCACAGCTCGGTGTAAATGTGTGAAAAACCTTCATTCTACTCAAATGCACAATATCCATGCGTTAAAAGTCGTCTAGCACAGCTGTGGCGAACGAAAAATCGAAGAACACCAAAATCGTGATATCGCGTGTTTCGAGCGTTTCTGAGTGCACAGCTGGGTGTAAATGTGTCAAAAACCTTCATTCAACTCAAATGCACAATATCCATGCGTTAAAAGTCGTCTGGCACAGCTGTGGCGAACGAAAAATCGAAGAACACAAAAATCGCGATATCGCGTGTTTCGAGCGTTTCTGAGTGCACAGCTGGGTGTAAATGTGTCAAAAACCTTCATTCAACTCAAATGCACAATATCCATGCGTTAAAAGTCGTCTGGCACATCTGTGGCGAACGAAAAATCGAAGAACACCAAAATCGTGATATCGCGTGTTTCGAGCGTTTCTGAGAGCACAGCTCGGTGTAATTGTGTCAAAAACCTTCATTCTACTCAAATGCACAATATCCATGCGTTAAAAGTCGTCTGGCACAGGTGTGGCGAACGAAAAATTGATGAACACCAAAATCGTGATATCGCGTGTTTCGAGCGTTTCTGAGAGCACAGCTTGGTGTATTTGTGTCAAAAACCTTTATTCTACTCAAATGCACAATATCCATGCGTTAAAAGTCGTCTGGCACATCTGTGGCGAACGAAACTTTGAACAGCACCATAATCGTGATATCGCGTGATTCGAGCGTTTCTGAGAGCACAGTTCGGTGTAAATGTGTCAAAAACCTTCATTCAACTCAAATGCACAATATACATGCGTTAAAAGTCGTCTGGCACAGCTGTGGCGAACGAAAAATCGAAGAACACCAAAATCGTGATATCGCGTGTTTCGAGCGTTTCTGAGAGCACAGCTCGGTGTAAATGTGTCAAAAACCTTCATTCTACTCAAATGCACGATATCCATGCGTCAAAGTCGTCTGGCACAGCTGTGGCGAACGAAAAATCGAAGAACACCAAAATCGTGATATCGCGTATTTCGAGCGTTTCTGAGTGCACAGCTGGGTGTAAATGTGTCAAAAACCTTCATTCAACTCAAATGCACAATATCCATGCGTTAAAAGTCGTCTGGCACAGCTGTGGCGAACGAAAAATCGAAGAACACCAAAATCGTGATATCGCGTGTTTCGAGCGTTTCTGAGTGCACAGCTCGGTGTGAATGTGTCCAAAACCTTCATTCAACTCAAATGCACAATATCCATGCGTTAAAAGTCGTCTGGCACAGCTGTGGCAAACGAAAAATCGAAGAACACCAAAATCGTGATATCGCGTGTTTCGAGCGTTTCTGAGTACACAGCTGGGTGTAAATGTGTCAAAAACCTTCATTCAACTCAAATGCACGATATCCATGCGTTAAAAGTCGTCTGGCACAGATGTTGTGAACGAAACTTTGAACAGCACTAAAATCGAGATATCGCGTGTTTCGAGCGTTTCTGAGTGCACAGCTCTGTGTGAATGTGTCAAAAACCGTTATTCTACTCAAATGCACAATACCCATGCGTCAAAGTCGTCTGTCACAGCTGTGGCGAACGAAAAATCGAAGAACACCAAAATCGTGACATCGCGTGTTTCGAGCGTTTCTGAGAGCACAGCTCGGTGTGATTGTGTCAAAAACCTTCATTCTACTCAAATGCACAATATCCATGCGTTAAAAGTCGTCTGGCACAGGTGTGGCGAACGAAAAATTGAAGAACACCAAAATCGTGATATCGCGTGTTTCGAGCGTTTCTGAGTGCACAGCTGGGTGTAAATGTGTCAAAAACCTTCATTCAACTCAAATGCACAATGTCCATGCGTTAAAAGTCGTCTGTCACAGCTGTGGCGAACGAAAAATCGAAGAACACCAAAATCGTGACATCGCGTGTTTCGAGCGTTTCTGAGAGCACAGCTCGGTGTAAATGTGTCAAAAACCTTCATTCTACTCAAATGCACGATATCCATGCGTTAAAAGTCGTCTGTCACAGCTGTGGCGAACGAAAAATCGAAGAACACCAAAATCGTGACATCGCGTGTTTCGAGCTTTTCTGAGAGCACAGCTCGGTGTAAATATGTCAAAAACCTTCATTCTAGTCAAATGCACGATATCCATGCGTTAAAAGTCGTCTGGCACAGCTGTGGTGAACGAAACTTTGAACAGCACTAAAATCGAGATATCGCGTGTTTCGAGTGTTTCTGAGTGCACAGCTCTGTGTGAATGTGTCAAAAACCTTCATTCTACTCAAATGCACAATATCCATGCGTTAAAAGTCGTCTGGCACAGCTGTGGCGATCGAAACATTGAAGAACACCAAAATCGTGATATCGCGTGTTTCGAGCGTTTCTGAGAGCACAGCTCGGTGTAATTTTGTCAAAAACCTTCATTCTACTCAAATGCACAATATCCATGCGTTAAAAGTCGTCTGGCACAGCTGTGGCGAACGAAACTTTGAACAGCACCAAAATCGTGATGTCGCGTGTTTCGAGCGTTTCTGAGAGCACAGCTCGGTGTAAATGTGTCAACAACCTTCATTCTACTCAAATTCACAATATCCATGCGGTTAAAGTCGTCTGGCACATCTGTGACGAACGAAAAATCGAAGAACACCAAAATCGTGATATCGCGTGTTTCGAGCGTTTCTGAGACCACAGCTTAGTGTAATTGTGTCAAAAACCTTCATTCTACTTAAATGCACAATATCCATGCGTTAAAGTCGTCTGGCACAGCTGTGGCGAACGAAACTTTGAACAGCACCATAATCGTGATATCGCGTGTTTCGAGCATTTCTGAGAGCACAGCTCGGTGTAAATGTGTCAAAAACCTTCATTCAACTCAAATGCACAATATCCACGCGTTAAAAGTCGTCTGGCACAGCTGTGGCGGACGAAAAATCGAAGAACACCAAAATCGTGATATCGCGTGTTTCGAGCGTTTCTGAGAGCACAGCTTGGTGTATTTGTGTCAAAAACCTTTATTCTACTCAAATGCACAATATCCATGCGTTAAAAGTCGTCTGGCACATCTGTGGCGAACGAAACTTTGAACAGCACCATAATCGTGATATCGCGTGTTTCGAGCGTTTCTGAGAGCACAGTTCGGTGTAAATGTGTCAAAAACCTTCATTCAACTCAAATGCACAATATACATGCGTTAAAAGTCGTCTGGCACAGCTGTGGCGAACGAAAAATCGAAGAACACCAAAATCGTGACATCGCGTGTTTCGAGCGTTTCTGAGAGCACAGCTCGGTGGGATTGTGTCAAAAACCTTCATTCTACTCAAATGCACAATATCCATGCGTTAAAAGTCGTCTGGCACAGCTGTGGCGAACGAAAAATCGAAGAACACCAAAATCGTGATATCGCGTGTTTCGAGCGTTTCAGAGAGCACAGCTTGGTGTAATTGTGTCAAAAACCTTCATTCTACTCAAATGCACAATATCCATGCGTTAAAAGTCGTCTGGCACAGCTGTGGCGGACGAAAAATCGAAGAACACCAAAATCGTGATATCGCGTGTTTCGAGCGTTTCTGAGAGCACAGCTTGGTGTATTTGTGTCAAAAACCTTTATTCTACTCAAATGCACAATATCCATGCGTTAAAAGTCGTCTGGCACATCTGTGGCGAACGAAACTTTGAACAGCACCATAATCGTGATATCGCGTGATTCGAGCGTTTCTGAGAGCACAGTTCGGTGTAAATGTGTCAAAAACCTTCATTCAACTCAAATGCACAATATACATGCGTTAAAAGTCGTCTGGCACAGCTGTGGCGAACGAAAAATCGATGAACACCAAAATCGTGATATCGCGTGTTTCGAGCGTTTCTGAGAGCGCAGCTTGGTGTAATTGTGTCAAAAACCTTCATTCTACTCAAATGCACAATATCCATGCGTTAAAAGTCGTCTGGCACAGCTGTGGCGAACGAAACTTTGAACAGCACCAAAATCGTGATGTCGCGTGTTTCGAGCGTTTCTGAGGACACAGCTCGGTGTAAATGTGTCAAAAACCTTCATTCAACTCAAATGAACAATATCCATGTGTTAAAAGTCGACTGGCACAGCTGTGGCGAACAAAAAATCGAAGAACACCAAAATCGTGATGTCGCGTGTTTCGAGCGTTTCTGAGAGCACAGCTCGGTGTGAATGTGTCAAAAACCTTCATTCTACTCAAATGCACAATATCCATGCGTTAAAAGTCGTCTGGCACAGCTGTGGCGAACGAAAAATCGAAGAACACCAAAATCGTGATATCGCGTGTTTCGAGCGTTTCTGAGAGCACAGCTCGGTGTAAATGTGTCAAAAACCTTCATTCTACTCAAATGCACGATATCCATGCGTTAAAGTCGTCTGTCACAGCTGTGGCGAACGAAAAATCGAAGAACACCAAAATCGTGACATCGCGTGTTTCGAGCGTTTCTGAGAGCACAGCTCGGTGTGATTGTGTCAAAAACCTTCATTCTACTCAAATGCACAATATCCATGCGTTAAAAGTCGTCTGGCACAGCTGTGGCGAACGAAAAATCGAAGAACACCAAAATCGTGATATCGCGTGTTTCGAGCGTTTCAGAGAGCACAGCTTGGTGTAATTGTGTAAAAAACCTTCATTCTACTCAAATGCACAATATCCATGCGTTAAAAGTCGTCTGGCACAGCTGTGGCGGACGAAAAATCGAAGAACACCAAAATCGTGATATCGCGTGTTTCGAGCGTTTCTGAGAGCACAGCTTGGTGTATTTGTGTCAAAAACCTTTATTCTACTCAAATGCACAATATCCATGCGTTAAAAGTCGTCTGGCACATCTGTGGCGAACGAAACTTTGAACAGCACCATAATCGTGATATCGCGTGATTCGAGCGTTTCTGAGAGCACAGTTCGGTGTAAATGTGTCAAAAACCTTCATTCAACTCAAATGCACAATATACATGCGTTAAAAGTCGTCTGGCACAGCTGTGGCGAACGAAAAATCGATGAACACCAAAATCGTGATATCGCGTGTTTCGAGCGTTTCTGAGAGCACAGCTCGGTGTAAATGTGTCAAAAACCTTCATTCTACTCAAATGCACGATATCCATGCGTCAAAGTCGTCTGTCACAGCTGTGGCGAACGAAAAATCGAAGAACACCAAAATCGTGACATCGCGTGTTTCGAGCGTTTCTGAGAGCACAGCTCGGTGTGATTGTGTCAAAAACCTTCATTCTACTCAAATGCACAATATCCATGCGTTAAAAGTCGTCTGGCACAGGTGTGGCGAACGAAAAATTGAAGAACACCAAAATCGTGATATCGCGTGTTTCGAGCGTTTCTGAGTGCACAGCTGGGTGTAAATGTGTCAAAAACCTTCATTCAACTCAAATGCACAATGTCCATGCGTTAAAAGTCGTCTGTCACAGCTGTGGCGAACGAAAAATCGAAGAACACCAAAATCGTGACATCGCGTGTTTCGAGCGTTTCTGAGAGCACAGCTCGGTGTGATTGTGTCAAAAACCTTCATTCTACTCAAATGCACAATATCCATGCGTTAAAAGTCGTCTGGCACAGCTGTGGCGAACGAAAAATCGAAGAACACCAAAATCGTGATATCGCGTGTTTCGAGCGTTTCAGAGAGCACAGCTTGGTGTAATTGTGTCAAAAACCTTCATTCTACTCAAATGCACAATATCCATGCGTTAAAAGTCGTCTGGCACAGCTGTGGCGGACGAAAAATCGAAGAACACCAAAATCGTGATATCGCGTGTTTCGAGCGTTTCTGAGAGCACAGCTTGGTGTATTTGTGTCAAAAACCTTTATTCTACTCAAATGCACAATATCCATGCGTTAAAAGTCGTCTGGCACAGCTGTGGCGATCGAAACATTGAAGAACACCAAAATCGTGATATCGCGTGTTTCGAGCGTTTCTGAGAGCACAGCTCGGTGTAATTTTGTCAAAAACCTTCATTCTACTCAAATGCACAATATCCATGCGTTAAAAGTCGTCTGGCACAGCTGTGGCGAACGAAACTTTGAACAGCACCAAAATCGTGATGTCGCGTGTTTCGAGCGTTTCTGAGAGCACAGCTCGGTGTAAATGTGTCAACAACCTTCATTCTACTCAAATTCACAATATCCATGCGGTTAAAGTCGTCTGGCACATCTGTGACGAACGAAAAATCGAAGAACACCAAAATCGTGATATCGCGTGTTTCGAGCGTTTCTGAGACCACAGCTTAGTGTAATTGTGTCAAAAACCTTCATTCTACTTAAATGCACAATATCCATGCGTTAAAGTCGTCTGGCACAGCTGTGGCGAACGAAACTTTGAACAGCACCATAATCGTGATATCGCGTGTTTCGAGCGTTTCTGAGAGCACAGTTCGGTGTAAATGTGTCAAAAACCTTCATTCAACTCAAATGCACAATATACATGCGTTAAAAGTCGTCTAGCACAGCTGTGGCGAACGAAAAATCGAAGAACACCAAAATCGTGATATCGCGTGTTTCGAGCGTTTCTGAGAGCACAGCTCGGTGTAAATGTGTGAAAAACCTTCATTCTACTCAAATGCACAATATCCATGCGTTAAAAGTCGTCTAGCACAGCTGTGGCGAACGAAAAATCGAAGAACACCAAAATCGTGATATCGCGTGTTTCGAGCGTTTCTGAGTGCACAGCTGGGTGTAAATGTGTCAAAAACCTTCATTCAACTCAAATGCACAATATCCATGCGTTAAAAGTCGTCTGGCACAGCTGTGGCGAACGAAAAATCGAAGAACACAAAAATCGCGATATCGCGTGTTTCGAGCGTTTCTGAGTGCACAGCTGGGTGTAAATGTGTCAAAAACCTTCATTCAACTCAAATGCACAATATCCATGCGTTAAAAGTCGTCTGGCACATCTGTGGCGAACGAAAAATCGAAGAACACCAAAATCGTGATATCGCGTGTTTCGAGCGTTTCTGAGAGCACAGCTCGGTGTAATTGTGTCAAAAACCTTCATTCTACTCAAATGCACAATATCCATGCGTTAAAAGTCGTCTGGCACAGGTGTGGCGAACGAAAAATTGATGAACACCAAAATCGTGATATCGCGTGTTTCGAGCGTTTCTGAGAGCACAGCTTGGTGTATTTGTGTCAAAAACCTTTATTCTACTCAAATGCACAATATCCATGCGTTAAAAGTCGTCTGGCACATCTGTGGCGAACGAAACTTTGAACAGCACCATAATCGTGATATCGCGTGATTCGAGCGTTTCTGAGAGCACAGTTCGGTGTAAATGTGTCAAAAACCTTCATTCAACTCAAATGCACAATATACATGCGTTAAAAGTCGTCTGGCACAGCTGTGGCGAACGAAAAATCGAAGAACACCAAAATCGTGATATCGCGTGTTTCGAGCGTTTCTGAGAGCACAGCTCGGTGTAAATGTGTCAAAAACCTTCATTCTACTCAAATGCACGATATCCATGCGTCAAAGTCGTCTGGCACAGCTGTGGCGAACGAAAAATCGAAGAACACCAAAATCGTGATATCGCGTATTTCGAGCGTTTCTGAGTGCACAGCTGGGTGTAAATGTGTCAAAAACCTTCATTCAACTCAAATGCACAATATCCATGCGTTAAAAGTCGTCTGGCACAGCTGTGGCGAACGAAAAATCGAAGAACACCAAAATCGTGATATCGCGTGTTTCGAGCGTTTCTGAGTGCACAGCTCGGTGTGAATGTGTCCAAAACCTTCATTCAACTCAAATGCACAATATCCATGCGTTAAAAGTCGTCTGGCACAGCTGTGGCAAACGAAAAATCGAAGAACACCAAAATCGTGATATCGCGTGTTTCGAGCGTTTCTGAGTACACAGCTGGGTGTAAATGTGTCAAAAACCTTCATTCAACTCAAATGCACGATATCCATGCGTTAAAAGTCGTCTGGCACAGATGTTGTGAACGAAACTTTGAACAGCACTAAAATCGAGATATCGCGTGTTTCGAGCGTTTCTGAGTGCACAGCTCTGTGTGAATGTGTCAAAAACCGTTATTCTACTCAAATGCACAATACCCATGCGTCAAAGTCGTCTGTCACAGCTGTGGCGAACGAAAAATCGAAGAACACCAAAATCGTGACATCGCGTGTTTCGAGCGTTTCTGAGAGCACAGCTCGGTGTGATTGTGTCAAAAACCTTCATTCTACTCAAATGCACAATATCCATGCGTTAAAAGTCGTCTGGCACAGGTGTGGCGAACGAAAAATTGAAGAACACCAAAATCGTGATATCGCGTGTTTCGAGCGTTTCTGAGTGCACAGCTGGGTGTAAATGTGTCAAAAACCTTCATTCAACTCAAATGCACAATGTCCATGCGTTAAAAGTCGTCTGTCACAGCTGTGGCGAACGAAAAATCGAAGAACACCAAAATCGTGACATCGCGTGTTTCGAGCGTTTCTGAGAGCACAGCTCGGTGTAAATGTGTCAAAAACCTTCATTCTACTCAAATGCACGATATCCATGCGTTAAAAGTCGTCTGTCACAGCTGTGGCGAACGAAAAATCGAAGAACACCAAAATCGTGACATCGCGTGTTTCGAGCTTTTCTGAGAGCACAGCTCGGTGTAAATATGTCAAAAACCTTCATTCTAGTCAAATGCACGATATCCATGCGTTAAAAGTCGTCTGGCACAGCTGTGGTGAACGAAACTTTGAACAGCACTAAAATCGAGATATCGCGTGTTTCGAGTGTTTCTGAGTGCACAGCTCTGTGTGAATGTGTCAAAAACCTTCATTCTACTCAAATGCACAATATCCATGCGTTAAAAGTCGTCTGGCACAGCTGTGGCGATCGAAACATTGAAGAACACCAAAATCGTGATATCGCGTGTTTCGAGCGTTTCTGAGAGCACAGCTCGGTGTAATTTTGTCAAAAACCTTCATTCTACTCAAATGCACAATATCCATGCGTTAAAAGTCGTCTGGCACAGCTGTGGCGAACGAAACTTTGAACAGCACCAAAATCGTGATGTCGCGTGTTTCGAGCGTTTCTGAGAGCACAGCTCGGTGTAAATGTGTCAACAACCTTCATTCTACTCAAATTCACAATATCCATGCGGTTAAAGTCGTCTGGCACATCTGTGACGAACGAAAAATCGAAGAACACCAAAATCGTGATATCGCGTGTTTCGAGCGTTTCTGAGACCACAGCTTAGTGTAATTGTGTCAAAAACCTTCATTCTACTTAAATGCACAATATCCATGCGTTAAAGTCGTCTGGCACAGCTGTGGCGAACGAAACTTTGAACAGCACCATAATCGTGATATCGCGTGTTTCGAGCATTTCTGAGAGCACAGCTCGGTGTAAATGTGTCAAAAACCTTCATTCAACTCAAATGCACAATATCCACGCGTTAAAAGTCGTCTGGCACAGCTGTGGCGGACGAAAAATCGAAGAACACCAAAATCGTGATATCGCGTGTTTCGAGCGTTTCTGAGAGCACAGCTTGGTGTATTTGTGTCAAAAACCTTTATTCTACTCAAATGCACAATATCCATGCGTTAAAAGTCGTCTGGCACATCTGTGGCGAACGAAACTTTGAACAGCACCATAATCGTGATATCGCGTGTTTCGAGCGTTTCTGAGAGCACAGTTCGGTGTAAATGTGTCAAAAACCTTCATTCAACTCAAATGCACAATATACATGCGTTAAAAGTCGTCTGGCACAGCTGTGGCGAACGAAAAATCGAAGAACACCAAAATCGTGATATCGCGTGTTTCGAGCGTTTCAGAGAGCGCAGCTTGGTGTAATTGTGTCAAAAACCTTCATTCTACTCAAATGCACAATATCCATGCGTTAAAAGTCGTCTGGCACAGCTGTGGCGAACGAAACTTTGAACAGCACCAAAATCGTGATGTCGCGTGTTTCGAGCGTTTCTGAGGACACAGCTCGGTGTAAATGTGTCAAAAACCTTCATTCAACTCAAATGCACAATATCCATGCGTTAAAAGTCGACTGGCACAGCTGTGGCGAACAAAAAATCGAAGAACACCAAAATCGTGACGTCGCGTGTTTCGAGCGTTTCTGAGAGCACAGCTCGGTGTGAATGTGTCAAAAACCTTCATTCTACTCAAATGCACAATATCCATGCGTTAAAAGTCGTCTGGCACAGCTGTGGCGAACGAAAAATCGAAGAACACCAAAATCGTGATATCGCGTGTTTCGAGCGTTTCTGAGAGCACAGCTCGGTGTAAATGTGTCAAAAACCTTCATTCTACTCAAATGCACGATATCCATGCGTTAAAGTCGTCTGTCACAGCTGTGGCGAACGAAAAATCGAAGAACACCAAAATCGTGACATCGCGTGTTTCGAGCGTTTCTGAGAGCACAGCTCGGTGTGATTGTGTCAAAAACCTTCATTCTACTCAAATGCACAATATCCATGAGTTAAAAGTCGTCTGGCACAGCTGTGGCGGACGAAAAATCGAAGAACACCAAAATCGTGATATCGCGTGTTTCGAGCGTTTCTGAGAGCACAGCTTGGTGTATTTGTGTCAAAAACCTTTATTCTACTCAAATGCACAATATCCATGCGTTAAAAGTCGTCTGGCACATCTGTGGCGAACGAAACTTTGAACAGCACCATAATCGTGATATCGCGTGATTCGAGCGTTTCTGAGAGCACAGTTCGGTGTAAATGTGTCAAAAACCTTCATTCAACTCAAATGCACAATATACATGCGTTAAAAGTCGTCTGGCACAGCTGTGGCGAACGAAAAATCGATGAACACCAAAATCGTGATATCGCGTGTTTCGAGCGTTTCTGAGAGCACAGCTCGGTGTGAATGTGTCAAAAACCTTCATTCTACTCAAATGCACAATATCCATGCGTTAAAAGTCGTCTGGCACAGCTGTGGCGAACGAAAAATCGAAGAACACCAAAATCGTGATATCGCGTGTTTCGAGCGTTTCTGAGAGCACAGCTCGGTGTAAATGTGTCAAAAAAACTTCATTCTACTCAAATGCACGATATCCATGCGTTAAAAGTCGTCTGGCACAGATGTTGTGAACGAAACTTTGAACAGCACTAAAATCGAGATATCGCGTGTTTCGAGCGTTTCTGAGTGCACAGCTCTGTGTGAATGTGTCAAAAACCGTTATTCTACTCAAATGCACAATACCCATGCGTTAAAAGTCGTCTGGCACAGCTGTGGCAAACGAAAAATCGAAGAACACCAAAATCGTGATATCGCGTGTTTCGAGCGTTGCTGAGCGCAGCTCGGTGTAAATGTGTCAAAGATCTTCATTCTACTCAAATGCACAATATCCATGCGTTAAAAGTCGTCAGGCACAGCTGTGGCGAACGAAAAATCGAAGAACACCAAAATCGTGATATCGCGTGTTTCGAGCGTTTCTGAGAGCACAGCTCGGTGTTATTGTGTCAAAAACCTTCATTCTACTCAAATGCACAATATCCATGCGTTAAAAATAGTCTGGCACAGCTGTGGTGAACGAAACTTTGAACAGCACCAAAATCGTGGTGTCGCGTGTTTCGAGCATTTCTGAGAGCACAGCTCGGTGTAAATGTGTCAAAAACCTTCATTCAACTCAAATGCACAATATCCACGCGTTAAAAGTCGTCTGGCACAGCTGTGGCGGACGAAAAATCGAAGAACACCAAAATCGTGATATCGCGTGTTTCGAGCGTTTCTGAGAGCACAGCTTGGTGTATTTGTGTCAAAAACCTTTATTCTACTCAAATGCACAATATCCATGCGTTAAAAGTCGTCTGGCACATCTGTGGCGAACGAAACTTTGAACAGCACCATAATCGTGATATCGCGTGTTTCGAGCGTTTCTGAGAGCACAGTTCGGTGTAAATGTGTCAAAACCCTTCATTCAACTCAAATGCACAATATACATGCGTTAAAAGTCGTCTGGCACAGCTGTGGCGAACGAAAAATCGAAGAACACCAAAATCGTGATATCGCGTGTTTCGAGCGTTTCAGAGAGCGCAGCTTGGTGTAATTGTGTCAAAAACCTTCATTCTACTCAAATGCACAATATCCATGCGTTAAAAGTCGTCTGGCACAGCTGTGGCGAACGAAACTTTGAACAGCACCAAAATCGTGATGTCGCGTGTTTCGAGCGTTTCTGAGGACACAGCTCGGTGTAAATGTGTCAAAAACCTTCATTCAACTCAAATGAACAATATCCATGTGTTAAAAGTCATCTGGCACAGCTGTGGCGAACGAAAAATCGAAGAACACCAAAATCGTGATATCGCGTGTTTCGAGCGTTTCTGATAGCACAGCTCTGTGTAAATGTGTCAAAAACCTTCATTCAACTCAAATGCACAATATCCATGCGTTAAAAGTCGACTGGCACAGCTGTGGCGAACAAAAAATCGAAGAACACCAAAATCGTGACGTCGCGTGTTTCGAGCGTTTCTGAGAGCACAGCTCGGTGTGAATGTGTCAAAAACCTTCATTCTACTCAAATGCACAATATCCATGCGTTAAAAGTCGTCTGGCACAGCTGTGGCGAACGAAAAATCGAAGAACACCAAAATCGTGATATCGCGTGTTTCGAGCGTTTCTGAGAGCACAGCTCGGTGTAAATGTGTCAAAAACCTTCATTCTACTCAAATGCACGATATCCATGCGTTAAAGTCGTCTGTCACAGCTGTGGCGAACGAAAAATCGAAGAACACCAAAATCGTGACATCGCGTGTTTCGAGCGTTTCTGAGAGCACAGCTCGGTGTAAATGTGTCAAAAACCTTCATTCTACTCAAATGCACGATATCCATGCGTCAAAGTCGTCTGTCACAGCTGTGGTGAACGAAACTTTGAACAGCACCAAAATTGTGGTGTCGCGTGTTTCGAGCATTTCTGAGAGCACAGCTCGGTGTAAATGTGTCAAAAACCTTCATTCAACTCAAATGCACAATATCCATGCGTTAAAAGTCGTCTGGCACAGCTGTGGCGGACGAAAAATCGAAGAACACCAAAATCGTGATATCGCCTGTTTCGAGCGTTTCTGAGAGCACAGCTCGGTGTATTTGTGTCAAAAACCTTTATTCTACTCAAATGCACAATATCCATGCGTTAAAAGTCGTCTGGCACATCTGTGGCGAACGAAACTTTGAACAGCACCATAATCGTGATATCGCGTGTTTCGAGCGTTTCTGAGAGCACAGTTCGGTGTAAATGTGTCAAAAACCTTCATTCAACTCAAATGCACAATATACATGCGTTAAAAGTCGTCTGGCACAACTGTGGCGAACGAAAAATCGAAGAACACCAAAATCGTGATATCGCGTGTTTCGAGCGTTTCAGAGAGCACAGCTTGGTGTAATTGTGTCAAAAACCTTCATTCTACTCAAATGCACAATATCCATGCGTTAAAAGTCGTCTGGCACAGCTGTGGCGAACGAAAAATCGAAGAACACAAAAATCGTGATATCGCGTGTTTCGAGCGTTTCTGAGTGCACAGCTGGGTGTAAATGTGTCAAAAAACTTCATTCAACTCAAATGCACAATATCCATGCGTTAAAAGTCGTCTGGCACATCTGTGGCGAACGAAAAATCGAAGAACACCAAAATCGTGATATCGCGTGTTTCGAGCGTTTCTGAGAGCACAGCTCGGTGTAATTGTGTCAAAAACCTTCATTCTACTCAAATGCACAATATCCATGCGTTAAAAGTCGTCTGGCACAGGTGTGGCGAACGAAAAATTGATGAACACCAAAATCGTGATATCGCGTGTTTCGAGCGTTTCTGAGTGCACAGCTGGGTGTAAATGTGTCAAAAACCTTCATTCAACTCAAATGCACAATATCCATGCTTTAAAAGTCGTCTGGCACAGCTGTAGCGAACGAAAAATCGAAGAACACCAAAATCGTGATGTCGCGTGTTTCGAGCGTTTCTGAGAGCACAGCTCGGTGTGAATGTGTCAAAAACCTTCATTCTACTCAAATGCACAATATCCATGCGTTAAAAGTCGTCTGGCACAGCTGTGGCGAACGAAAAATCGAAGAACACCAAAATCGTGATATCGCGTGTTTCGAGCGTTTCTGAGAGCACAGCTCGGTGTAAATGTGTCAAAAAAACTTCATTCTACTCAAATGCACGATATCCATGCGTTAAAAGTCGTCTGGCACAGATGTTGTGAACGAAACTTTGAACAGCACTAAAATCGAGATATCGCGTGTTTCGAGCGTTTCTGAGTGCACAGCTCTGTGTGAATGTGTCAAAAACCGTCATTCTACTCAAATGCACAATATCCATGCGTTAAAAGTCGTCTGGCACAGCTGTGGCGAACGAAACTTTGAACAGCACCATCATCGTGATATCGCGTGTTTCGAGCGTTTCTGAGAGCACAGTTCGGTGTAAATGTGTCAAAAACCTTCATTCTACTCAAATGCACAATATCCATGCATTAAAAGTCGTCTGGCACAACTGTGGCGAACGAAAAATCGAAGAACACCAAAATCGTGATATCGCGTGTTTCGAGCGTTTCTGAGTGCACAGCTCTTTGTAAATGTGTCGAAAACCTTCAATCTACTCAAATGCACAATATCCATGCGTTAAAAGTCGTCTGGCACAGCTGTGGCAAACGAAAAATCGAAGAACACCAAAATCGTGATATCGCGTGTTTCGAGCGTTGCTGAGCGCAGCTCGGTGTAAATGTGTCAAAGAACTTCATTCTACTCAAATGCACAATATCCATGCGTTAAAAGTAGTCAGGCACAGCTGTGGCGAACGAAAAATCGAAGAACACCAAAATCGTGATATCGCGTGTTTCGAGCATTTCTGAGAGCACAGCTCGGTGTTATTGTGTCAAAAACCTTCATTCTACTCAAATGCACAATATCCATGCGTTAAAAATAGTCTGGCACAGCTGTGGTGAACGAAACTTTGAACAGCACCAAAATCGTGGTGTCGCGTGTTTCGAGCATTTCTGAGAGCACAGCTCGGTGTAAATGTGTCAAAAACCTTCATTCAACTCAAATGCACAATATCCATGCGTTAAAAGTCGTCTGGCACAGCTGTGGCGGACGAAAAATCGAAGAACACCAAAATCGTGATATCGCGTGTTTCGAGCGTTTCTGAGAGCACAGCTTGGTGTATTTGTGTCAAAAACCTTTATTCTACTCAAATGCACAATATCCATGCGTTAAAAGTCGTCTGGCACATCTGTGGCGAACGAAACTTTGAACAGCACCATAATCGTGATATCGCGTGTTTCGAGCGTTTCTGAGAACACAGTTCGGTGTAAATGTGTCAAAAACCTTCATTCAACTCAAATGCACAATATACATGCGTTAAAAGTCGTCTGGCACAGCTGTGGCGAACGAAAAATCGAAGAACACCAAAATCGTGATATCGCGTGTTTCGAGCGTTTCAGAGAGCGCAGCTTGGTGTAATTGTGTCAAAAACCTTCATTCTACTCAAATGCACAATATCCATGCGTTAAAAGTCGTCTGGCACAGCTGTGGCGAACGAAAAATCGAAGAACACCAAAATCGTGATATCGCGTGTTTCGAGCGTTTCAGAGAGCACAGCTTGGTGTAATTGTGTCAAAAACCTTCATTCTACTCAAATGCACAATATCCATGCGTTAAAAGTCGTCTGGCACAGCTGTGGCGGACGAAAAATCGAAGAACACCAAAATCGTGATATCGCGTGTTTCGAGCGTTTCTGAGAACACAGTTCGGTGTAAATGTGTCAAAAACCTTCATTCAACTCAAATGCACAATATACATGCGTTAAAAGTCGTCTGGCACAGCTGTGGCGAACGAAAAATCGAAGAACACCAAAATCGTGATATCGCGTGTTTCGAGCGTTTCAGAGAGCGCAGCTTGGTGTAATTGAGTCAAAAACCTTCATTCTACTCAAATGCACAATATCCATGCGTTAAAAGTCGTCTGGCACAGCTGTGGCGAACGAAACTTTGAACAGCACCAAAATCGTGATGTCGCGTGTTTCGAGCGTTTCTGAGAGCACAGCTCGGTGTTATTGTGTCAAAAACCTTCATTCTACTCAAATGCACAATATCCATGCGTTAAAAATAGTCTGGCACAGCTGTGGTGAACGAAACTTTGAACAGCACCAAAATCGTGGTGTCGCGTGTTTCGAGCATTTCTGAGAGCACAGCTCGGTGTAAATGTGTCAAAAACCTTCATTCAACTCAAATGCACAATATCCACGCGTTAAAAGTCGTCTGGCACAGCTGTGGCGGACGAAAAATCGAAGAACACCAAAATCGTGATATCGCGTGTTTCGAGCGTTTCTGAGAGCACAGCTTGGTGTATTTGTGTCAAAAACCTTTATTCTACTCAAATGCACAATATCCATGCGTTAAAAGTCGTCTGGCACATCTGTGGCGAACGAAACTTTGAACAGCACCATAATCGTGATATCGCGTGTTTCGAGCGTTTCTGAGAGCACAGTTCGGTGTAAATGTGTCAAAAACCTTCATTCAACTCAAATGCACAATATACATGCGTTAAAAGTCGTCTGGCACAGCTGTGGCGAACGAAAAATCGAAGAACACCAAAATCGTGATATCGCGTGTTTCGAGCGTTTCAGAGAGCGCAGCTTGGTGTAATTGTGTCAAAAACCTTCATTCTACTCAAATGCACAATATCCATGCGTTAAAAGTCGTCTGGCACAGCTGTGGCGAACGAAACTTTGAACAGCACCAAAATCGTGATGTCGCGTGTTTCGAGCGTTTCTGAGGACACAGCTCGGTGTAAATGTGTCAAAAACCTTCATTCAACTCAAATGAACAATATCCATGTGTTAAAAGTCATCTGGCACAGCTGTGGCGAACGAAAAATCGAAGAACACCAAAATCGTGATATCGCGTGTTTCGAGCGTTTCTGATAGCACAGCTCTGTGTAAATGTGTCAAAAACCTTCATTCAACTCAAATGCACAATATCCATGCGTTAAAAGTCGACTGGCACAGCTGTGGCGAACAAAAAATCGAAGAACACCAAAATCGTGACGTCGCGTGTTTCGAGCGTTTCTGAGAGCACAGCTCGGTGTGAATGTGTCAAAAACCTTCATTCTACTCAAATGCACAATATCCATGCGTTAAAAGTCGTCTGGCACAGCTGTGGCGAACGAAAAATCGAAGAACACCAAAATCGTGATATCGCGTGTTTCGAGCGTTTCTGAGAGCACAGCTCGGTGTAAATGTGTCAAAAACCTTCATTCTACTCAAATGCACGATATCCATGCGTTAAAGTCGTCTGTCACAGCTGTGGCGAACGAAAAATCGAAGAACACCAAAATCGTGACATCGCGTGTTTCGAGCGTTTCTGAGAGCACAGCTCGGTGTGATTGTGTCAAAAACCTTCATTCTACTCAAATGCACAATATCCATGAGTTAAAAGTCGTCTGGCACAGCTGTGGCGGACGAAAAATCGAAGAACACCAAAATCGTGATATCGCGTGTTTCGAGCGTTTCTGAGAGCACAGCTTGGTGTATTTGTGTCAAAAACCTTTATTCTACTCAAATGCACAATATCCATGCGTTAAAAGTCGTCTGGCACATCTGTGGCGAACGAAACTTTGAACAGCACCATAATCGTGATATCGCGTGATTCGAGCGTTTCTGAGAGCACAGTTCGGTGTAAATGTGTCAAAAACCTTCATTCAACTCAAATGCACAATATACATGCGTTAAAAGTCGTCTGGCACAGCTGTGGCGAACGAAAAATCGATGAACACCAAAATCGTGATATCGCGTGTTTCGAGCGTTTCTGAGAGCACAGCTCGGTGTAAATGTGTCAAAAACCTTCATTCTACTCAAATGCACGATATCCATGCGTCAAAGTCGTCTGTCACAGCTGTGGCGAACGAAAAATCGAAGAACACCAAAATCGTGATGTCGCGTGTTTCGAGTTTTTCTGAGAGCACAGCTCTGTGTGAATGTGTCAAAAACCGTCATTCTACTCAAATGCACAATATCCATGCGTTAAAAGTCGTCTTTAATGTTGAAATTGATTTTGACCGCTGTTGTTTATTGGAAGTTGGGTTTCGGCATGGAACGGTCCGTTCCATGCCGAAACCCAACTTCCAATTAAAAGTCGTCTAGCACAGCTGTGGCGAACGAAACTTTGAACAGCACCATCATCGTGATATCGCGTGTTTCGAGTGTTTCGGAGAGCACAGTTCGGTGTAAATGTGTCAAAAACCTTCATTCTACTCAAATGCACAATATCCATGCGTTAAAAGTCGTCTGGCACAACTGTGGCGAACGAAAAATCGAAGAACACCAAAATCGTGATATCGCGTGTTTCGAGCGTTTCTGAGTGCACAGCTCTTTGTAAATGTGTCGAAAACCTTCAATCTACTCAAATGCACAATATCCATGCGTTAAAAGTCGTCTGGCACAGCTGTGGCAAACGAAAAATCGAAGAACACCAAAATCGTGATATCGCGTGTTTCGAGCATTGCTGAGCGCAGCTCGGTGTAAATGTGTCAAAGAACTTCATTCTACTCAAATGCACAATATCCATGCGTTAAAAGTCGTCAGGCACAGCTGTGGCGAACGAAAAATCGAAGAACACCAAAATCGTGACATCGCGTGTTTCGAGCGTTTCTGAGAGCACAGCTCGGTGTGATTGTGTCAAAAACCTTCATTCTACTCAAATGCACAATATCCATGTGTTAAAAGTCGTCTGGCACAGCTGTGGCGGACGAAAAATCGAAGAACACCAAAATCGTGATATCGCGTGTTTCGAGCGTTTCTGAGTACACAGCTGGGTGTAAATGTGTCAAAAACCTTCATTCAACTCAAATGCACAATATCCATGCGTTAAAAGTCGTCTGGCACAGCTGTGGCGGACGAAAAATCGAAGAACACCAAAATCGTGATATCGCGTGTTTCGAGCGTTTCTGAGAACACAGTTCGGTGTAAATGTGTCAAAAACCTTCATTCAACTCAAATGCACAATATACATGCGTTAAAAGTCGTCTGGCACAGCTGTGGCGAACGAAAAATCGAAGAACACCAAAATCGTGATATCGCGTGTTTCGAGCGTTTCAGAGAGCGCAGCTTGGTGTAATTGTGTCACAAACCTTCATTCTACTCAAATGCACAATATCCATGCGTTAAAAGTCGTCTGGCACAGCTGTGGCGAACAAAAAATCGAAGAACACCAAAATCGTGATGTCGCGTGTTTCGAGCGTTTCTGAGAGCACAGCTCGGTGTGAATGTGTCAAAAACCTTCATTCTACTCAAATGCACAATATCCATGCGTTAAAAGTCGTCTGGCACAGCTGTGGCGAACGAAAAATCGAAGAACACCAAAATCGTGATATCGCGTGTTTCGAGCGTTTCTGAGAGCACAGCTCGGTGTAAATGTGTCAAAAACCTTCATTCTACTCAAATGCACGATATACATGCGTTAAAGTCGTCTGTCACAGCTGTGGCGAACGAAAAATCGAAGAACACCAAAATCGTGACATCGCGTGTTTCGAGCGTATCTGAGAGCACAGCTCGGTGGGATTGTGTCAAAAACCTTCATTCTACTCAAATGCACAATATCCATGCGTTAAAAGTCGTCTGGCACAGCTGTGGCGAACGAAAAATCGAAGAACACCAAAATCGTGATATCGCGTGTTTCGAGCGTTTCAGAGAGCACAGCTTGGTGTAATTGTGTCAAAAACCTTCATTCTACTCAAATGCACAATATCCATGCGTTAAAAGTCGTCTGGCACAGCTGTGGCGGACGAAAAATCGAAGAACACCAAAATCGTGATATCGCGTGTTTCGAGCGTTTCTGAGAGCACAGCTTGGTGTATTTGTGTCAAAAACCTTTATTCTACTCAAATGCACAATATCCATGCGTTAAAAGTCGTCTGGCACATCTGTGGCGAACGAAACTTTGAACAGCACCATAATCGTGATATCGCGTGATTCGAGCGTTTCTGAGAGCACAGTTCGGTGTAAATGTGTCAAAAACCTTCATTCAACTCAAATGCACAATATACATGCGTTAAAAGTCGTCTGGCACAGCTGTGGCGAACGAAAAATCGATGAACACCAAAATCGTGATATCGCGTGTTTCGAGCGTTTCTGAGAGCACAGCTCGGTGTAAATGTGTCAAAAACCTTCATTCTACTCAAATGCACGATATCCATGCGTCAAAGTCGTCTGTCACAGCTGTGGCGAACGAAAAATCGAAGAACACCAAAATCGTGACATCGCGTGTTTCGAGCGTTTCTGAGAGCACAGCTCGGTGTGATTGTGTCAAAAACCTTCATTCTACTCAAATGCACAATATCCATGCGTTAAAAGTCGTCTGGCACAGGTGTGGCGAACGAAAAATTGAAGAACACCAAAATCGTGATATCGCGTGTTTCGAGCGTTTCTGAGTGCACAGCTGGGTGTAAATGTGTCAAAAACCTTCATTCAACTCAAATGCACAATGTCCATGCGTTAAAAGTCGTCTGTCACAGCTGTGGCGAACGAAAAATCGAAGAACACCAAAATCGTGACATCGCGTGTTTCGAGCGTTTCTGAGAGCACAGCTCGGTGTAAATGTGTCAAAAACCTTCATTCTACTCAAATGCACGATATCCATGCGTTAAAAGTCGTCTGTCACAGCTGTGGCGAACGAAAAATCGAAGAACACCAAAATCGTGACATCGCGTGTTTCGAGCTTTTCTGAGAGCACAGCTCGGTGTAAATATGTCAAAAACCTTCATTCTAGTCAAATGCACGATATCCATGCGTTAAAAGTCGTCTGGCACAGCTGTGGTGAACGAAACTTTGAACAGCACTAAAATCGAGATATCGCGTGTTTCGAGTGTTTCTGAGTGCACAGCTCTGTGTGAATGTGTCAAAAACCTTCATTCTACTCAAATGCACAATATCCATGCGTTAAAAGTCGTCTGGCACAGCTGTGGCGATCGAAACATTGAAGAACACCAAAATCGTGATATCGCGTGTTTCGAGCGTTTCTGAGAGCACAGCTCGGTGTAATTTTGTCAAAAACCTTCATTCTACTCAAATGCACAATATCCATGCGTTAAAAGTCGTCTGGCACAGCTGTGGCGAACGAAACTTTGAACAGCACCAAAATCGTGATGTCGCGTGTTTCGAGCGTTTCTGAGAGCACAGCTCGGTGTAAATGTGTCAACAACCTTCATTCTACTCAAATTCACAATATCCATGCGGTTAAAGTCGTCTGGCACATCTGTGACGAACGAAAAATCGAAGAACACCAAAATCGTGATATCGCGTGTTTCGAGCGTTTCTGAGACCACAGCTTAGTGTAATTGTGTCAAAAACCTTCATTCTACTTAAATGCACAATATCCATGCGTTAAAGTCGTCTGGCACAGCTGTGGCGAACGAAACTTTGAACAGCACCATAATCGTGATATCGCGTGTTTCGAGCGTTTCTGAGAGCACAGTTCGGTGTAAATGTGTCAAAAACCTTCATTCAACTCAAATGCACAATATACATGCGTTAAAAGTCGTCTAGCACAGCTGTGGCGAACGAAAAATCGAAGAACACCAAAATCGTGATATCGCGTGTTTCGAGCGTTTCTGAGAGCACAGCTCGGTGTAAATGTGTCAAAAACCTTCATTCTACTCAAATGCACAATATCCATGCGTTAAAAGTCGTCTAGCACAGCTGTGGCGAACGAAAAATCGAAGAACACCAAAATCGTGATATCGCGTGTTTCGAGCGTTTCTGAGTGCACAGCTGGGTGTAAATGTGTCAAAAACCTTCATTCAACTCAAATGCACAATATCCATGCGTTAAAAGTCGTCTGGCACAGCTGTGGCGAACGAAAAATCGAAGAACACAAAAATCGCGATATCGCGTGTTTCGAGCGTTTCTGAGTGCACAGCTGGGTGTAAATGTGTCAAAAACCTTCATTCAACTCAAATGCACAATATCCATGCGTTAAAAGTCGTCTGGCACATCTGTGGCGAACGAAAAATCGAAGAACACCAAAATCGTGATATCGCGTGTTTCGAGCGTTTCTGAGAGCACAGCTCGGTGTAATTGTGTCAAAAACCTTCATTCTACTCAAATGCACAATATCCATGCGTTAAAAGTCGTCTGGCACAGGTGTGGCGAACGAAAAATTGATGAACACCAAAATCGTGATATCGCGTGTTTCGAGCGTTTCTGAGAGCACAGCTTGGTGTATTTGTGTCAAAAACCTTTATTCTACTCAAATGCACAATATCCATGCGTTAAAAGTCGTCTGGCACATCTGTGGCGAACGAAACTTTGAACAGCACCATAATCGTGATATCGCGTGATTCGAGCGTTTCTGAGAGCACAGTTCGGTGTAAATGTGTCAAAAACCTTCATTCAACTCAAATGCACAATATCCATGCGTTAAAAGTCGTCTGGCACAGCTGTGGCGAACGAAACTTTGAACAGCACCAAAATCGTGATGTCGCGTGTTTCGAGCGTTTCTGAGAGCACAGCTCGGTGTTATTGTGTCAAAAACCTTCATTCTACTCAAATGCACAATATCCATGCGTTAAAAATAGTCTGGCACAGCTGTGGTGAACGAAACTTTGAACAGCACCAAAATCGTGGTGTCGCGTGTTTCGAGCATTTCTGAGAGCACAGCTCGGTGTAAATGTGTCAAAAACCTTCATTCAACTCAAATGCACAATATCCACGCGTTAAAAGTCGTCTGGCACAGCTGTGGCGGACGAAAAATCGAAGAACACCAAAATCGTGATATCGCGTGTTTCGAGCGTTTCTGAGAGCACAGCTTGGTGTATTTGTGTCAAAAACCTTTATTCTACTCAAATGCACAATATCCATGCGTTAAAAGTCGTCTGGCACATCTGTGGCGAACGAAACTTTGAACAGCACCATAATCGTGATATCGCGTGTTTCGAGCGTTTCTGAGAGCACAGTTCGGTGTAAATGTGTCAAAAACCTTCATTCAACTCAAATGCACAATATACATGCGTTAAAAGTCGTCTGGCACAGCTGTGGCGAACGAAAAATCGAAGAACACCAAAATCGTGATATCGCGTGTTTCGAGCGTTTCAGAGAGCGCAGCTTGGTGTAATTGTGTCAAAAACCTTCATTCTACTCAAATGCACAATATCCATGCGTTAAAAGTCGTCTGGCACAGCTGTGGCGAACGAAACTTTGAACAGCACCAAAATCGTGATGTCGCGTGTTTCGAGCGTTTCTGAGGACACAGCTCGGTGTAAATGTGTCAAAAACCTTCATTCAACTCAAATGAACAATATCCATGTGTTAAAAGTCATCTGGCACAGCTGTGGCGAACGAAAAATCGAAGAACACCAAAATCGTGATATCGCGTGTTTCGAGCGTTTCTGATAGCACAGCTCTGTGTAAATGTGTCAAAAACCTTCATTCAACTCAAATGCACAATATCCATGCGTTAAAAGTCGACTGGCACAGCTGTGGCGAACAAAAAATCGAAGAACACCAAAATCGTGACGTCGCGTGTTTCGAGCGTTTCTGAGAGCACAGCTCGGTGTGAATGTGTCAAAAACCTTCATTCTACTCAAATGCACAATATCCATGCGTTAAAAGTCGTCTGGCACAGCTGTGGCGAACGAAAAATCGAAGAACACCAAAATCGTGATATCGCGTGTTTCGAGCGTTTCTGAGAGCACAGCTCGGTGTAAATGTGTCAAAAACCTTCATTCTACTCAAATGCACGATATCCATGCGTTAAAGTCGTCTGTCACAGCTGTGGCGAACGAAAAATCGAAGAACACCAAAATCGTGACATCGCGTGTTTCGAGCGTTTCTGAGAGCACAGCTCGGTGTGATTGTGTCAAAAACCTTCATTCTACTCAAATGCACAATATCCATGAGTTAAAAGTCGTCTGGCACAGCTGTGGCGGACGAAAAATCGAAGAACACCAAAATCGTGATATCGCGTGTTTCGAGCGTTTCTGAGAGCACAGCTTGGTGTATTTGTGTCAAAAACCTTTATTCTACTCAAATGCACAATATCCATGCGTTAAAAGTCGTCTGGCACATCTGTGGCGAACGAAACTTTGAACAGCACCATAATCGTGATATCGCGTGATTCGAGCGTTTCTGAGAGCACAGTTCGGTGTAAATGTGTCAAAAACCTTCATTCAACTCAAATGCACAATATACATGCGTTAAAAGTCGTCTGGCACAGCTGTGGCGAACGAAAAATCGATGAACACCAAAATCGTGATATCGCGTGTTTCGAGCGTTTCTGAGAGCACAGCTCGGTGTAAATGTGTCAAAAACCTTCATTCTACTCAAATGCACGATATCCATGCGTCAAAGTCGTCTGTCACAGCTGTGGCGAACGAAAAATCGAAGAACACCAAAATCGTGATGTCGCGTGTTTCGAGTTTTTCTGAGAGCACAGCTCTGTGTGAATGTGTCAAAAACCGTCATTCTACTCAAATGCAGAATATCCATGCGTTAAAAGTCGTCTTTAATGTTGAAATTGATTTTGACCGCTGTTGTTTATTGGAAGTTGGGTTTCGGCATGGAACGGTCCGTTCCATGCCGAAACCCAACTTCCAATTAAAAGTCGTCTGGCACAGCTGTGGCGAACGAAACTTTGAACAGCACCATCATCGTGATATCGCGTGTTTCGAGCGTTTCGGAGAGCACAGTTCGGTGTAAATGTGTCAAAAACCTTCATTCTACTCAAATGCACAATATCCATGCGTTAAAAGTCGTCTGGCACAACTGTGGCGAACGAAAAATCGAAGAACACCAAAATCGTGATATCGCGTGTTTCGAGCGTTTCTGAGTGCACAGCTCTTTGTAAATGTGTCGAAAACCTTCAATCTACTCAAATGCACAATATCCATGCGTTAAAAGTCGTCTGGCACAGCTGTGGCAAACGAAAAATCGAAGAACACCAAAATCGTGATATCGCGTGTTTCGAGCATTGCTGAGCGCATCTCGGTGTAAATGTGTCAAAGAACTTCATTCTACTCAAATGCACAATATCCATGCGTTAAAAGTCGTCAGGCACAGCTGTGGCGAACGAAAAATCGAAGAACACCAAAATCGTGACATCGCGTGTTTCGAGCGTTTCTGAGAGCACAGCTCGGTGTGATTGTGTCAAAAACCTTCATTCTACTCAAATGCACAATATCCATGTGTTAAAAGTCGTCTGGCACAGCTGTGGCGGACGAAAAATCGAAGAACACCAAAATCGTGATATCGCGTGTTTCGAGCGTTTCTGAGTACACAGCTGGGTGTAAATGTGTCAAAAACCTTCATTCAACTCAAATGCACAATATCCATGCGTTAAAAGTCGTCTGGCACAGCTGTGGCGGACGAAAAATCGAAGAACACCAAAATCGTGATATCGCGTGTTTCGAGCGTTTCTGAGAACACAGTTCGGTGTAAATGTGTCAAAAACCTTCATTCAACTCAAATGCACAATATACATGCGTTAAAAGTCGTCTGGCACAGCTGTGGCGAACGAAAAATCGAAGAACACCAAAATCGTGATATCGCGTGTTTCGAGCGTTTCAGAGAGCGCAGCTTGGTGTAATTGTGTCACAAACCTTCATTCTACTCAAATGCACAATATCCATGCGTTAAAAGTCGTCTGGCACAGCTGTGGCGAACAAAAAATCGAAGAACACCAAAATCGTGATGTCGCGTGTTTCGAGCGTTTCTGAGAGCACAGCTCGGTGTGAATGTGTCAAAAACCTTCATTCTACTCAAATGCACAATATCCATGCGTTAAAAGTCGTCTGGCACAGCTGTGGCGAACGAAAAATCGAAGAACACCAAAATCGTGATATCGCGTGTTTCGAGCGTTTCTGAGAGCACAGCTCGGTGTAAATGTGTCAAAAACCTTCATTCTACTCAAATGCACGATATACATGCGTTAAAGTCGTCTGTCACAGCTGTGGCGAACGAAAAATCGAAGAACACCAAAATCGTGACATCGCGTGTTTCGAGCGTATCTGAGAGCACAGCTCGGTGGGATTGTGTCAAAAACCTTCATTCTACTCAAATGCACAATATCCATGCGTTAAAAGTCGTCTGGCACAGCTGTGGCGAACGAAAAATCGAAGAACACCAAAATCGTGATATCGCGTGTTTCGAGCGTTTCAGAGAGCACAGCTTGGTGTAATTGTGTCAAAAACCTTCATTCTACTCAAATGCACAATATCCATGCGTTAAAAGTCGTCTGGCACAGCTGTGGCGGACGAAAAATCGAAGAACACCAAAATCGTGATATCGCGTGTTTCGAGCGTTTCTGAGAGCACAGCTTGGTGTATTTGTGTCAAAAACCTTTATTCTACTCAAATGCACAATATCCATGCGTTAAAAGTCGTCTGGCACATCTGTGGCGAACGAAACTTTGAACAGCACCATAATCGTGATATCGCGTGATTCGAGCGTTTCTGAGAGCACAGTTCGGTGTAAATGTGTCAAAAACCTTCATTCAACTCAAATGCACAATATACATGCGTTAAAAGTCGTCTGGCACAGCTGTGGCGAACGAAAAATCGATGAACACCAAAATCGTGATATCGCGTGTTTCGAGCGTTTCTGAGAGCACAGCTCGGTGTAAATGTGTCAAAAACCTTCATTCTACTCAAATGCACGATATCCATGCGTCAAAGTCGTCTGTCACAGCTGTGGCGAACGAAAAATCGAAGAACACCAAAATCGTGACATCGCGTGTTTCGAGCGTTTCTGAGAGCACAGCTCGGTGTGATTGTGTCAAAAACCTTCATTCTACTCAAATGCACAATATCCATGCGTTAAAAGTCGTCTGGCACAGGTGTGGCGAACGAAAAATTGAAGAACACCAAAATCGTGATATCGCGTGTTTCGAGCGTTTCTGAGTGCACAGCTGGGTGTAAATGTGTCAAAAACCTTCATTCAACTCAAATGCACAATGTCCATGCGTTAAAAGTCGTCTGTCACAGCTGTGGCGAACGAAAAATCGAAGAACACCAAAATCGTGACATCGCGTGTTTCGAGCGTTTCTGAGAGCACAGCTCGGTGTAAATGTGTCAAAAACCTTCATTCTACTCAAATGCACGATATCCATGCGTTAAAAGTCGTCTGTCACAGCTGTGGCGAACGAAAAATCGAAGAACACCAAAATCGTGACATCGCGTGTTTCGAGCTTTTCTGAGAGCACAGCTCGGTGTAAATATGTCAAAAACCTTCATTCTAGTCAAATGCACGATATCCATGCGTTAAAAGTCGTCTGGCACAGCTGTGGTGAACGAAACTTTGAACAGCACTAAAATCGAGATATCGCGTGTTTCGAGTGTTTCTGAGTGCACAGCTCTGTGTGAATGTGTCAAAAACCTTCATTCTACTCAAATGCACAATATCCATGCGTTAAAAGTCGTCTGGCACAGCTGTGGCGATCGAAACATTGAAGAACACCAAAATCGTGATATCGCGTGTTTCGAGCGTTTCTGAGAGCACAGCTCGGTGTAATTTTGTCAAAAACCTTCATTCTACTCAAATGCACAATATCCATGCGTTAAAAGTCGTCTGGCACAGCTGTGGCGAACGAAACTTTGAACAGCACCAAAATCGTGATGTCGCGTGTTTCGAGCGTTTCTGAGAGCACAGCTCGGTGTAAATGTGTCAACAACCTTCATTCTACTCAAATTCACAATATCCATGCGGTTAAAGTCGTCTGGCACATCTGTGACGAACGAAAAATCGAAGAACACCAAAATCGTGATATCGCGTGTTTCGAGCGTTTCTGAGACCACAGCTTAGTGTAATTGTGTCAAAAACCTTCATTCTACTTAAATGCACAATATCCATGCGTTAAAGTCGTCTGGCACAGCTGTGGCGAACGAAACTTTGTTCAGCACCAAAATCGTGATGTCGCGTATTTCGAGAGTTTCTGAGGACACAGCTCGGTGTAAATGTGTCAAAAACCTTCATTCAACTCAAATGAACAATGTCCATGTGTTAAAAGTCATCTGGCCCAGCTGTGGCGAACAAAAAATCGAAGAACACCAAAATCGTGATGTCGCGTGTTACGAGCGTTTCTGAGAGCACAGCTCGGTGTGAATGTGTCAAAAACCTTCATTCTACTCAAATGCACAATATCCATGCGTTAAAAGTCGTCTAGCACAGCTGTGGCGAACGAAAAATCGAAGAACACCAAAATCGTGATATCGCGTGTTTCGAGCGTTTCTGAGTGCACAGCTGGGTGTAAATGTGTCAAAAACCTTCATTCAACTCAAATGCACAATATCCATGCGTTAAAAGTCGTCTGGCACAGCTGTGGCGAACGAAAAATCGAAGAACACAAAAATCGTGATATCGCGTGTTTCGAGCGTTTCTGAGTGCACAGCTGGGTGTAAATGTGTCAAAAACCTTCATTCAACTCAAATGCACAATATCCATGCGTTAAAAGTCGTCTGGCACATCTGTGGCGAACGAAAAATCGAAGAACACCAAAATCGTGATATCGCGTGTTTCGAGCGTTTCTGAGAGCACAGCTCGGTGTAATTGTGTCAAAAACCTTCATTCTACTCAAATGCACAATATCCATGCGTTAAAAGTCGTCTGGCACAGGTGTGGCGAACGAAAAATTGATGAACACCAAAATCGTGATATCGCGTGTTTCGAGCGTTTCTGAGAGCACAGCTTGGTGTATTTGTGTCAAAAACCTTTATTCTACTCAAATGCACAATATCCATGCGTTAAAAGTCGTCTGGCACATCTGTGGCGAACGAAACTTTGAACAGCACCATAATCGTGATATCGCGTGATTCGAGCGTTTCTGAGAGCACAGTTCGGTGTAAATGTGTCAAAAACCTTCATTCAACTCAAATGCACAATATACATGCGTTAAAAGTCGTCTGGCACAGCTGTGGCGAACGAAAAATCGAAGAACACCAAAATCGTGATATCGCGTGTTTCGAGCGTTTCTGAGAGCACAGCTCGGTGTAAATGTGTCAAAAACCTTCATTCTACTCAAATGCACGATATCCATGCGTCAAAGTCGTCTGGCACAGCTGTGGCGAACGAAAAATCGAAGAACACCAAAATCGTGATATCGCGTATTTCGAGCGTTTCTGAGTGCACAGCTGGGTGTAAATGTGTCAAAAACCTTCATTCAACTCAAATGCACAATATCCATGCGTTAAAAGTCGTCTGGCACAGCTGTGGCGAACGAAAAATCGAAGAACACCAAAATCGTGATATCGCGTGTTTCGAGCGTTTCTGAGTGCACAGCTCGGTGTGAATGTGTCCAAAACCTTCATTCAACTCAAATGCACAATATCCATGCGTTAAAAGTCGTCTGGCACAGCTGTGGCAAACGAAAAATCGAAGAACACCAAAATCGTGATATCGCGTGTTTCGAGCGTTTCTGAGTACACAGCTGGGTGTAAATGTGTCAAAAACCTTCATTCAACTCAAATGCACAATATCCATGCGTTAAAAGTCGTCTGGTACAGCTGTGGCGAACGAAAAATCGAAGAACACCAAAATCGTGATATCGCGTGTTTCGAGCGTTTCTGAGAGCACAGCTCGGTGTGATTGTGTCAAAGAACTTCATTCTACACAAATGCACAATATCCATGCGTTAAAAGTCGTCAGGCACAGCTGTGGCGAACGAAAAATCGAAGAACACCAAAATCGTGATATCGCGTGTTTCGAGCGTTTCTGAGAGCACAGCTCTTTGTAAATGTGTCGAAAACCTTCAATCTACTCAAATGCACAATATCCATGCGTTAAAAGTCGTCTGGCACAGCTGTGGCAAACGAAAAATCGAAGAACACCAATATCGTGATATCGCGTGTTTCGAGCGTTGCTGAGCGCAGCTCGGTGTAAATGTGTCAAAGAACTTCATTCTACTCAAATGCACAATATCCATGCGTTAAAAGTCGTCTGGCACAGCTGTGGCGGACGAAAAATCGAAGAACACCAAAATCGTGATGTCGCGTGTTTCGAGCGTTTCTGAGAGCACAGCTCGGTGTGAATGTGTCAAAAACCTTCATTCTACTCAAATGCACAATATCCATGCGTTAAAAGTCGTCTGGCACAGCTGTGGCGAACGAAAAATCGAAGAACACCAAAATCGTGATATCGCGTGTTTCGAGCGTTTCTGAGAGCACAGCTCGGTGTAAATGTGTCAAAAAAACTTCATTCTACTCAAATGCACGATATCCATGCGTTAAAAGTCGTCTGGCACAGATGTTGTGAACGAAACTTTGAACAGCACTAAAATCGAGATATCGCGTGTTTCGAGCGTTTCTGAGTGCACAGCTCTGTGTGAATGTGTCAAAAACCGTTATTCTACTCAAATGCACAATACCCATGCGTTAAAAGTCGTCTGGCACAGCTGTGGCAAACGAAAAATCGAAGAACACCAAAATCGTGATATCGCGTGTTTCGAGCGTTGCTGAGCGCAGCTCGGTGTAAATGTGTCAAAGAACTTCATTCTACTCAAATGCACAATATCCATGTATTAAAAGTCGTCAGGCACAGCTGTGGCGAACGAAAAATCGAAGAACACCAAAATCGTGATATCGCGTGTTTCGAGCGTTTCTGAGAGCACAGCTCGGTGTTATTGTGTCAAAAACCTTCATTCTACTCAAATGCACAATATCCATGCGTTAAAAATAGTCTGGCACAGCTGTGGTGAACGAAACTTTGAACAGCACCAAAATCGTGGTGTCGCGTGTTTCGAGCATTTCTGAGAGCACAGCTCGGTGTAAATGTGTCAAAAACCTTCATTCAACTCAAATGCACAATATCCACGCGTTAAAAGTCGTCTGGCACAGCTGTGGCGGACGAAAAATCGAAGAACACCAAAATCGTGATATCGCGTGTTTCGAGCGTTTCTGAGAGCACAGCTTGGTGTATTTGTGTCAAAAACCTTTATTCTACTCAAATGCACAATATCCATGCGTTAAAAGTCGTCTGGCACATCTGTGGCGAACGAAACTTTGAAGAGCACCATAATCGTGATATCGCGTGTTTCGAGCGTTTCTGAGAGCACAGTTCGGTGTAAATGTGTCAAAAACCTTCATTCAACTCAAATGCACAATATACATGCGTTAAAAGTCGTCTGGCACAGCTGTGGCGAACGAAAAATCGAAGAACACCAAAATCGTGATATCGCGTGTTTCGAGCGTTTCAGAGAGCGCAGCTTGGTGTAATTGTGTCAAAAACCTTCATTCTACTCAAATGCACAATATCCATGCGTTAAAAGTCGTCTGGCACAGCTGTGGCGAACGAAACTTTAAACAGCACCAAAATCGTGATGTCGCGTGTTTCGAGCGTTTCTGAGGACACAGCTCGGTGTAAATGTGTCAAAAACCTTCATTCAACTCAAATGAACAATGTCCATGTGTTAAAAGTCATCTGGCCCAGCTGTGCCGAACAAAAAATCGAAGAACACCAAAATCGTGATGTCGCGTGTTTCGAGCGTTTCTGAGAGCACAGCTCGGTGTGAATGTGTCAAAAACCTTCATTCTACTCAAATGCACAATATCCATGCGTTAAAAGTCGTCTAGCACAGCTGTGGCGAACGAAAAATCGAAGAACACCAAAATCGTGATATCGCGTGTTTCGAGCGTTTCTGAGTGCACAGCTGGGTGTAAATGTGTCAAAAACCTTCATTCAACTCAAATGCACAATATCCATGCGTTAAAAGTCGTCTGGCACAGCTGTGGCGAACGAAAAATCGAAGAACACAAAAATCGTGATATCGCGTGTTTCGAGCGTTTCTGAGTGCACAGCTGGGTGTAAATGTGTCAAAAAACTTCATTCAACTCAAATGCACAATATCCATGCGTTAAAAGTCGTCTGGCACATCTGTGGCGAACGAAAAATCGAAGAACACCAAAATCGTGATATCGCGTGTTTCGAGCGTTTCTGAGAGCACAGCTCGGTGTAATTGTGTCAAAAACCTTCATTCTACTCAAATGCACAATATCCATGCGTTAAAAGTCGTCTGGCACAGGTGTGGCGAACGAAAAATTGATGAACACCAAAATCGTGATATCGCGTGTTTCGAGCGTTTCTGAGTGCACAGCTGGGTGTAAATGTGTCAAAAACCTTCATTCAACTCAAATGCACAATATCCATGCTTTAAAAGTCGTCTGGCACAGCTGTAGCGAACGAAAAATCGAAGAACACCAAAATCGTGATGTCGCGTGTTTCGAGCGTTTCTGAGAGCACAGCTCGGTGTGAATGTGTCAAAAACCTTCATTCTACTCAAATGCACAATATCCATGCGTTAAAAGTCGTCTGGCACAGCTGTGGCGAACGAAAAATCGAAGAACACCAAAATCGTGATATCGCGTGTTTCGAGCGTTTCTGAGAGCACAGCTCGGTGTAAATGTGTCAAAAAAACTTCATTCTACTCAAATGCACGATATCCATGCGTTAAAAGTCGTCTGGCACAGATGTTGTGAACGAAACTTTGAACAGCACTAAAATCGAGATATCGCGTGTTTCGAGCGTTTCTGAGTGCACAGCTCTGTGTGAATGTGTCAAAAACCGTCATTCTACTCAAATGCACAATATCCATGCGTTAAAAGTCGTCTGGCACAGCTGTGGCGAACGAAACTTTGAACAGCACCATCATCGTGATATCGCGTGTTTCGAGCGTTTCTGAGAGCACAGTTCGGTGTAAATGTGTCAAAAACCTTCATTCTACTCAAATGCACAATATCCATGCATTAAAAGTCGTCTGGCACAACTGTGGCGAACGAAAAATCGAAGAACACCAAAATCGTGATATCGCGTGTTTCGAGCGTTTCTGAGTGCACAGCTCTTTGTAAATGTGTCGAAAACCTTCAATCTACTCAAATGCACAATATCCATGCGTTAAAAGTCGTCTGGCACAGCTGTGGCAAACGAAAAATCGAAGAACACCAAAATCGTGATATCGCGTGTTTCGAGCGTTGCTGAGCGCAGCTCGGTGTAAATGTGTCAAAGAACTTCATTCTACTCAAATGCACAATATCCATGCGTTAAAAGTAGTCAGGCACAGCTGTGGCGAACGAAAAATCGAAGAACACCAAAATCGTGATATCGCGTGTTTCGAGCATTTCTGAGAGCACAGCTGGGTGTTATTGTGTCAAAAACCTTCATTCTACTCAAATGCACAATATCCATGCGTTAAAAATAGTCTGGCACAGCTGTGGTGAACGAAACTTTGAACAGCACCAAAATCGTGGTGTCGCGTGTTTCGAGCATTTCTGAGAGCACAGCTCGGTGTAAATGTGTCAAAAACCTTCATTCAACTCAAATGCACAATATCCATGCGTTAAAAGTCGTCTGGCACAGCTGTGGCGGACGAAAAATCGAAGAACACCAAAATCGTGATATCGCGTGTTTCGAGCGTTTCTGAGAGCACAGCTTGGTGTATTTGTGTCAAAAACCTTTATTCTACTCAAATGCACAATATCCATGCGTTAAAAGTCGTCTGGCACATCTGTGGCGAACGAAACTTTGAACAGCACCATAATCGTGATATCGCGTGTTTCGAGCGTTTCTGAGAACACAGTTCGGTGTAAATGTGTCAAAAACCTTCATTCAACTCAAATGCACAATATACATGCGTTAAAAGTCGTCTGGCACAGCTGTGGCGAACGAAAAATCGAAGAACACCAAAATCGTGATATCGCGTGTTTCGAGCGTTTCAGAGAGCGCAGCTTGGTGTAATTGTGTCAAAAACCTTCATTCTACTCAAATGCACAATATCCATGCGTTAAAAGTCGTCTGGCACAGCTGTGGCGAACGAAACTTTGAACAGCACCAAAATCGTGATGTCGCGTGTTTCGAGCGTTTCTGAGGACACAGCTCGGTGTAAATGTGTCAAAAACCTTCATTCAACTCACATGAACAATATCCATGTGTTAAAAGTCGACTGGCACAGCTGTGGCGAACAAAAAATCGAAGAACACCAAAATCGTGATGTCGCGTGTTTCGAGCGTTTCTGAGAGCACAGCTCGGTGTGAATGTGTCAAAAACCTTCATTCTACTCAAATGCACAATATCCATGCGTTAAAAGTCGTCTGGCACAGCTGTGGCGAACGAAAAATCGAAGAACACCAAAATCGTGATATCGCGTGTTTCGAGCGTTTCTGAGAGCACAGCTCGGTGTAAATGTGTCAAAAACCTTCATTCTACTCAAATGCACGATATACATGCGTTAAAGTCGTCTGTCACAGCTGTGGCGAACGAAAAATCGAAGAACACCAAAATCGTGACATCGCGTGTTTCGAGCGTTTCTGAGAGCACAGCTCGGTGGGATTGTGTCAAAAACCTTCATTCTACTCAAATGCACAATATCCATGCGTTAAAAGTCGTCTGGCACAGCTGTGGCGAACGAAAAATCGAAGAACACCAAAATCGTGATATCGCGTGTTTCGAGCGTTTCAGAGAGCACAGCTTGGTGTAATTGTGTCAAAAACCTTCATTCTACTCAAATGCACAATATCCATGCGTTAAAAGACGTCTGGCACAGCTGTGGCGGACGAAAAATCGAAGAACACCAAAATCGTGATATCGCGTGTTTCGAGCGTTTCTGAGAACACAGTTCGGTGTAAATGTGTCAAAAACCTTCATTCAACTCAAATGCACAATATACATGCGTTAAAAGTCGTCTGGCACAGCTGTGGCGAACGAAAAATCGAAGAACACCAAAATCGTGATATCGCGTGTTTCGAGCGTTTCAGAGAGCGCAGCTTGGTGTAATTGTGTCAAAAACCTTCATTCTACTCAAATGCACAATATCCATGCGTTAAAAGTCGTCTGGCACAGCTGTGGCGAACGAAACTTTGAACAGCACCAAAATCGTGATGTCGCGTGTTTCGAGCGTTTCTGAGGACACAGCTCGGTGTAAATGTGTCAAAAACCTTCATTCAACTCAAATGAACAATATCCATGTGTTAAAAGTCGACTGGCACAGCTGTGGCGAACAAAAAATCGAAGAACACCAAAATCGTGATGTCGCGTGTTTCGAGCGTTTCTGAGAGCACAGCTCGGTGTGAATGTGTCAAAAACCTTCATTCTACTCAAATGCACAATATCCATGCGTTAAAAGTCGTCTGGCACAGCTGTGGCGAACGAAAAATCGAAGAACACCAAAATCGTGATATCGCGTGTTTCGAGCGTTTCTGAGAGCACAGCTCGGTGTAAATGTGTCAAAAACCTTCATTCTACTCAAATGCACGATATACATGCGTTAAAGTCGTCTGTCACAGCTGTGGCGAACGAAAAATCGAAGAACACCAAAATCGTGACATCGCGTGTTTCGAGCGTTTCTGAGAGCACAGCTCGGTGGGATTGTGTCAAAAACCTTCATTCTACTCAAATGCACAATATCCATGCGTTAAAAGTCGTCTGGCACAGCTGTGGCGAACGAAAAATCGAAGAACACCAAAATCGTGATATCGCGTGTTTCGAGCGTTTCAGAGAGCACAGCTTGGTGTAATTGTGTCAAAAACCTTCATTCTACTCAAATGCACAATATCCATGCGTTAAAAGTCGTCTGGCACAGCTGTGGCGGACGAAAAATCGAAGAACACCAAAATCGTGATATCGCGTGTTTCGAGCGTTTCTGAGAGCACAGCTTGGTGTATTTGTGTCAAAAACCTTTATTCTACTCAAATGCACAATATCCATGCGTTAAAAGTCGTCTGGCACATCTGTGGCGAACGAAACTTTGAACAGCACCATAATCGTGATATCGCGTGATTCGAGCGTTTCTGAGAGCACAGTTCGGTGTAAATGTGTCAAAAACCTTCATTCAACTCAAATGCACAATATACATGCGTTAAAAGTCGTCTGGCACAGCTGTGGCGAACGAAAAATCGATGAACACCAAAATCGTGATATCGCGTGTTTCGAGCGTTTCTGAGAGCGCAGCTTGGTGTAATTGTGTCAAAAACCTTCATTCTACTCAAATGCACAATATCCATGCGTTAAAAGTCGTCTGGCACAGCTGTGGCGAACGAAACTTTGAACAGCACCAAAATCGTGATGTCGCGTGTTTCGAGCGTTTCTGAGGACACAGCTCGGTGTAAATGTGTCAAAAACCTTCATTCAACTCAAATGAACAATATCCATGTGTTAAAAGTCGACTGGCACAGCTGTGGCGAACAAAAAATCGAAGAACACCAAAATCGTGATGTCGCGTGTTTCGAGCGTTTCTGAGAGCACAGCTCGGTGTGAATGTGTCAAAAACCTTCATTCTACTCAAATGCACAATATCCATGCGTTAAAAGTCGTCTGGCACAGCTGTGGCGAACGAAAAATCGAAGAACACCAAAATCGTGATATCGCGTGTTTCGAGCGTTTCTGAGAGCACAGCTCGGTGTAAATGTGTCAAAAACCTTCATTCTACTCAAATGCACGATATCCATGCGTTAAAGTCGTCTGTCACAGCTGTGGCGAACGAAAAATCGAAGAACACCAAAATCGTGACATCGCGTGTTTCGAGCGTTTCTGAGAGCACAGCTCGGTGTGATTGTGTCAAAAACCTTCATTCTACTCAAATGCACAATATCCATGCGTTAAAAGTCGTCTATATGTTGTTGGAGCTGTGGCCGTAAATTGTAATGGTGTTGTGGCTTCGGCGACGGTCGGCCTCAATAAATAAATCACTTATTTTACGTTTCGCCCTATGGTCGGGGCCTCCTCAGAATCGATTTATTATCTGTATGGAATTACATCATATCATGAATAATTTATACATACAATATATGGTTTTTCTAATAGTTTATATACAATATGTGGTTAATGTGGTTAATTTTACCATATCTCTCGATAACTTATCACACCTCACGGTAATCTAACATTCAATAAGAAGAGCTACCAATTGATGGGTTGGCGTATTACTGAAATAGATAATGTATTAAATAATAAATGTACATAATTAATAAAAGTAAATAATTGATTAAATGCATGATAGATAATAAAATTAACCACATTAACCACATATTGTATATAAACTATTAGAAAAACCATATATTGTATGTATAAATTATTCATGATATGATGTAATTCCATACAGATAATAAATCGATTCTGAGGAGGCCCCGACCATAGGGCGAAACGTAAAATAAGTGATTTATTTATTGAGGCCGACCGTCGCCGAAGCCACAACACCATTACAATTTACGGCCACAGCTCCAACAACATATTGAAGAATCTGGCGTTAAACTCGATGAAGGATGAACTTCTTCCGGCAAATACTACTCCAATTCGGACACCACATCCATCGCGCCTTCAAAACCTGGAAACAAGACAACGAATCAAGAACGCGTGCAAAACAACAACTTAAGTTCCTCCTAAAATGCAGGCAAGAGGGCTTAATACCAAATCACCTGGATAGGTCGAAGATGAATAACTTAGGGCTAAATTGTCAAAACAATTATTTCAAATTAGATAGAATCCTTAATTTAGCGCACAGACAGATTTTGAATTTAGAAATTGACGACATCAATTGTCACATAAGGAATTGTGAAAAACGACTAAAAAGATCAGCGGCTGACATAAAAACAACACCAAATAACATATACGAACAATTTTTCAAATTCGAACTAAAGAAATGCGAAACACTAGCCGAAAGACTCTACCAGACACATTATAACAAATTAAAATTACTAAGATCAAAAAGGAACCGCAACTTACACAGATTTAATCACAGCACAACAGACTTCATGAACACAATTTATTCACAACGCAACGAAAGTACGATAGTTAACCAACGACTGACGGACAATAACAACAACGACAATTTACATCATAATCACAACCAGACTGGCAGACTACAGCCACAAACGTCGCATGTAGACCCGTTTGCAGAGATTCTGTCGCACAGACAAAATAATAACACACAACAGGATGGGCAATCTTTAAAGTGGATGGTGAATCTAACTGATATAGAGATCCCGAATCATATAGCGATTTTTCTTTCCTTGGGACCGAAATTCTGCTTCCCTTATTTTCAAAAAGATGAAAAAACTAGTACAACATATGATATAATAACAGAATTCGAAACAAAGACACAGTTAATACCACCGACCGCAATAGATGAAACAAGGGGCAAGTTAATTGACATTTTACGTTCGACACACAACAAAAGCCAAAAGAAAGACACGGAGAAGATTATTAAAGACACAAAGAAATTTCTAAAAACACACCCCGAAATTTTAACAACGAGGGCTGACAAGGGTAACACAACAGTAATCATGACGAGAACAATGTACACAGAAAAGACCAAAACACTTCTAAAAGACAACACAACGTACCAGACGATTAACAGAGACCCACTGACAGGACTACAAAAGACGATCACAAGACTAGTAGACAGATGGAAACAGCAAGGTTTCATAAGTGACGACGTCCATCGTCATTTAAAACCAGAAAACTGTAATCTAGCCAGACTATACACATTACCAAAAATACACAAGAACAACTACCCTCACAGGCCGATAGTGTCATCCATAAATTTTCCAACACATAAAATAGCAGACTTTGTCCAAAGACTAATTGCAAGACATCTACCAGAACACAGATCAGACATCAAGGACAGTTTTACGTTGAAAGAAATAGTTGAAAAAATAGCACTTCCACCGGACTACATTCTCATTTCACTGGACGTTACGTCACTGTACACTAACATTCCGTTACAACTTGTTCTGGACAGCCTAGAAAAACGGCGTAGCCACTTCGGAGGCACGTGGGTCGACGAAATTAAGAAAGCAATAGATATCATCATGAATTCGACATACTTTACATTTGAGGACATAATATACAAACAGATTTCGGGGTTACCCATGGGCTCACCATTGGCCCCAATTTTGTCCAACATGGTTATGATAGATCTAGAAGAATCCTGTCTTGAAAAACTGACGTTTGCCCCCCCACTTTACAAAAGATACGTAGACGACATTATAATTGCCTTACCATCAGATAAAATCCAAGAGACAGTAGATACTTTCAACGCATATCATACAAAACTGCAATTTACTTTTGAAACTGAAATCAACAATAGTATTCCGTTCTTGGACATGAAACTAATTAGAGAAAATGGCAAAATTATTACAAACTGGTACAGAAAACCCACTTGGTCTGGCAGACTAATGAATTATTTCTCACACCACCCAAGACAACAAAAGATCGGCATCATTGACATGTTAGTTGACAGAGGATTGAAGCTCGCGGAAACCAGATTCCATAAAGACAACATCGCATTAATTAAAAACACGCTCCTTCAAAACTGCTACCCACCACAGATGATAGATAAATATGTAGATAAACGAGTAAATACCATCCTATCAGGAACAACAACAGATGATAAACCGGACTTTGACACAAACAGGATAATGAATTTTCCATACATAGAACAGATTCACCATCCACTTTTAAGATTGCTCAAGCCGCTTGACATTAACATGGTCAACAACAACAAACACAACATATACACCATCACAGGTACCACTAAAGATAAAATTTCTCCGCTCATGAAATCGAATTTAGTATACAGAATTCCGTGCAAAGATTGCCAAGGTACATATATCGGTCAAACCAAAAGATATCTGAAAACGAGGATTATTGAACATAAATCAAGAGCTAACCACCCAAATTCTGATCACACAGCGCTGACGGAACACGTAAAAAACACAAAACATAATTTTGACTTCGACAACACAAAAATTTTAGCGTTAGAGCCGTTTTATCGAAAAAGATTAATCAGAGAGATGATTCACATCAAAGCAGATAAAAATGCAATCAACCATAGAGCCGATATTGAGAAATTGAGTGTCGCATATAATTCGATTTTATAACGTCATTTATTAGGTATAATAGGATATTAGAACAGTAAGACATATTAAGAGCCCGATTTCAAATTTGAATCAGCCGCTACTTTTTCCAACGAGATAACATCGAGCGCCGTATCGACCAAGAATATCGATTTCCGAGGCGAGATCACGGTAACACACGAACGTGACACACAGTACCTCGTAAAATGTAACGACACGTGCACCGGGTTCTCCGGTCTATACGTTTATTGGTGTTTTAACAACAGTTAATAACAATCCACGCCTCTTAACAACTGCTGAAAGGTAATAACTCTTAACTAACATAGATTTTAACTAGAATGACTTTCAAATATGGATTTTAACGTAATGACTCAGCAGATTGATAAGATAACCTCCCTTTTCCATCGATGACCGGGGAGCTCGGATGCCTGTAAACAAACAAAAGGAAAGAGCATTAACAACGACTGCACAAAAACAACATCTAAAGAGGGACAAAAATGAGAGGGAAAACGCACACAAGAATGATTTGATAATATTGGTGAGGAAAAATTAATAGAATATTACAGTTACCCAGCACACATAAAACAGTTAAATTCCAACGGTCGATAATGCATTACCGACCGCGAGTTGGAGTAAAAGTAGAATACTTACCACCTAACTTACCATATGTCGGATTACCGACCGCGAATCACCGACGACTGAAAATACTTACCACTTACCATACCGATCGATAACTTACCATATCTCTCGATAACTTATCACACCTCACGGTAATCTAACATTCAATAAGAAGAGCTACCAATTGATGGGTTGGCGTATTACTGAAATAGATAATGTATTAAATAATAAATGTACATAATTAATAAAAGTAAATAATTGATTAAATGCATGATAGATAATAAAATTAACCACATTAACCACATATTGTATATAAACTATTAGAAAAACCATATATTGTATGTATAAATTATTCATGATATGATGTAATTCCATACAGATAATAAATCGATTCTGAGGAGGCCCCGACCATAGGGCGAAACGTAAAATAAGTGATTTATTTATTGAGGCCGACCGTCGCCGAAGCCACAACACCATTAAAAGTCGTCTGGCACAGCTGTGGCGAACGAAAAATCGAAGAACACCAAAATCGTGATATCGCGTGTTTCGAGCGTTTCAGAGAGCACAGCTTGGTGTAATTGTGTCAAAAACCTTCATTCTACTCAAATGCACAATATCCATGCGTTAAAAGTCGTCTGGCACAGCTGTGGCGGACGAAAAATCGAAGAACACCAAAATCGTGATATCGCGTGTTTCGAGCGTTTCTGAGAGCACAGCTTGGTGTATTTGTGTCAAAAACCTTTATTCTACTCAAATGCACAATATCCATGCGTTAAAAGTCGTCTGGCACATCTGTGGCGAACGAAACTTTGAACAGCACCATAATCATGATATCGCGTGATTCGAGCGTTTCTGAGAGCACAGTTCGGTGTAAATGTGTCAAAAACCTTCATTCAACTCAAATGCACAATATACATGCGTTAAAAGTCGTCTGGCACAGCTGTGGCGAACGAAAAATCGATGAACACCAAAATCGTGATATCGCGTGTTTCGAGCGTTTCTGAGAGCACAGCTCGGTGTAAATGTGTCAAAAACCTTCATTCTACTCAAATGCACGATATCCATGCGTCAAAGTCGTCTGTCACAGCTGTGGCGAACGAAAAATCGAAGAACACCAAAATCGTGACATCGCGTGTTTCGAGCATTTCTGAGAGCACAGCTCGGTGTGATTGTGTCAAAAACCTTCATTCTACTCAAATGCACAATATCCATGCGTTAAAAGTCGTCTGGCACAGCTGTGGCGAACGAAAAATCGAAGAACACCAAAATCGTGATATCGCGTGTTTCGAGCGTTTCTGATAGCACAGCTCTGTGTAAATGTGTCAAAAACCTTCATTCAACTCAAATGCACAATATCCATGCGTTAAAAGTCGACTGGCACAGCTGTGGCGAACAAAAAATCGAAGAACACCAAAATCGTGACGTCGCGTGTTTCGAGCGTTTCTGAGAGCACAGCTCGGTGTGAATGTGTCAAAAACCTTCATTCTACTCAAATGCACAATATCCATGCGTTAAAAGTCGTCTGGCACAGCTGTGGCGAACGAAAAATCGAAGAACACCAAAATCGTGATATCGCGTGTTTCGAGCGTTTCTGAGAGCACAGCTCGGTGTCAATGTGTCAAAAACCTTCATTCTACTCAAATGCACGATATCCATGCGTTAAAGTCGTCTGTCACAGCTGTGGCGAACGAAAAATCGAAGAACACCAAAATCGTGACATCGCGTGTTTCGAGCGTTTCTGAGAGCACAGCTCGGTGTAAATGTGTCAAAAACCTTCATTCTACTCAAATGCACGATATCCATGCGTCAAAGTCGTCTGTCACAGCTGTGGTGAACGAAACTTTGAACAGCACCAAAATTGTGGTGTCGCGTGTTTCGAGCATTTCTGAGAGCACAGCTCGGTGTAAATGTGTCAAAAACCTTCATTCAACTCAAATGCACAATATCCATGCGTTAAAAGTCGTCTGGCACAGCTGTGGCGGACGAAAAATCGAAGAACACCAAAATCGTGATATCGCCTGTTTCGAGCGTTTCTGAGAGCACAGCTCGGTGTATTTGTGTCAAAAACCTTTATTCTACTCAAATGCACAATATCCATGCGTTAAAAGTCGTCTGGCACATCTGTGGCGAACGAAACTTTGAACAGCACCATAATCGTGATATCGCGTGTTTCGAGCGTTTCTGAGAGCACAGTTCGGTGTAAATGTGTCAAAAACCTTCATTCAACTCAAATGCACAATATACATGCGTTAAAAGTCGTCTGGCACAACTGTGGCGAACGAAAAATCGAAGAACACCAAAATCGTGATATCGCGTGTTTCGAGCGTTTCAGAGAGCACAGCTTGGTGTAATTGTGTCAAAAACCTTCATTCTACTCAAATGCACAATATCCATGCGTTAAAAGTCGTCTGGCACAGCTGTGGCGAACGAAACTTTGTTCAGCACCAAAATCGTGATGTCGCGTATTTCGAGAGTTTCTGAGGACACAGCTCGGTGTAAATGTGTCAAAAACCTTCATTCAACTCAAATGAACAATGTCCATGTGTTAAAAGTCATCTGGCCCAGCTGTGGCGAACAAAAAATCGAAGAACACCAAAATCGTGATGTCGCGTGTTACGAGCGTTTCTGAGAGCACAGCTCGGTGTGAATGTGTCAAAAACCTTCATTCTACTCAAATGCACAATATCCATGCGTTAAAAGTCGTCTAGCACAGCTGTGGCGAACGAAAAATCGAAGAACACCAAAATCGTGATATCGCGTGTTTCGAGCGTTTCTGAGTGCACAGCTGGGTGTAAATGTGTCAAAAACCTTCATTCAACTCAAATGCACAATATCCATGCGTTAAAAGTCGTCTGGCACAGCTGTGGCGAACGAAAAATCGAAGAACACAAAAATCGTGATATCGCGTGTTTCGAGCGTTTCTGAGTGCACAGCTGGGTGTAAATGTGTCAAAAACCTTCATTCAACTCAAATGCACAATATCCATGCGTTAAAAGTCGTCTGGCACATCTGTGGCGAACGAAAAATCGAAGAACACCAAAATCGTGATATCGCGTGTTTCGAGCGTTTCTGAGAGCACAGCTCGGTGTAATTGTGTCAAAAACCTTCATTCTACTCAAATGCACAATATCCATGCGTTAAAAGTCGTCTGGCACAGGTGTGGCGAACGAAAAATTGATGAACACCAAAATCGTGATATCGCGTGTTTCGAGCGTTTCTGAGAGCACAGCTTGGTGTATTTGTGTCAAAAACCTTTATTCTACTCAAATGCACAATATCCATGCGTTAAAAGTCGTCTGGCACATCTGTGGCGAACGAAACTTTGAACAGCACCATAATCGTGATATCGCGTGATTCGAGCGTTTCTGAGAGCACAGTTCGGTGTAAATGTGTCAAAAACCTTCATTCAACTCAAATGCACAATATACATGCGTTAAAAGTCGTCTGGCACAGCTGTGGCGAACGAAAAATCGAAGAACACCAAAATCGTGATATCGCGTGTTTCGAGCGTTTCTGAGAGCACAGCTCGGTGTAAATGTGTCAAAAACCTTCATTCTACTCAAATGCACGATATCCATGCGTCAAAGTCGTCTGGCACAGCTGTGGCGAACGAAAAATCGAAGAACACCAAAATCGTGATATCGCGTATTTCGAGCGTTTCTGAGTGCACAGCTGGGTGTAAATGTGTCAAAAACCTTCATTCAACTCAAATGCACAATATCCATGCGTTAAAAGTCGTCTGGCACAGCTGTGGCGAACGAAAAATCGAAGAACACCAAAATCGTGATATCGCGTGTTTCGAGCGTTTCTGAGTGCACAGCTCGGTGTGAATGTGTCCAAAACCTTCATTCAACTCAAATGCACAATATCCATGCGTTAAAAGTCGTCTGGCACAGCTGTGGCAAACGAAAAATCGAAGAACACCAAAATCGTGATATCGCGTGTTTCGAGCGTTTCTGAGTACACAGCTGGGTGTAAATGTGTCAAAAACCTTCATTCAACTCAAATGCACAATATCCATGCGTTAAAAGTCGTCTGGTACAGCTGTGGCGAACGAAAAATCGAAGAACACCAAAATCGTGATATCGCGTGTTTCGAGCGTTTCTGAGAGCACAGCTCGGTGTGATTGTGTCAAAGAACTTCATTCTACACAAATGCACAATATCCATGCGTTAAAAGTCGTCAGGCACAGCTGTGGCGAACGAAAAATCGAAGAACACCAAAATCGTGATATCGCGTGTTTCGAGCGTTTCTGAGAGCACAGCTCTTTGTAAATGTGTCGAAAACCTTCAATCTACTCAAATGCACAATATCCATGCGTTAAAAGTCGTCTGGCACAGCTGTGGCAAACGAAAAATCGAAGAACATCAATATCGTGATATCGCGTGTTTCGAGCGTTGCTGAGCGCAGCTCGGTGTAAATGTGTCAAAGAACTTCATTCTACTCAAATGCACAATATCCATGCGTTAAAAGTCGTCTGGCACAGCTGTGGCGGACGAAAAATCGAAGAACACCAAAATCGTGATGTCGCGTGTTTCGAGCGTTTCTGAGAGCACAGCTCGGTGTGAATGTGTCAAAAACCTTCATTCTACTCAAATGCACAATATCCATGCGTTAAAAGTCGTCTGGCACAGCTGTGGCGAACGAAAAATCGAAGAACACCAAAATCGTGATATCGCGTGTTTCGAGCGTTTCTGAGAGCACAGCTCGGTGTAAATGTGTCAAAAAAACTTCATTCTACTCAAATGCACGATATCCATGCGTTAAAAGTCGTCTGGCACAGATGTTGTGAACGAAACTTTGAACAGCACTAAAATCGAGATATCGCGTGTTTCGAGCGTTTCTGAGTGCACAGCTCTGTGTGAATGTGTCAAAAACCGTTATTCTACTCAAATGCACAATACCCATGCGTTAAAAGTCGTCTGGCACAGCTGTGGCAAACGAAAAATCGAAGAACACCAAAATCGTGATATCGCGTGTTTCGAGCGTTGCTGAGCGCAGCTCGGTGTAAATGTGTCAAAGAACTTCATTCTACTCAAATGCACAATATCCATGTATTAAAAGTCGTCAGGCACAGCTGTGGCGAACGAAAAATCGAAGAACACCAAAATCGTGATATCGCGTGTTTCGAGCGTTTCTGAGAGCACAGCTCGGTGTTATTGTGTCAAAAACCTTCATTCTACTCAAATGCACAATATCCATGCGTTAAAAATAGTCTGGCACAGCTGTGGTGAACGAAACTTTGAACAGCACCAAAATCGTGGTGTCGCGTGTTTCGAGCATTTCTGAGAGCACAGCTCGGTGTAAATGTGTCAAAAACCTTCATTCAACTCAAATGCACAATATCCACGCGTTAAAAGTCGTCTGGCACAGCTGTGGCGGACGAAAAATCGAAGAACACCAAAATCGTGATATCGCGTGTTTCGAGCGTTTCTGAGAGCACAGCTTGGTGTATTTGTGTCAAAAACCTTTATTCTACTCAAATGCACAATATCCATGCGTTAAAAGTCGTCTGGCACATCTGTGGCGAACGAAACTTTGAAGAGCACCATAATCGTGATATCGCGTGTTTCGAGCGTTTCTGAGAGCACAGTTCGGTGTAAATGTGTCAAAAACCTTCATTCAACTCAAATGCACAATATACATGCGTTAAAAGTCGTCTGGCACAGCTGTGGCGAACGAAAAATCGAAGAACACCAAAATCGTGATATCGCGTGTTTCGAGCGTTTCAGAGAGCGCAGCTTGGTGTAATTGTGTCAAAAACCTTCATTCTACTCAAATGCACAATATCCATGCGTTAAAAGTCGTCTGGCACAGCTGTGGCGAACGAAACTTTAAACAGCACCAAAATCGTGATGTCGCGTGTTTCGAGCGTTTCTGAGGACACAGCTCGGTGTAAATGTGTCAAAAACCTTCATTCAACTCAAATGAACAATGTCCATGTGTTAAAAGTCATCTGGCCCAGCTGTGCCGAACAAAAAATCGAAGAACACCAAAATCGTGATGTCGCGTGTTTCGAGCGTTTCTGAGAGCACAGCTCGGTGTGAATGTGTCAAAAACCTTCATTCTACTCAAATGCACAATATCCATGCGTTAAAAGTCGTCTAGCACAGCTGTGGCGAACGAAAAATCGAAGAACACCAAAATCGTGATATCGCGTGTTTCGAGCGTTTCTGAGTGCACAGCTGGGTGTAAATGTGTCAAAAACCTTCATTCAACTCAAATGCACAATATCCATGCGTTAAAAGTCGTCTGGCACAGCTGTGGCGAACGAAAAATCGAAGAACACAAAAATCGTGATATCGCGTGTTTCGAGCGTTTCTGAGTGCACAGCTGGGTGTAAATGTGTCAAAAAACTTCATTCAACTCAAATGCACAATATCCATGCGTTAAAAGTCGTCTGGCACATCTGTGGCGAACGAAAAATCGAAGAACACCAAAATCGTGATATCGCGTGTTTCGAGCGTTTCTGAGAGCACAGCTCGGTGTAATTGTGTCAAAAACCTTCATTCTACTCAAATGCACAATATCCATGCGTTAAAAGTCGTCTGGCACAGGTGTGGCGAACGAAAAATTGATGAACACCAAAATCGTGATATCGCGTGTTTCGAGCGTTTCTGAGTGCACAGCTGGGTGTAAATGTGTCAAAAACCTTCATTCAACTCAAATGCACAATATCCATGCTTTAAAAGTCGTCTGGCACAGCTGTAGCGAACGAAAAATCGAAGAACACCAAAATCGTGATGTCGCGTGTTTCGAGCGTTTCTGAGAGCACAGCTCGGTGTGAATGTGTCAAAAACCTTCATTCTACTCAAATGCACGATATCCATGCGTTAAAGTCGTCTGTCACAGCTGTGGCGAACGAAAAATCGAAGAACACCAAAATCGTGACATCGCGTGTTTCGAGCGTTTCTGAGAGCACAGCTCGGTGTAAATGTGTCAAAAACCTTCATTCTACTCAAATGCACGATATCCATGCGTCAAAGTCGTCTGTCACAGCTGTGGTGAACGAAACTTTGAACAGCACCAAAATTGTGGTGTCGCGTGTTTCGAGCATTTCTGAGAGCACAGCTCGGTGTAAATGTGTCAAAAACCTTCATTCAACTCAAATGCACAATATCCATGCGTTAAAAGTCGTCTGGCACAGCTGTGGCGGACGAAAAATCGAAGAACACCAAAATCGTGATATCGCCTGTTTCGAGCGTTTCTGAGAGCACAGCTCGGTGTATTTGTGTCAAAAACCTTTATTCTACTCAAATGCACAATATCCATGCGTTAAAAGTCGTCTGGCACATCTGTGGCGAACGAAACTTTGAACAGCACCATAATCGTGATATCGCGTGTTTCGAGCGTTTCTGAGAGCACAGTTCGGTGTAAATGTGTCAAAAACCTTCATTCAACTCAAATGCACAATATACATGCGTTAAAAGTCGTCTGGCACAACTGTGGCGAACGAAAAATCGAAGAACACCAAAATCGTGATATCGCGTGTTTCGAGCGTTTCAGAGAGCACAGCTTGGTGTAATTGTGTCAAAAACCTTCATTCTACTCAAATGCACAATATCCATGCGTTAAAAGTCGTCTGGCACAGCTGTGGCGAACGAAACTTTGTTCAGCACCAAAATCGTGATGTCGCGTATTTCGAGAGTTTCTGAGGACACAGCTCGGTGTAAATGTGTCAAAAACCTTCATTCAACTCAAATGAACAATGTCCATGTGTTAAAAGTCATCTGGCCCAGCTGTGGCGAACAAAAAATCGAAGAACACCAAAATCGTGATGTCGCGTGTTACGAGCGTTTCTGAGAGCACAGCTCGGTGTGAATGTGTCAAAAACCTTCATTCTACTCAAATGCACAATATCCATGCGTTAAAAGTCGTCTAGCACAGCTGTGGCGAACGAAAAATCGAAGAACACCAAAATCGTGATATCGCGTGTTTCGAGCGTTTCTGAGTGCACAGCTGGGTGTAAATGTGTCAAAAACCTTCATTCAACTCAAATGCACAATATCCATGCGTTAAAAGTCGTCTGGCACAGCTGTGGCGAACGAAAAATCGAAGAACACAAAAATCGTGATATCGCGTGTTTCGAGCGTTTCTGAGTGCACAGCTGGGTGTAAATGTGTCAAAAACCTTCATTCAACTCAAATGCACAATATCCATGCGTTAAAAGTCGTCTGGCACATCTGTGGCGAACGAAAAATCGAAGAACACCAAAATCGTGATATCGCGTGTTTCGAGCGTTTCTGAGAGCACAGCTCGGTGTAATTGTGTCAAAAACCTTCATTCTACTCAAATGCACAATATCCATGCGTTAAAAGTCGTCTGGCACAGGTGTGGCGAACGAAAAATTGATGAACACCAAAATCGTGATATCGCGTGTTTCGAGCGTTTCTGAGAGCACAGCTTGGTGTATTTGTGTCAAAAACCTTTATTCTACTCAAATGCACAATATCCATGCGTTAAAAGTCGTCTGGCACATCTGTGGCGAACGAAACTTTGAACAGCACCATAATCGTGATATCGCGTGATTCGAGCGTTTCTGAGAGCACAGTTCGGTGTAAATGTGTCAAAAACCTTCATTCAACTCAAATGCACAATATACATGCGTTAAAAGTCGTCTGGCACAGCTGTGGCGAACGAAAAATCGAAGAACACCAAAATCGTGATATCGCGTGTTTCGAGCGTTTCTGAGAGCACAGCTCGGTGTAAATGTGTCAAAAACCTTCATTCTACTCAAATGCACGATATCCATGCGTCAAAGTCGTCTGGCACAGCTGTGGCGAACGAAAAATCGAAGAACACCAAAATCGTGATATCGCGTATTTCGAGCGTTTCTGAGTGCACAGCTGGGTGTAAATGTGTCAAAAACCTTCATTCAACTCAAATGCACAATATCCATGCGTTAAAAGTCGTCTGGCACAGCTGTGGCGAACGAAAAATCGAAGAACACCAAAATCGTGATATCGCGTGTTTCGAGCGTTTCTGAGTGCACAGCTCGGTGTGAATGTGTCCAAAACCTTCATTCAACTCAAATGCACAATATCCATGCGTTAAAAGTCGTCTGGCACAGCTGTGGCAAACGAAAAATCGAAGAACACCAAAATCGTGATATCGCGTGTTTCGAGCGTTTCTGAGTACACAGCTGGGTGTAAATGTGTCAAAAACCTTCATTCAACTCAAATGCACAATATCCATGCGTTAAAAGTCGTCTGGTACAGCTGTGGCGAACGAAAAATCGAAGAACACCAAAATCGTGATATCGCGTGTTTCGAGCGTTTCTGAGAGCACAGCTCGGTGTGATTGTGTCAAAGAACTTCATTCTACACAAATGCACAATATCCATGCGTTAAAAGTCGTCAGGCACAGCTGTGGCGAACGAAAAATCGAAGAACACCAAAATCGTGATATCGCGTGTTTCGAGCGTTTCTGAGAGCACAGCTCTTTGTAAATGTGTCGAAAACCTTCAATCTACTCAAATGCACAATATCCATGCGTTAAAAGTCGTCTGGCACAGCTGTGGCAAACGAAAAATCGAAGAACATCAATATCGTGATATCGCGTGTTTCGAGCGTTGCTGAGCGCAGCTCGGTGTAAATGTGTCAAAGAACTTCATTCTACTCAAATGCACAATATCCATGCGTTAAAAGTCGTCTGGCACAGCTGTGGCGGACGAAAAATCGAAGAACACCAAAATCGTGATGTCGCGTGTTTCGAGCGTTTCTGAGAGCACAGCTCGGTGTGAATGTGTCAAAAACCTTCATTCTACTCAAATGCACAATATCCATGCGTTAAAAGTCGTCTGGCACAGCTGTGGCGAACGAAAAATCGAAGAACACCAAAATCGTGATATCGCGTGTTTCGAGCGTTTCTGAGAGCACAGCTCGGTGTAAATGTGTCAAAAAAACTTCATTCTACTCAAATGCACGATATCCATGCGTTAAAAGTCGTCTGGCACAGATGTTGTGAACGAAACTTTGAACAGCACTAAAATCGAGATATCGCGTGTTTCGAGCGTTTCTGAGTGCACAGCTCTGTGTGAATGTGTCAAAAACCGTTATTCTACTCAAATGCACAATACCCATGCGTTAAAAGTCGTCTGGCACAGCTGTGGCAAACGAAAAATCGAAGAACACCAAAATCGTGATATCGCGTGTTTCGAGCGTTGCTGAGCGCAGCTCGGTGTAAATGTGTCAAAGAACTTCATTCTACTCAAATGCACAATATCCATGTATTAAAAGTCGTCAGGCACAGCTGTGGCGAACGAAAAATCGAAGAACACCAAAATCGTGATATCGCGTGTTTCGAGCGTTTCTGAGAGCACAGCTCGGTGTTATTGTGTCAAAAACCTTCATTCTACTCAAATGCACAATATCCATGCGTTAAAAATAGTCTGGCACAGCTGTGGTGAACGAAACTTTGAACAGCACCAAAATCGTGGTGTCGCGTGTTTCGAGCATTTCTGAGAGCACAGCTCGGTGTAAATGTGTCAAAAACCTTCATTCAACTCAAATGCACAATATCCACGCGTTAAAAGTCGTCTGGCACAGCTGTGGCGGACGAAAAATCGAAGAACACCAAAATCGTGATATCGCGTGTTTCGAGCGTTTCTGAGAGCACAGCTTGGTGTATTTGTGTCAAAAACCTTTATTCTACTCAAATGCACAATATCCATGCGTTAAAAGTCGTCTGGCACATCTGTGGCGAACGAAACTTTGAAGAGCACCATAATCGTGATATCGCGTGTTTCGAGCGTTTCTGAGAGCACAGTTCGGTGTAAATGTGTCAAAAACCTTCATTCAACTCAAATGCACAATATACATGCGTTAAAAGTCGTCTGGCACAGCTGTGGCGAACGAAAAATCGAAGAACACCAAAATCGTGATATCGCGTGTTTCGAGCGTTTCAGAGAGCGCAGCTTGGTGTAATTGTGTCAAAAACCTTCATTCTACTCAAATGCACAATATCCATGCGTTAAAAGTCGTCTGGCACAGCTGTGGCGAACGAAACTTTAAACAGCACCAAAATCGTGATGTCGCGTGTTTCGAGCGTTTCTGAGGACACAGCTCGGTGTAAATGTGTCAAAAACCTTCATTCAACTCAAATGAACAATGTCCATGTGTTAAAAGTCATCTGGCCCAGCTGTGCCGAACAAAAAATCGAAGAACACCAAAATCGTGATGTCGCGTGTTTCGAGCGTTTCTGAGAGCACAGCTCGGTGTGAATGTGTCAAAAACCTTCATTCTACTCAAATGCACAATATCCATGCGTTAAAAGTCGTCTAGCACAGCTGTGGCGAACGAAAAATCGAAGAACACCAAAATCGTGATATCGCGTGTTTCGAGCGTTTCTGAGTGCACAGCTGGGTGTAAATGTGTCAAAAACCTTCATTCAACTCAAATGCACAATATCCATGCGTTAAAAGTCGTCTGGCACAGCTGTGGCGAACGAAAAATCGAAGAACACAAAAATCGTGATATCGCGTGTTTCGAGCGTTTCTGAGTGCACAGCTGGGTGTAAATGTGTCAAAAAACTTCATTCAACTCAAATGCACAATATCCATGCGTTAAAAGTCGTCTGGCACATCTGTGGCGAACGAAAAATCGAAGAACACCAAAATCGTGATATCGCGTGTTTCGAGCGTTTCTGAGAGCACAGCTCGGTGTAATTGTGTCAAAAACCTTCATTCTACTCAAATGCACAATATCCATGCGTTAAAAGTCGTCTGGCACAGGTGTGGCGAACGAAAAATTGATGAACACCAAAATCGTGATATCGCGTGTTTCGAGCGTTTCTGAGTGCACAGCTGGGTGTAAATGTGTCAAAAACCTTCATTCAACTCAAATGCACAATATCCATGCTTTAAAAGTCGTCTGGCACAGCTGTAGCGAACGAAAAATCGAAGAACACCAAAATCGTGATGTCGCGTGTTTCGAGCGTTTCTGAGAGCACAGCTCGGTGTGAATGTGTCAAAAACCGTCATTCTACTCAAATGCACAATATCCATGCGTTAAAAGTCGTCTGGCACAGCTGTGGCGAACGAAAAATCGAAGAACACCAAAATCGTGATATCGCGTGTTTCGAGCGTTTCTGAGAGCACAGCTCGGTGTAAATGTGTCAAAAAAACTTCATTCTACTCAAATGCACGATATCCATGCGTTAAAAGTCGTCTGGCACAGATGTTGTGAACGAAACTTTGAACAGCACTAAAATCGAGATATCGCGTGTTTCGAGCGTTTCTGAGTGCACAGCTCTGTGTGAATGTGTCAAAAACCGTCATTCTACTCAAATGCACAATATCCATGCGTTAAAAGTCGTCTGGCACAGCTGTGGCGAACGAAACTTTGAACAGCACCATCATCGTGATATCGCGTGTTTCGAGCGTTTCTGAGAGCACAGTTCGGTGTAAATGTGTCAAAAACCTTCATTCTACTCAAATGCACAATATCCATGCATTAAAAGTCGTCTGGCACAACTGTGGCGAACGAAAAATCGAAGAACACCAAAATCGTGATATCGCGTGTTTCGAGCGTTTCTGAGTGCACAGCTCTTTGTAAATGTGTCGAAAACCTTCAATCTACTCAAATGCACAATATCCATGCGTTAAAAGTCGTCTGGCACAGCTGTGGCAAACGAAAAATCGAAGAACACCAAAATCGTGATATCGCGTGTTTCGAGCGTTGCTGAGCGCAGCTCGGTGTAAATGTGTCAAAGAACTTCATTCTACTCAAATGCACAATATCCATGCGTTAAAAGTAGTCAATATGTAGTTGGAGCTGTGGCCGTAAATTGTAATGGTGTTGTGGCTTCGGCGACGGTCGGAAGCCGACCGTCGCCGAAGCCACAACACCATTAAAAGTAGTCAGGCACAGCTGTGGCGAACGAAAAATCGAAGAACACCAAAATCGTGATATCGCGTGTTTCGAGCATTTCTGAGAGCACAGCTCGGTGTTATTGTGTCAAAAACCTTCATTCTACTCAAATGCACAATATCCATGCGTTAAAAATAGTCTGGCACAGCTGTGGTGAACGAAACTTTGAACAGCACCAAAATCGTGGTGTCGCGTGTTTCGAGCATTTCTGAGAGCACAGCTCGGTGTAAATGTGTCAAAAACCTTCATTCAACTCAAATGCACAATATCCATGCGTTAAAAGTCGTCTGGCACAGCTGTGGCGGACGAAAAATCGAAGAACACCAAAATCGTGATATCGCGTGTTTCGAGCGTTTCTGAGAGCACAGCTTGGTGTATTTGTGTCAAAAACCTTTATTCTACTCAAATGCACAATATCCATGCGTTAAAAGTCGTCTGGCACATCTGTGGCGAACGAAACTTTGAACAGCACCATAATCGTGATATCGCGTGTTTCGAGCGTTTCTGAGAACACAGTTCGGTGTAAATGTGTCAAAAACCTTCATTCAACTCAAATGCACAATATACATGCGTTAAAAGTCGTCTGGCACAGCTGTGGCGAACGAAAAATCGAAGAACACCAAAATCGTGATATCGCGTGTTTCGAGCGTTTCAGAGAGCGCAGCTTGGTGTAATTGTGTCAAAAACCTTCATTCTACTCAAATGCACAATATCCATGCGTTAAAAGTCGTCTGGCACAGCTGTGGCGAACGAAACTTTGAACAGCACCAAAATCGTGATGTCGCGTGTTTCGAGCGTTTCTGAGGACACAGCTCGGTGTAAATGTGTCAAAAACCTTCATTCAACTCACATGAACAATATCCATGTGTTAAAAGTCGACTGGCACAGCTGTGGCGAACAAAAAATCGAAGAACACCAAAATCGTGATGTCGCGTGTTTCGAGCGTTTCTGAGAGCACAGCTCGGTGTGAATGTGTCAAAAACCTTCATTCTACTCAAATGCACAATATCCATGCGTTAAAAGTCGTCTGGCACAGCTGTGGCGAACGAAAAATCGAAGAACACCAAAATCGTGATATCGCGTGTTTCGAGCGTTTCTGAGAGCACAGCTCGGTGTAAATGTGTCAAAAACCTTCATTCTACTCAAATGCACGATATACATGCGTTAAAGTCGTCTGTCACAGCTGTGGCGAACGAAAAATCGAAGAACACCAAAATCGTGACATCGCGTGTTTCGAGCGTTTCTGAGAGCACAGCTCGGTGGGATTGTGTCAAAAACCTTCATTCTACTCAAATGCACAATATCCATGCGTTAAAAGTCGTCTGGCACAGCTGTGGCGAACGAAAAATCGAAGAACACCAAAATCGTGATATCGCGTGTTTCGAGCGTTTCAGAGAGCACAGCTTGGTGTAATTGTGTCAAAAACCTTCATTCTACTCAAATGCACAATATCCATGCGTTAAAAGACGTCTGGCACAGCTGTGGCGGACGAAAAATCGAAGAACACCAAAATCGTGATATCGCGTGTTTCGAGCGTTTCTGAGAACACAGTTCGGTGTAAATGTGTCAAAAACCTTCATTCAACTCAAATGCACAATATACATGCGTTAAAAGTCGTCTGGCACAGCTGTGGCGAACGAAAAATCGAAGAACACCAAAATCGTGATATCGCGTGTTTCGAGCGTTTCAGAGAGCGCAGCTTGGTGTAATTGTGTCAAAAACCTTCATTCTACTCAAATGCACAATATCCATGCGTTAAAAGTCGTCTGGCACAGCTGTGGCGAACGAAACTTTGAACAGCACCAAAATCGTGATGTCGCGTGTTTCGAGCGTTTCTGAGGACACAGCTCGGTGTAAATGTGTCAAAAACCTTCATTCAACTCAAATGAACAATATCCATGTGTTAAAAGTCGACTGGCACAGCTGTGGCGAACAAAAAATCGAAGAACACCAAAATCGTGATGTCGCGTGTTTCGAGCGTTTCTGAGAGCACAGCTCGGTGTGAATGTGTCAAAAACCTTCATTCTACTCAAATGCACAATATCCATGCGTTAAAAGTCGTCTGGCACAGCTGTGGCGAACGAAAAATCGAAGAACACCAAAATCGTGATATCGCGTGTTTCGAGCGTTTCTGAGAGCACAGCTCGGTGTAAATGTGTCAAAAACCTTCATTCTACTCAAATGCACGATATACATGCGTTAAAGTCGTCTGTCACAGCTGTGGCGAACGAAAAATCGAAGAACACCAAAATCGTGACATCGCGTGTTTCGAGCGTTTCTGAGAGCACAGCTCGGTGGGATTGTGTCAAAAACCTTCATTCTACTCAAATGCACAATATCCATGCGTTAAAAGTCGTCTGGCACAGCTGTGGCGAACGAAAAATCGAAGAACACCAAAATCGTGATATCGCGTGTTTCGAGCGTTTCAGAGAGCACAGCTTGGTGTAATTGTGTCAAAAACCTTCATTCTACTCAAATGCACAATATCCATGCGTTAAAAGTCGTCTGGCACAGCTGTGGCGGACGAAAAATCGAAGAACACCAAAATCGTGATATCGCGTGTTTCGAGCGTTTCTGAGTGCACAGCTGGGTGTAAATGTGTCAAAAAACTTCATTCAACTCAAATGCACAATATCCATGCGTTAAAAGTCGTCTGGCACATCTGTGGCGAACGAAAAATCGAAGAACACCAAAATCGTGATATCGCGTGTTTCGAGCGTTTCTGAGAGCACAGCTCGGTGTAATTGTGTCAAAAACCTTCATTCTACTCAAATGCACAATATCCATGCGTTAAAAGTCGTCTGGCACAGGTGTGGCGAACGAAAAATTGATGAACACCAAAATCGTGATATCGCGTGTTTCGAGCGTTTCTGAGTGCACAGCTGGGTGTAAATGTGTCAAAAACCTTCATTCAACTCAAATGCACAATATCCATGCTTTAAAAGTCGTCTGGCACAGCTGTAGCGAACGAAAAATCGAAGAACACCAAAATCGTGATGTCGCGTGTTTCGAGCGTTTCTGAGAGCACAGCTCGGTGTGAATGTGTCAAAAACCGTCATTCTACTCAAATGCACAATATCCATGCGTTAAAAGTCGTCTGGCACAGCTGTTGTGAACGAAACTTTGAACAGCACTAAAATCGAGATATCGCGTGTTTCGAGCGTTTCTGAGTGCACAGCTCTGTGTGAATGTGTCAAAAACCGTCATTCTACTCAAATGCACAATATCCATGCGTTAAAAGTCGTCTGGCACAGCTGTGGCGAACGAAACTTTGAACAGCACCATCATCGTGATATCGCGTGTTTCGAGCGTTTCTGAGAGCACAGTTCGGTGTAAATGTGTCAAAAACCTTCATTCTACTCAAATGCACAATATCCATGCATTAAAAGTCGTCTGGCACAACTGTGGCGAACGAAAAATCGAAGAACACCAAAATCGTGATATCGCGTGTTTCGAGCGTTTCTGAGTGCACAGCTCTTTGTAAATGTGTCGAAAACCTTCAATCTACTCAAATGCACAATATCCATGCGTTAAAAGTCGTCTGGCACAGCTGTGGCAAACGAAAAATCGAAGAACACCAAAATCGTGATATCGCGTGTTTCGAGCGTTGCTGAGCGCAGCTCGGTGTAAATGTGTCAAAGAACTTCATTCTACTCAAATGCACAATATCCATGCGTTAAAAGTAGTCAGGCACAGCTGTGGCGAACGAAAAATCGAAGAACACCAAAATCGTGATATCGCGTGTTTCGAGCATTTCTGAGAGCACAGCTCGGTGTTATTGTGTCAAAAACCTTCATTCTACTCAAATGCACAATATCCATGCGTTAAAAATAGTCTGGCACAGCTGTGGTGAACGAAACTTTGAACAGCACCAAAATCGTGGTGTCGCGTGTTTCGAGCATTTCTGAGAGCACAGCTCGGTGTAAATGTGTCAAAAACCTTCATTCAACTCAAATGCACAATATCCATGCGTTAAAAGTCGTCTGGCACAGCTGTGGCGGACGAAAAATCGAAGAACACCAAAATCGTGATATCGCGTGTTTCGAGCGTTTCTGAGAGCACAGCTTGGTGTATTTGTGTCAAAAACCTTTATTCTACTCAAATGCACAATATCCATGCGTTAAAAGTCGTCTGGCACATCTGTGGCGAACGAAACTTTGAACAGCACCATAATCGTGATATCGCGTGTTTCGAGCGTTTCTGAGAACACAGTTCGGTGTAAATGTGTCAAAAACCTTCATTCAACTCAAATGCACAATATACATGCGTTAAAAGTCGTCTGGCACAGCTGTGGCGAACGAAAAATCGAAGAACACCAAAATCGTGATATCGCGTGTTTCGAGCGTTTCAGAGAGCGCAGCTTGGTGTAATTGTGTCAAAAACCTTCATTCTACTCAAATGCACAATATCCATGCGTTAAAAGTCGTCTGGCACAGCTGTGGCGAACGAAACTTTGAACAGCACCAAAATCGTGATGTCGCGTGTTTCGAGCGTTTCTGAGGACACAGCTCGGTGTAAATGTGTCAAAAACCTTCATTCAACTCAAATGAACAATATCCATGTGTTAAAAGTCGACTGGCACAGCTGTGGCGAACAAAAAATCGAAGAACACCAAAATCGTGATGTCGCGTGTTTCGAGCGTTTCTGAGAGCACAGCTCGGTGTGAATGTGTCAAAAACCTTCATTCTACTCAAATGCACAATATCCATGCGTTAAAAGTCGTCTGGCACAGCTGTGGCGAACGAAAAATCGAAGAACACCAAAATCGTGATATCGCGTGTTTCGAGCGTTTCTGAGAGCACAGCTCGGTGTAAATGTGTCAAAAACCTTCATTCTACTCAAATGCACGATATACATGCGTTAAAGTCGTCTGTCACAGCTGTGGCGAACGAAAAATCGAAGAACACCAAAATCGTGACATCGCGTGTTTCGAGCGTTTCTGAGAGCACAGCTCGGTGGGATTGTGTCAAAAACCTTCATTCTACTCAAATGCACAATATCCATGCGTTAAAAGTCGTCTGGCACAGCTGTGGCGAACGAAAAATCGAAGAACACCAAAATCGTGATATCGCGTGTTTCGAGCGTTTCAGAGAGCACAGCTTGGTGTAATTGTGTCAAAAACCTTCATTCTACTCAAATGCACAATATCCATGCGTTAAAAGTCGTCTGGCACAGCTGTGGCGGACGAAAAATCGAAGAACACCAAAATCGTGATATCGCGTGTTTCGAGCGTTTCTGAGTGCACAGCTGGGTGTAAATGTGTCAAAAAACTTCATTCAACTCAAATGCACAATATCCATGCGTTAAAAGTCGTCTGGCACATCTGTGGCGAACGAAAAATCGAAGAACACCAAAATCGTGATATCGCGTGTTTCGAGCGTTTCTGAGAGCACAGCTCGGTGTAATTGTGTCAAAAACCTTCATTCTACTCAAATGCACAATATCCATGCGTTAAAAGTCGTCTGGCACAGGTGTGGCGAACGAAAAATTGATGAACACCAAAATCGTGATATCGCGTGTTTCGAGCGTTTCTGAGTGCACAGCTGGGTGTAAATGTGTCAAAAACCTTCATTCAACTCAAATGCACAATATCCATGCTTTAAAAGTCGTCTGGCACAGCTGTAGCGAACGAAAAATCGAAGAACACCAAAATCGTGATGTCGCGTGTTTCGAGCGTTTCTGAGAGCACAGCTCGGTGTGAATGTGTCAAAAACCGTCATTCTACTCAAATGCACAATATCCATGCGTTAAAAGTCGTCTGGCACAGCTGTTGTGAACGAAACTTTGAACAGCACTAAAATCGAGATATCGCGTGTTTCGAGCGTTTCTGAGTGCACAGCTCTGTGTGAATGTGTCAAAAACCGTCATTCTACTCAAATGCACAATATCCATGCGTTAAAAGTCGTCTGGCACAGCTGTGGCGAACGAAACTTTGAACAGCACCATCATCGTGATATCGCGTGTTTCGAGCGTTTCTGAGAGCACAGTTCGGTGTAAATGTGTCAAAAACCTTCATTCTACTCAAATGCACAATATCCATGCATTAAAAGTCGTCTGGCACAACTGTGGCGAACGAAAAATCGAAGAACACCAAAATCGTGATATCGCGTGTTTCGAGCGTTTCTGAGTGCACAGCTCTTTGTAAATGTGTCGAAAACCTTCAATCTACTCAAATGCACAATATCCATGCGTTAAAAGTCGTCTGGCACAGCTGTGGCAAACGAAAAATCGAAGAACACCAAAATCGTGATATCGCGTGTTTCGAGCGTTGCTGAGCGCAGCTCGGTGTAAATGTGTCAAAGAACTTCATTCTACTCAAATGCACAATATCCATGCGTTAAAAGTAGTCAGGCACAGCTGTGGCGAACGAAAAATCGAAGAACACCAAAATCGTGATATCGCGTGTTTCGAGCATTTCTGAGAGCACAGCTCGGTGTTATTGTGTCAAAAACCTTCATTCTACTCAAATGCACAATATCCATGCGTTAAAAATAGTCTGGCACAGCTGTGGTGAACGAAACTTTGAACAGCACCAAAATCGTGGTGTCGCGTGTTTCGAGCATTTCTGAGAGCACAGCTCGGTGTAAATGTGTCAAAAACCTTCATTCAACTCAAATGCACAATATCCATGCGTTAAAAGTCGTCTGGCACAGCTGTGGCGGACGAAAAATCGAAGAACACCAAAATCGTGATATCGCGTGTTTCGAGCGTTTCTGAGAGCACAGCTTGGTGTATTTGTGTCAAAAACCTTTATTCTACTCAAATGCACAATATCCATGCGTTAAAAGTCGTCTGGCACATCTGTGGCGAACGAAACTTTGAACAGCACCATAATCGTGATATCGCGTGTTTCGAGCGTTTCTGAGAACACAGTTCGGTGTAAATGTGTCAAAAACCTTCATTCAACTCAAATGCACAATATACATGCGTTAAAAGTCGTCTGGCACAGCTGTGGCGAACGAAAAATCGAAGAACACCAAAATCGTGATATCGCGTGTTTCGAGCGTTTCAGAGAGCGCAGCTTGGTGTAATTGTGTCAAAAACCTTCATTCTACTCAAATGCACAATATCCATGCGTTAAAAGTCGTCTGGCACAGCTGTGGCAAACGAAACTTTGAACAGCACCAAAATCGTGATGTCGCGTGTTTCGAGCGTTTCTGAGGACACAGCTCGGTGTAAATGTGTCAAAAACCTTCATTCAACTCACATGAACAATATCCATGTGTTAAAAGTCGACTGGCACAGCTGTGGCGAACAAAAAATCGAAGAACACCAAAATCGTGATGTCGCGTGTTTCGAGCGTTTCTGAGAGCACAGCTCGGTGTGAATGTGTCAAAAACCTTCATTCTACTCAAATGCACAATATCCATGCGTTAAAAGTCGTCTGGCACAGCTGTGGCGAACGAAAAATCGAAGAACACCAAAATCGTGATATCGCGTGTTTCGAGCGTTTCTGAGAGCACAGCTCGGTGTAAATGTGTCAAAAACCTTCATTCTACTCAAATGCACGATATACATGCGTTAAAGTCGTCTGTCACAGCTGTGGCGAACGAAAAATCGAAGAACACCAAAATCGTGACATCGCGTGTTTCGAGCGTTTCTGAGAGCACAGCTCGGTGGGATTGTGTCAAAAACCTTCATTCTACTCAAATGCACAATATCCATGCGTTAAAAGTCGTCTGGCACAGCTGTGGCGAACGAAAAATCGAAGAACACCAAAATCGTGATATCGCGTGTTTCGAGCGTTTCAGAGAGCACAGCTTGGTGTAATTGTGTCAAAAACCTTCATTCTACTCAAATGCACAATATCCATGCGTTAAAAGACGTCTGGCACAGCTGTGGCGGACGAAAAATCGAAGAACACCAAAATCGTGATATCGCGTGTTTCGAGCGTTTCTGAGAACACAGTTCGGTGTAAATGTGTCAAAAACCTTCATTCAACTCAAATGCACAATATACATGCGTTAAAAGTCGTCTGGCACAGCTGTGGCGAACGAAAAATCGAAGAACACCAAAATCGTGATATCGCGTGTTTCGAGCGTTTCAGAGAGCGCAGCTTGGTGTAATTGTGTCAAAAACCTTCATTCTACTCAAATGCACAATATCCATGCGTTAAAAGTCGTCTGGCACAGCTGTGGCGAACGAAACTTTGAACAGCACCAAAATCGTGATGTCGCGTGTTTCGAGCGTTTCTGAGGACACAGCTCGGTGTAAATGTGTCAAAAACCTTCATTCAACTCAAATGAACAATATCCATGTGTTAAAAGTCGACTGGCACAGCTGTGGCGAACAAAAAATCGAAGAACACCAAAATCGTGATGTCGCGTGTTTCGAGCGTTTCTGAGAGCACAGCTCGGTGTGAATGTGTCAAAAACCTTCATTCTACTCAAATGCACAATATCCATGCGTTAAAAGTCGTCTGGCACAGCTGTGGCGAACGAAAAATCGAAGAACACCAAAATCGTGATATCGCGTGTTTCGAGCGTTTCTGAGAGCACAGCTCGGTGTAAATGTGTCAAAAACCTTCATTCTACTCAAATGCACGATATACATGCGTTAAAGTCGTCTGTCACAGCTGTGGCGAACGAAAAATCGAAGAACACCAAAATCGTGACATCGCGTGTTTCGAGCGTTTCTGAGAGCACAGCTCGGTGGGATTGTGTCAAAAACCTTCATTCTACTCAAATGCACAATATCCATGCGTTAAAAGTCGTCTGGCACAGCTGTGGCGAACGAAAAATCGAAGAACACCAAAATCGTGATATCGCGTGTTTCGAGCGTTTCAGAGAGCACAGCTTGGTGTAATTGTGTCAAAAACCTTCATTCTACTCAAATGCACAATATCCATGCGTTAAAAGTCGTCTGGCACAGCTGTGGCGGACGAAAAATCGAAGAACACCAAAATCGTGATATCGCGTGTTTCGAGCGTTTCTGAGAGCACAGCTTGGTGTATTTGTGTCAAAAACCTTTATTCTACTCAAATGCACAATATCCATGCGTTAAAAGTCGTCTGGCACATCTGTGGCGAACGAAACTTTGAACAGCACCATAATCGTGATATCGCGTGATTCGAGCGTTTCTGAGAGCACAGTTCGGTGTAAATGTGTCAAAAACCTTCATTCAACTCAAATGCACAATATACATGCGTTAAAAGTCGTCTGGCACAGCTGTGGCGAACGAAAAATCGATGAACACCAAAATCGTGATATCGCGTGTTTCGAGCGTTTCTGAGAGCGCAGCTTGGTGTAATTGTGTCAAAAACCTTCATTCTACTCAAATGCACAATATCCATGCGTTAAAAGTCGTCTGGCACAGCTGTGGCGAACGAAACTTTGAACAGCACCAAAATCGTGATGTCGCGTGTTTCGAGCGTTTCTGAGGACACAGCTCGGTGTAAATGTGTCAAAAACCTTCATTCAACTCAAATGAACAATATCCATGTGTTAAAAGTCGACTGGCACAGCTGTGGCGAACAAAAAATCGAAGAACACCAAAATCGTGATGTCGCGTGTTTCGAGCGTTTCTGAGAGCACAGCTCGGTGTGAATGTGTCAAAAACCTTCATTCTACTCAAATGCACAATATCCATGCGTTAAAAGTCGTCTGGCACAGCTGTGGCGAACGAAAAATCGAAGAACACCAAAATCGTGATATCGCGTGTTTCGAGCGTTTCTGAGAGCACAGCTCGGTGTAAATGTGTCAAAAACCTTCATTCTACTCAAATGCACGATATCCATGCGTTAAAGTCGTCTGTCACAGCTGTGGCCAACGAAAAATCGAAGAACACCAAAATCGTGACATCGCGTGTTTCGAGCGTTTCTGAGAGCACAGCTCGGTGTGATTGTGTCAAAAACCTTCATTCTACTCAAATGCACAATATCCATGCGTTAAAAGTCGTCTGGCACAGCTCTGGCGAACGAAAAATCGAAGAACACCAAAATCGTGATATCGCGTGTTTCGAGCGTTTCAGAGAGCACAGCTTGGTGTAATTGTGTCAAAAACCTTCATTCTACTCAAATGCACAATATCCATGCGTTAAAAGTCGTCTGGCACAGCTGTGGCGGACGAAAAATCGAAGAACACCAAAATCGTGATATCGCGTGTTTCGAGCGTTTCTGAGAGCACAGCTCGGTGGGATTGTGTCAAAAACCTTCATTCTACTCAAATGCACAATATCCATGCGTTAAAAGTCGTCTGGCACAGCTGTGGCGAACGAAAAATCGAAGAACACCAAAATCGTGATATCGCGTGTTTCGAGCGTTTCAGAGAGCACAGCTTGGTGTAATTGTGTCAAAAACCTTCATTCTACTCAAATGCACAATATCCATGCGTTAAAAGACGTCTGGCACAGCTGTGGCGGACGAAAAATCGAAGAACACCAAAATCGTGATATCGCGTGTTTCGAGCGTTTCTGAGAACACAGTTCGGTGTAAATGTGTCAAAAACCTTCATTCAACTCAAATGCACAATATACATGCGTTAAAAGTCGTCTGGCACAGCTGTGGCGAACGAAAAATCGAAGAACACCAAAATCGTGATATCGCGTGTTTCGAGCGTTTCAGAGAGCGCAGCTTGGTGTAATTGTGTCAAAAACCTTCATTCTACTCAAATGCACAATATCCATGCGTTAAAAGTCGTCTGGCACAGCTGTGGCGAACGAAACTTTGAACAGCACCAAAATCGTGATGTCGCGTGTTTCGAGCGTTTCTGAGGACACAGCTCGGTGTAAATGTGTCAAAAACCTTCATTCAACTCAAATGAACAATATCCATGTGTTAAAAGTCGACTGGCACAGCTGTGGCGAACAAAAAATCGAAGAACACCAAAATCGTGATGTCGCGTGTTTCGAGCGTTTCTGAGAGCACAGCTCGGTGTGAATGTGTCAAAAACCTTCATTCTACTCAAATGCACAATATCCATGCGTTAAAAGTCGTCTGGCACAGCTGTGGCGAACGAAAAATCGAAGAACACCAAAATCGTGATATCGCGTGTTTCGAGCGTTTCTGAGAGCACAGCTCGGTGTAAATGTGTCAAAAACCTTCATTCTACTCAAATGCACGATATACATGCGTTAAAGTCGTCTGTCACAGCTGTGGCGAACGAAAAATCGAAGAACACCAAAATCGTGACATCGCGTGTTTCGAGCGTTTCTGAGAGCACAGCTCGGTGGGATTGTGTCAAAAACCTTCATTCTACTCAAATGCACAATATCCATGCGTTAAAAGTCGTCTGGCACAGCTGTGGCGAACGAAAAATCGAAGAACACCAAAATCGTGATATCGCGTGTTTCGAGCGTTTCAGAGAGCACAGCTTGGTGTAATTGTGTCAAAAACCTTCATTCTACTCAAATGCACAATATCCATGCGTTAAAAGTCGTCTGGCACAGCTGTGGCGGACGAAAAATCGAAGAACACCAAAATCGTGATATCGCGTGTTTCGAGCGTTTCTGAGAGCACAGCTTGGTGTATTTGTGTCAAAAACCTTTATTCTACTCAAATGCACAATATCCATGCGTTAAAAGTCGTCTGGCACATCTGTGGCGAACGAAACTTTGAACAGCACCATAATCGTGATATCGCGTGATTCGAGCGTTTCTGAGAGCACAGTTCGGTGTAAATGTGTCAAAAACCTTCATTCAACTCAAATGCACAATATACATGCGTTAAAAGTCGTCTGGCACAGCTGTGGCGAACGAAAAATCGATGAACACCAAAATCGTGATATCGCGTGTTTCGAGCGTTTCTGAGAGCGCAGCTTGGTGTAATTGTGTCAAAAACCTTCATTCTACTCAAATGCACAATATCCATGCGTTAAAAGTCGTCTGGCACAGCTGTGGCGAACGAAACTTTGAACAGCACCAAAATCGTGATGTCGCGTGTTTCGAGCGTTTCTGAGGACACAGCTCGGTGTAAATGTGTCAAAAACCTTCATTCAACTCAAATGAACAATATCCATGTGTTAAAAGTCGACTGGCACAGCTGTGGCGAACAAAAAATCGAAGAACACCAAAATCGTGATGTCGCGTGTTTCGAGCGTTTCTGAGAGCACAGCTCGGTGTGAATGTGTCAAAAACCTTCATTCTACTCAAATGCACAATATCCATGCGTTAAAAGTCGTCTGGCACAGCTGTGGCGAACGAAAAATCGAAGAACACCAAAATCGTGATATCGCGTGTTTCGAGCGTTTCTGAGAGCACAGCTCGGTGTAAATGTGTCAAAAACCTTCATTCTACTCAAATGCACGATATCCATGCGTTAAAGTCGTCTGTCACAGCTGTGGCGAACGAAAAATCGAAGAACACCAAAATCGTGACATCGCGTGTTTCGAGCGTTTCTGAGAGCACAGCTCGGTGTGATTGTGTCAAAAACCTTCATTCTACTCAAATGCACAATATCCATGCGTTAAAAGTCGTCTGGCACAGCTCTGGCGAACGAAAAATCGAAGAACACCAAAATCGTGATATCGCGTGTTTCGAGCGTTTCAGAGAGCACAGCTTGGTGTAATTGTGTCAAAAACCTTCATTCTACTCAAATGCACAATATCCATGCGTTAAAAGTCGTCTGGCACAGCTGTGGCGGACGAAAAATCGAAGAACACCAAAATCGTGATATCGCGTGTTTCGAGCGTTTCTGAGAGCACAGCTTGGTGTATTTGTGTCAAAAACCTTTATTCTACTCAAATGCACAATATCCATGCGTTAAAAGTCGTCTGGCACATCTGTGGCGAACGAAACTTTGAACAGCACCATAATCATGATATCGCGTGATTCGAGCGTTTCTGAGAGCACAGTTCGGTGTAAATGTGTCAAAAACCTTCATTCAACTCAAATGCACAATATACATGCGTTAAAAGTCGTCTGGCACAGCTGTGGCGAACGAAAAATCGATGAACACCAAAATCGTGATATCGCGTGTTTCGAGCGTTTCTGAGAGCACAGCTCGGTGTAAATGTGTCAAAAACCTTCATTCTACTCAAATGCACGATATCCATGCGTCAAAGTCGTCTGTCACAGCTGTGGCGAACGAAAAATCGAAGAACACCAAAATCGTGACATCGCGTGTTTCGAGCATTTCTGAGAGCACAGCTCGGTGTGATTGTGTCAAAAACCTTCATTCTACTCAAATGCACAATATCCATGCGTTAAAAGTCGTCTGGCACAGCTGTGGCGAACGAAAAATCGAAGAACACCAAAATCGTGATATCGCGTGTTTCGAGCGTTTCAGAGAGCACAGCTTGGTGTAATTGTGTCAAAAACCTTCATTCTACTCAAATGCACAATATCCATGCGTTAAAAGTCGTCTGGCACAGCTGTGGCGGACGAAAAATCGAAGAACACCAAAATCGTGATATCGCGTGTTTCGAGCGTTTCTGAGAGCACAGCTTGGTGTATTTGTGTCAAAAACCTTTATTCTACTCAAATGCACAATATCCATGCGTTAAAAGTCGTCTGGCACAGCTGTGGCGATCGAAACATTGAAGAACACCAAAATCGTGATATCGCGTGTTTCGAGCGTTTCTGAGAGCACAGCTCGGTGTAATTTTGTCAAAAACCTTCATTCTACTCAAATGCACAATATCCATGCGTTAAAAGTCGTCTGGCACAGCTGTGGCGAACGAAACTTTGAACAGCACCAAAATCGTGATGTCGCGTGTTTCGAGCGTTTCTGAGAGCACAGCTCGGTGTAAATGTGTCAACAACCTTCATTCTACTCAAATTCACAATATCCATGCGGTTAAAGTCGTCTGGCACATCTGTGACGAACGAAAAATCGAAGAACACCAAAATCGTGATATCGCGTGTTTCGAGCGTTTCTGAGACCACAGCTTAGTGTAATTGTGTCAAAAACCTTCATTCTACTTAAATGCACAATATCCATGCGTTAAAGTCGTCTGGCACAGCTGTGGCGAACGAAACTTTGAACAGCACCATAATCGTGATATCGCGTGTTTCGAGCGTTTCTGAGAGCACAGTTCGGTGTAAATGTGTCAAAAACCTTCATTCAACTCAAATGCACAATATACATGCGTTAAAAGTCGTCTAGCACAGCTGTGGCGAACGAAAAATCGAAGAACACCAAAATCGTGATATCGCGTGTTTCGAGCGTTTCTGAGAGCACAGCTCGGTGTAAATGTGTGAAAAACCTTCATTCTACTCAAATGCACAATATCCATGCGTTAAAAGTCGTCTAGCACAGCTGTGGCGAACGAAAAATCGAAGAACACCAAAATCGTGATATCGCGTGTTTCGAGCGTTTCTGAGTGCACAGCTGGGTGTAAATGTGTCAAAAACCTTCATTCAACTCAAATGCACAATATCCATGCGTTAAAAGTCGTCTGGCACAGCTGTGGCGAACGAAAAATCGAAGAACACAAAAATCGCGATATCGCGTGTTTCGAGCGTTTCTGAGTGCACAGCTGGGTGTAAATGTGTCAAAAACCTTCATTCAACTCAAATGCACAATATCCATGCGTTAAAAGTCGTCTGGCACATCTGTGGCGAACGAAAAATCGAAGAACACCAAAATCGTGATATCGCGTGTTTCGAGCGTTTCTGAGAGCACAGCTCGGTGTAATTGTGTCAAAAACCTTCATTCTACTCAAATGCACAATATCCATGCGTTAAAAGTCGTCTGGCACAGGTGTGGCGAACGAAAAATTGATGAACACCAAAATCGTGATATCGCGTGTTTCGAGCGTTTCTGAGAGCACAGCTTGGTGTATTTGTGTCAAAAACCTTTATTCTACTCAAATGCACAATATCCATGCGTTAAAAGTCGTCTGGCACATCTGTGGCGAACGAAACTTTGAACAGCACCATAATCGTGATATCGCGTGATTCGAGCGTTTCTGAGAGCACAGTTCGGTGTAAATGTGTCAAAAACCTTCATTCAACTCAAATGCACAATATACATGCGTTAAAAGTCGTCTGGCACAGCTGTGGCGAACGAAAAATCGAAGAACACCAAAATCGTGATATCGCGTGTTTCGAGCGTTTCTGAGAGCACAGCTCGGTGTAAATGTGTCAAAAACCTTCATTCTACTCAAATGCACGATATCCATGCGTCAAAGTCGTCTGGCACAGCTGTGGCGAACGAAAAATCGAAGAACACCAAAATCGTGATATCGCGTATTTCGAGCGTTTCTGAGTGCACAGCTGGGTGTAAATGTGTCAAAAACCTTCATTCAACTCAAATGCACAATATCCATGCGTTAAAAGTCGTCTGGCACAGCTGTGGCGAACGAAAAATCGAAGAACACCAAAATCGTGATATCGCGTGTTTCGAGCGTTTCTGAGTGCACAGCTCGGTGTGAATGTGTCCAAAACCTTCATTCAACTCAAATGCACAATATCCATGCGTTAAAAGTCGTCTGGCACAGCTGTGGCAAACGAAAAATCGAAGAACACCAAAATCGTGATATCGCGTGTTTCGAGCGTTTCTGAGTACACAGCTGGGTGTAAATGTGTCAAAAACCTTCATTCAACTCAAATGCACAATATCCATGCGTTAACAGTCGTCTGGTACAGCTGTGGCGAACGAAAAATCGAAGAACACCAAAATCGTGATATCGCGTGTTTCGAGCGTTTCTGAGAGCACAGCTCGGTGTGATTGTGTCAAAGAACTTCATTCTACTCAAATGCACAATATCCATGCGTTAAAAGTCGTCAGGCACAGCTGTGGCGAACGAAAAATCGAAGAACACCAAAATCGTGATATCGCGTGTTTCGAGCGTTTCTGAGAGCACAGCTCGGTGTAAATGTGTGAAAAACCTTCATTCTACTCAAATGCACAATATCCATGCGTTAAAAGTCGTCTAGCAGAGCTGTGGCGAACGAAAAATCGAAGAACACCAAAATCGTGATATCGCGTGTTTCGAGCGTTTCTGAGTGCACAGCTGGGTGTAAATGTGTCAAAAACCTTCATTCAACTCAAATGCACAATATCCATGCGTTAAAAGTCGTCTGGCACAGCTGTGGCGAACGAAAAATCGAAGAACACAAAAATCGCGATATCGCGTGTTTCGAGCGTTTCTGAGTGCACAGCTGGGTGTAAATGTGTCAAAAACCTTCATTCAACTCAAATGCACAATATCCATGCGTTAAAAGTCGTCTGGCACATCTGTGGCGAACGAAAAATCGAAGAACACCAAAATCGTGATATCGCGTGTTTCGAGCGTTTCTGAGAGCACAGCTCGGTGTAATTGTGTCAAAAACCTTCATTCTACTCAAATGCACAATATCCATGCGTTAAAAGTCGTCTGGCACAGGTGTGGCGAACGAAAAATTGATGAACACCAAAATCGTGATATCGCGTGTTTCGAGCGTTTCTGAGAGCACAGCTTGGTGTATTTGTGTCAAAAACCTTTATTCTACTCAAATGCACAATATCCATGCGTTAAAAGTCGTCTGGCACATCTGTGGCGAACGAAACTTTGAACAGCACCATAATCGTGATATCGCGTGATTCGAGCGTTTCTGAGAGCACAGTTCGGTGTAAATGTGTCAAAAACCTTCATTCAACTCAAATGCACAATATACATGCGTTAAAAGTCGTCTGGCACAGCTGTGGCGAACGAAAAATCGAAGAACACCAAAATCGTGATATCGCGTGTTTCGAGCGTTTCTGAGAGCACAGCTCGGTGTAAATGTGTCAAAAACCTTCATTCTACTCAAATGCACGATATCCATGCGTCAAAGTCGTCTGGCACAGCTGTGGCGAACGAAAAATCGAAGAACACCAAAATCGTGATATCGCGTATTTCGAGCGTTTCTGAGTGCACAGCTGGGTGTAAATGTGTCAAAAACCTTCATTCAACTCAAATGCACAATATCCATGCGTTAAAAGTCGTCTGGCACAGCTGTGGCGAACGAAAAATCGAAGAACACCAAAATCGTGATATCGCGTGTTTCGAGCGTTTCTGAGTGCACAGCTCGGTGTGAATGTGTCCAAAACCTTCATTCAACTCAAATGCACAATATCCATGCGTTAAAAGTCGTCTGGCACAGCTGTGGCAAACGAAAAATCGAAGAACACCAAAATCGTGATATCGCGTGTTTCGAGCGTTTCTGAGTACACAGCTGGGTGTAAATGTGTCAAAAACCTTCATTCAACTCAAATGCACAATATCCATGCGTTAACAGTCGTCTGGTACAGCTGTGGCGAACGAAAAATCGAAGAACACCAAAATCGTGATATCGCGTGTTTCGAGCGTTTCTGAGAGCACAGCTCGGTGTGATTGTGTCAAAGAACTTCATTCTACTCAAATGCACAATATCCATGCGTTAAAAGTCGTCAGGCACAGCTGTGGCGAACGAAAAATCGAAGAACACCAAAATCGTGATATCGCGTGTTTCGAGCGTTTCTGAGAGCACAGCTCTTTGTAAATGTGTCGAAAACCTTCAATCTACTCAAATGCACAATATCCATGCGTTAAAAGTCGTCTGGCACAGCTGTGGCAAACGAAAAATCGAAGAACACCAAAATCGTGATATCGCGTGTTTCGAGCGTTGCTGAGCGCAGCTCGGTGTAAATGTGTCAAAGAACTTCATTCTACTCAAATGCACAATATCCATGCGTTAAAAGTCGTCTGGCACAGCTGTGGCGGACGAAAAATCGAAGAACACCAAAATCGTGATGTCGCGTGTTTCGAGCGTTTCTGAGAGCACAGCTCGGTGTGAATGTGTCAAAAACCTTCATTCTACTCAAATGCACAATATCCATGCGTTAAAAGTCGTCTGGCACAGCTGTGGCGAACGAAAAATCGAAGAACACCAAAATCGTGATATCGCGTGTTTCGAGCGTTTCTGAGAGCACAGCTCGGTGTAAATGTGTCAAAAAAACTTCATTCTACTCAAATGCACGATATCCATGCGTTAAAAGTCGTCTGGCACAGATGTTGTGAACGAAACTTTGAACAGCACTAAAATCGAGATATCGCGTGTTTCGAGCGTTTCTGAGTGCACAGCTCTGTGTGAATGTGTCAAAAACCGTTATTCTACTCAAATGCACAATACCCATGCGTTAAAAGTCGTCTGGCACAGCTGTGGCAAACGAAAAATCGAAGAACACCAAAATCGTGATATCGCGTGTTTCGAGCGTTGCTGAGCGCAGCTCGGTGTAAATGTGTCAAAGAACTTCATTCTACTCAAATGCACAATATCCATGCGTTAAAAGTCGTCAGGCACTGCTGTGGCGAACGAAAAATCGAAGAACACCAAAATCGTGATATCGCGTGTTTCGAGCGTTTCTGAGAGCACAGCTCGGTGTTATTGTGTCAAAAACCTTCATTCTACTCAAATGCACAATATCCATGCGTTAAAAATAGTCTGGCACAGCTGTGGTGAACGAAACTTTGAACAGCACCAAAATCGTGGTGTCGCGTGTTTCGAGCATTTCTGAGAGCACAGCTCGGTGTAAATGTGTCAAAAACCTTCATTCAACTCAAATGCACAATATCCACGCGTTAAAAGTCGTCTGGCACAGCTGTGGCGGACGAAAAATCGAAGAACACCAAAATCGTGATATCGCGTGTTTCGAGCGTTTCTGAGAGCACAGCTTGGTGTATTTGTGTCAAAAACCTTTATTCTACTCAAATGCACAATATCCATGCGTTAAAAGTCGTCTGGCACATCTGTGGCGAACGAAACTTTGAACAGCACCATAATCGTGATATCGCGTGTTTCGAGCGTTTCTGAGAGCACAGTTCGGTGTAAATGTGTCAAAAACCTTCATTCAACTCAAATGCACAATATACATGCGTTAAAAGTCGTCTGGCACAGCTGTGGCGAACGAAAAATCGAAGAACACCAAAATCGTGATATCGCGTGTTTCGAGCGTTTCAGAGAGCGCAGCTTGGTGTAATTGTGTCAAAAACCTTCATTCTACTCAAATGCACAATATCCATGCGTTAAAAGTCGTCTGGCACAGCTGTGGCGAACGAAACTTTGAACAGCACCAAAATCGTGATGTCGCGTGTTTCGAGCGTTTCTGAGGACACAGCTCGGTGTAAATGTGTCAAAAACCTTCATTCAACTCAAATGAACAATATCCATGTGTTAAAAGTCATCTGGCACAGCTGTGGCGAACGAAAAATCGAAGAACACCAAAATCGTGATATCGCGTGTTTCGAGCGTTTCTGATAGCACAGCTCTGTGTAAATGTGTCAAAAACCTTCATTCAACTCAAATGCACAATATCCATGCGTTAAAAGTCGACTGGCACAGCTGTGGCGAACAAAAAATCGAAGAACACCAAAATCGTGACGTCGCGTGTTTCGAGCGTTTCTGAGAGCACAGCTCGGTGTGAATGTGTCAAAAACCTTCATTCTACTCAAATGCACAATATCCATGCGTTAAAAGTCGTCTGGCACAGCTGTGGCGAACGAAAAATCGAAGAACACCAAAATCGTGATATCGCGTGTTTCGAGCGTTTCTGAGAGCACAGCTCGGTGTAAATGTGTCAAAAACCTTCATTCTACTCAAATGCACGATATCCATGCGTTAAAGTCGTCTGTCACAGCTGTGGCGAACGAAAAATCGAAGAACACCAAAATCGTGACATCGCGTGTTTCGAGCGTTTCTGAGAGCACAGCTCGGTGTGATTGTGTCAAAAACCTTCATTCTACTCAAATGCACAATATCCATGAGTTAAAAGTCGTCTGGCACAGCTGTGGCGGACGAAAAATCGAAGAACACCAAAATCGTGATATCGCGTGTTTCGAGCGTTTCTGAGAGCACAGCTTGGTGTATTTGTGTCAAAAACCTTTATTCTACTCAAATGCACAATATCCATGCGTTAAAAGTCGTCTGGCACATCTGTGGCGAACGAAACTTTGAACAGCACCATAATCGTGATATCGCGTGATTCGAGCGTTTCTGAGAGCACAGTTCGGTGTAAATGTGTCAAAAACCTTCATTCAACTCAAATGCACAATATACATGCGTTAAAAGTCGTCTGGCACAGCTGTGGCGAACGAAAAATCGATGAACACCAAAATCGTGATATCGCGTGTTTCGAGCGTTTCGGAGAGCACAGCTCGGTGTAAATGTGTCAAAAACCTTCATTCTACTCAAATGCACGATATCCATGCGTCAAAGTCGTCTGTCACAGCTGTGGCGAACGAAAAATCGAAGAACACCAAAATCGTGATGTCGCGTGTTTCGAGCGTTTCTGAGAGCACAGCTCGGTGTGAATGTGTCAAAAACCTTCATTCTACTCAAATGCACAATATCCATGCGTCAAAAGTCGTCTGGCACAGCTGTGGCGAACGAAAAATCGAAGAACACCAAAATCGTGATATCGCGTGTTTCGAGCGTTTCCGAGAGCACAGCTCGGTGTAAATGTGTCAAAAAAACTTCATTCTACTCAAATGCACGATATCCGTGCGTTAAAAGTCGTCTGGCACAGATGTTGTGAACGAAACTTTGAACAGCACTAAAATCGAGATATCGCGTGTTTCGAGCGTTTCTGAGTGCACAGCTCTGTGTGAATGTGTCAAAAACCGTCATTCTACTCAAATGCACAATATCCATGCGTTAAAAGTCGTCTTTAATGTTGAAATTGATTTTGACCGCTGTTGTTTATTGGAAGTTGGGTTTCGGCATGGAACGGTCCGTTCCATGCCGAAACCCAACTTCCAATTAAAAGTCGTCTGGCACAGCTGTGGCGAACGAAACTTTGAACAGCACCATCATCGTGATATCGCGTGTTTCGAGCGTTTCTGAGAGCACAGTTCGGTGTAAATGTGTCAAAAACCTTCATTCTACTCAAATGCACAATATCCATGCGTTAAAAGTCGTCTGGCACAACTGTGGCGAACGAAAAATCGAAGAACACCAAAATCGTGATATCGCGCGTTTCGAGCGTTTCTGAGTGCACAGCTCTTTGTAAATGTGTCGAAAACCTTCAATCTACTCAAATGCACAATATCCATGCGTTAAAAGTCGTCTGGCACAGCTGTGGCAAACGAAAAATCGAAGAACACCAAAATCGTGATATCGCGTGTTTCGAGCATTGCTGAGCGCAGCTCGGTGTAAATGTGTCAAAGAACTTCATTCTACTCAAATGCACAATATCCATGCGTTAAAAGTCGTCAGGCACAGCTGTGGCGAACGAAAAATCGAAGAACACCAAAATCGTGACATCGCGTGTTTCGAGCGTTTCTGAGAGCACAGCTCGGTGTGATTGTGTCAAAAACCTTCATTCTACTCAAATGCACAATATCCATGTGTTAAAAGTCGTCTGGCACAGCTGTGGCGGACGAAAAATCGAAGAACACCAAAATCGTGATATCGCGTGTTTCGAGCGTTTCTGAGAGCACAGCTTGGTGTATTTGTGTCAAAAACCTTTATTCTACTCAAATGCACAATATCCATGCGTTAAAAGTCGTCTGGCACATCTGTGGCGAACGAAACTTTGAACAGCACCATAATCGTGATATCGCGTGATTCGAGCGTTTCTGAGAGCACAGTTCGGTGTAAATGTGTCAAAAACCTTCATTCATCTCAAATGCACAATATACATGCGTTAAAAGTCGTCTGGCACAGCTGTGGCGAACGAAAAATCGAAGAACACAAAAATCGTGATATCGCGTGTTTCGAGCGTTTCTGAGAGCACAGCTCGGTGTAAATGTGTCAAAAACCTTCATTCTACTCAAATGCACGATATCCATGCGTCAAAGTCGTCTGTCACAGCTGTGGTGAACGAAACTTTGAACAGCACCAAAATTGTGGTGTCGCGTGTTTCGAGCATTTCTGAGAGCACAGCTCGGTGTAAATGTGTCAAAAACCTTCATTCAACTCAAATGCACAATATCCATGCGTTAAAAGTCGTCTGGCACAGCTGTGGCGGACGAAAAATCGAAGAACACCAAAATCGTGATATCGCGTGTTTCGAGCGTTTCTGAGAGCACAGCTCGGTGTATTTGTGTCAAAAACCTTTATTCTACTCAAATGCACAATATCCATGCGTTAAAAGTCGTCTGGCACATCTGTGGCGAACGAAACTTTGAACAGCACCATAATCGTGATATCGCGTGTTTCGAGCGTTTCTGAGAGCACAGTTCGGTGTAAATGTGTCAAAAACCTTCATTCTACTCAAATGCACAATATCCATGCGTTAAAAGTCGTCTGGCACAGCTGTGGCGAACGAAAAATCGAAGAACACCAAAATCGTGATATCGCGTGTTTCGAGCGTTTCTGAGAGCACAGCTCGGTGTAAATGTGTCAAAAAAACTTCATTCTACTCAAATGCACGATATCCATGCGTTAAAAGTCGTCTGGCACAGATGTTGTGAACGAAACTTTGAACAGCACTAAAATCGAGATATCGCGTGTTTCGAGCGTTTCTGAGTGCACAGCTCTGTGTGAATGTGTCAAAAACCGTCATTCTACTCAAATGCACAATATCCATGCGTTAAAAGTCGTCTTTAATGTTGAAATTGATTTTGACCGCTGTTGTTTATTGGAAGTTGGGTTTCGGCATGGAACGGTCTGTTCCATGCCGAAACCCAACTTCCAATTAAAAGTCGTCTGGGACAGCTGTGGCGAACGAAACTTTGAACAGCACCATCATCGTGATATCGCGTGTTTCGAGCGTTTCGGAGAGCACAGTTCGGTGTAAATGTGTCAAAAACCTTCATTCTACTCAAATGCACAATATCCATGCGTTAAAAGTCGTCTGGCACAACTGTGGCGAACGAAAAATCGAAGAACACCAAAATCGTGATATCGCGTGTTTCGAGCGTTTCTGAGTGCACAGCTCTTTGTAAATGTGTCGAAAACCTTCAATCTACTCAAATGCACAATATCCATGCGTTAAAAGTCGTCTGGCACAGCTGTGGCAAACGACAAATCGAAGAACACCAAAATCGTGATATCGCGTGTTTCGAGCATTGCTGAGCGCAGCTCGGTGTAAATGTGTCAAAGAACTTCATTCTACTCAAATGCACAATATCCATGCGTTAAAAGTCGTCAGGCACAGCTGTGGCGAACGAAAAATCGAAGAACACCAAAATCGTGACATCGCGTGTTTCGAGCGTTTCTGAGAGCACAGCTCGGTGTGATTGTGTCAAAAACCTTCATTCTACTCAAATGCACAATATCCATGTGTTAAAAGTCGTCTGGCACAGCTGTGGCGGACGAAAAATCGAAGAACACCAAAATCGTGATATCGCGTGTTTCGAGCGTTTCTGAGTACACAGCTGGGTGTAAATGTGTCAAAAACCTTCATTCAACTCAAATGCACAATATCCATGCGTTAAAAGTCGTCTGGTACAGCTGTGGCGAACGAAAAATCGAAGAACACCAAAATCGTGATATCGCGTGTTTCGAGCGTTTCTGAGAGCACAGCTCGGTGTGATTGTGTCAAAGAACTTCATTCTACTCAAATGCACAATATCCATGCGTTAAAAGTCGTCAGGCACAGCTGTGGCGAACGAAAAATCGAAGAACACCAAAATCGTGATATCGCGTGTTTCGAGCGTTTCTGAGAGCACAGCTCTTTGTAAATGTGTCGAAAACCTTCAATCTACTCAAATGCACAATATCCATGCGTTAAAAGTCGCCTGGCACAGCTGTGGCAAACGAAAAATCGAAGAACACCAAAATCGTGATATCGCGTGTTTCGAGCGCTGCTGAGCGCAGCTCGGTGTAAATGTGTCAAAGAACTTCATTCTACTCAAATGCACAATATCCATGCGTTAAAAGTCGTCTGGCACAGCTGTGGCGGACGAAAAATCGAAGAACACCAAAATCGTGATGTCGCGTGTTTCGAGCGTTTCTGAGAGCACAGCTCGGTGTGAATGTGTCAAAAACCTTCATTCTACTCAAATGCACAATATCCATGCGTTAAAAGTCGTCTGGCACAGCTGTGGCGAACGAAAAATCGAAGAACACCAAAATCGTGATATCGCGTGTTTCGAGCGTTTCTGAGAGCACAGCTCGGTGTAAATGTGTCAAAAAAACTTCATTCTACTCAAATGCACGATATCCATGCGTTAAAAGTCGTCTGGCACAGATGTTGTGAACGAAACTTTGAACAGCACTAAAATCGAGATATCGCGTGTTTCGAGCGTTTCTGAGTGCACAGCTCTGTGTGAATGTGTCAAAAACCGTTATTCTACTCAAATGCACAATACCCATGCGTTAAAAGTCGTCTGGCACAGCTGTGGCAAACGAAAAATCGAAGAACACCAAAATCGTGATATCGCGTGTTTCGAGCGTTGCTGAGCGCAGCTCGGTGTAAATGTGTCAAAGAACTTCATTCTACTCAAATGCACAATATCCATGCGTTAAAAGTCGTCAGGCACAGCTGTGGCGAACGAAAAATCGAAGAACACCAAAATCGTGATATCGCGTGTTTCGAGCGTTTCTGAGAGCACAGCTCGGTGTTATTGTGTCAAAAACCTTCATTCTACTCAAATGCACAATATCCATGCGTTAAAAATAGTCTGGCACAGCTGTGGTGAACGAAACTTTGAACAGCACCAAAATCGTGGTGTCGCGTGTTTCGAGCATTTCTGAGAGCACAGCTCGGTGTAAATGTGTCAAAAACCTTCATTCAACTCAAATGCACAATATCCACGCGTTAAAAGTCGTCTGGCACAGCTGTGGCGGACGAAAAATCGAAGAACACCAAAATCGTGATATCGCGTGTTTCGAGCGTTTCTGAGAGCACAGCTTGGTGTATTTGTGTCAAAAACCTTTATTCTACTCAAATGCACAATATCCATGCGTTAAAAGTCGTCTGGCACATCTGTGGCGAACGAAACTTTGAACAGCACCATAATCGTGATATCGCGTGTTTCGAGCGTTTCTGAGAGCACAGTTCGGTGTAAATGTGTCAAAAACCTTCATTCAACTCAAATGCACAATATACATGCGTTAAAAGTCGTCTGGCACAGCTGTGGCGAACGAAAAATCGAAGAACACCAAAATCGTGATATCGCGTGTTTCGAGCGTTTCAGAGAGCGCAGCTTGGTGTAATTGTGTCAAAAACCTTCATTCTACTCAAATGCACAATATCCATGCGTTAAAAGTCGTCTGGCACAGCTGTGGCGAACGAAACTTTGAACAGCAGAAAAATCGTGATGTCGCGTGTTTCGAGCGTTTCTGAGGACACAGCTCGGTGTAAATGTGTCAAAAACCTTCATTCAACTCAAATGAACAATATCCATGTGTTAAAAGTCATCTGGCACAGCTGTGGCGAACAAAAAATCGAAGAACACCAAAATCGTGACGTCGCGTGTTTCGAGCGTTTCTGAGAGCACAGCTCGGTGTGAATGTGTCAAAAACCTTCATTCTACTCAAATGCACAATATCCATGCGTTAAAAGTCGTCTGGCACAGCTGTGGCGAACGAAAAATCGAAGAACACCAAAATCGTGATATCGCGTATTTCGAGCGTTTCTGAGAGCACAGCTCGGTGTAAATGTGTCAAAAACCTTCATTCTACTCAAATGCACGATATCCATGCGTTAAAGTCGTCTGTCACAGCTGTGGCGAACGAAAAATCGAAGAACACCAAAATCTTGACATCGCGTGTTTCGAGCGTTTCTGAGAGCACAGCTCGGTGTGATTGTGTCAAAAACCTTCATTCTACTCAAATGCACAATATCCATGAGTTAAAAGTCGTCTGGCACAGCTGTGGCGGACGAAAAATCGAAGAACACCAAAATCGTGATATCGCGTGTTTCGAGCGTTTCTGAGAGCACAGCTTGGTGTATTTGTGTCAAAAACCTTTATTCTACTCAAATGCACAATATCCATGCGTTAAAAGTCGTCTGGCACATCTGTGGCGAACGAAACTTTGAACAGCACCATAATCGTGATATCGCGTGATTCGAGCGTTTCTGAGAGCACAGTTCGGTGTAAATGTGTCAAAAACCTTCATTCAACTCAAATGCACAATATACATGCGTTAAAAGTCGTCTGGCACAGCTGTGGCGAACGAAAAATCGATGAACACCAAAATCGTGATATCGCGTGTTTCGAGCGTTTCTGAGAGCACAGCTCGGTGTAAATGTGTCAAAAACCTTCATTCTACTCAAATGCACGATATCCATGCGTCAAAGTCGTCTGTCACAGCTGTGGCGAACGAAAAATCGAAGAACACCAAAATCGTGATGTCGCGTGTTTCGAGCGTTTCTGAGAGCACAGCTCGGTGTGAATGTGTCAAAAACCTTCATTCTACTCAAATGCACAATATCCATGCGTTAAAAGTCGTCTGGCACAGCTGTGGCGAACGAAAAATCGAAGAACACCAAAATCGTGATATCGCGTGTTTCGAGCGTTTCTGAGAGCACAGCTCGGTGTAAATGTGTCAAAAAAACTTCATTCTACTCAAATGCACGATATCCATGCGTTAAAAGTCGTCTGGCACAGATGTTGTGAACGAAACTTTGAACAGCACTAAAATCGAGATATCGCGTGTTTCGAGCGTTTCTGAGTGCACAGCTCTGTGTGAATGTGTCAAAAACCGTCATTCTACTCAAATGCACAATATCCATGCGTTAAAAGTCGTCTTTAATGTTGAAATTGATTTTGACCGCTGTTGTTTATTGGAAGTTGGGTTTCGGCATGGAACGGTCCGTTCCATGCCGAAACCCAACTTCCAATTAAAAGTCGTCTGGCACAGCTGTGGCGAACGAAACTTTGAACAGCACCATCATCGTGATATCGCGTGTTTCGAGCGTTTCGGAGAGCACAGTTCGGTGTAAATGTGTCAAAAACCTTCATTCTACTCAAATGCACAATATCCATGCGTTAAAAGTCGTCTGGCACAACTGTGGCGAACGAAAAATCGAAGAACACCAAAATCGTGATATCGCGTGTTTCGAGCGTTTCTGAGTGCACAGCTCTTTGTAAATGTGTCGAAAACCTTCAATCTACTCAAATGCACAATATCCATGCGTTAAAAGTCGTCTGGCACAGCTGTGGCAAACGAAAAATCGAAGAACACCAAAATCGTGATATCGCGTGTTTCGAGCGTTGCTGAGCGCAGCTCGGTGTAAATGTGTCAAAGAACTTCATTCTACTCAAATGCACAATATCCATGCGTTAAAAGTCGTCAGGCACAGCTGTGGCGAACGAAAAATCGAAGAACACCAAAATCGTGACATCGCGTGTTTCGAGCGTTTCTGAGAGCACAGCTCGGTGTGATTGTGTCAAAAACCTTCATTCTACTCAAATGCACAATATCCATGTGTTAAAAGTCGTCTGGCACAGCTGTGGCGGACGAAAAATCGAAGAACACCAAAATCGTGATATCGCGTGTTTCGAGCGTTTCTGAGAGCACAGCTCGGTGTAAATGTGTCAAAAACCTTCATTCTACTCAAATGCACGATATCCATGCGTCAAAGTCGTCTGTCACAGCTGTGGTGAACGAAACTTTGAACAGCACCAAAATTGTGGTGTCGCGTGTTTCGAGCATTTCTGAGAGCACAGCTCGGTGTAAATGTGTCAAAAACCTTCATTCAACTCAAATGCACAATATCCATGCGTTAAAAGTCGTCTGGCACAGCTGTGGCGGACGAAAAATCGAAGAACACCAAAATCGTGATATCGCGTGTTTCGAGCGTTTCTGAGAGCACAGCTCGGTGTATTTGTGTCAAAAACCTTTATTCTACTCAAATGCACAATATCCATGCGTTAAAAGTCGTCTGGCACATCTGTGGCGAACGAAACTTTGAACAGCACCATAATCGTGATATCGCGTGTTTCGAGCGTTTCTGAGAGCACAGTTCGGTGTAAATGTGTCAAAAACCTTCTTTCAACTCAAATGCACAATATACATGCGTTAAAAGTCGTCTGGCACAACTGTGGCGAACGAAAAATCGAAGAACACCAAAATCGTGATATCGCGTGTTTCGAGCGTTTCAGAGAGCACAGCTTGGTGTAATTGTGTCAAAAACCTTCATTCTACTCAAATGCACAATATCCATGCGTTAAAAGTCGTCTGGCACAGCTGTGGCGAACGAAACTTTGTTCAGCACCAAAATCGTGATGTCGCGTATTTCGAGAGTTTCTGAGGACACAGCTCGGTGTAAATGTGTCAAAAACCTTCATTCAACTCAAATGAACAATGTCCATGTGTTAAAAGTCATCTGGCCCAGCTGTGGCGAACAAAAAATCGAAGAACACCAAAATCGTGATGTCGCGTGTTTCGAGCGTTTCTGAGAGCACAGCTCGGTGTGAATGTGTCAAAAACCTTCATTCTACTCAAATGCACAATATCCATACGTTAAAAGTCGTCTAGCACAGCTGTGGCGAACGAAAAATCGAAGAACACCAAAATCGTGATATCGCGTGTTTCGAGCGTTTCTGAGTGCACAGCTGGGTGTAAATGTGTCAAAAACCTTCATTCAACTCAAATGCACAATATCCATGCGTTAAAAGTCGTCTGGCACAGCTGTGGCGAACGAAAAATCGAAGAACACAAAAATCGTGATATCGCGTGTTTCGAGCGTTTCTGAGTGCACAGCTGGGTGTAAATGTGTCAAAAACCTTCATTCAACTCAAATGCACAATATCCATGCGTTAAAAGTCGTCTGGCACATCTGTGGCGAACGAAAAATCGAAGAACACCAAAATCGTGATATCGCGTGTTTCGAGCGTTTCTGAGAGCACAGCTCGGTGTAATTGTGTCAAAAACCTTCATTCTACTCAAATGCACAATATCCATGCGTTAAAAGTCGTCTGGCACAGCTGTGGCGGACGAAAAATCGAAGAACACCAAAATCGTGATGTCGCGTGTTTCGAGCGTTTCTGAGAGCACAGCTCGGTGTGAATGTGTCAAAAACCTTCATTCTACTCAAATGCACAATATCCATGCGTTAAAAGTCGTCTGGCACAGCTGTGGCGAACGAAAAATCGAAGAACACCAAAATCGTGATATCGCGTGTTTCGAGCGTTTCTGAGAGCACAGCTCGGTGTAAATGTGTCAAAAAAACTTCATTCTACTCAAATGCACGATATCCATGCGTTAAAAGTCGTCTGGCACAGATGTTGTGAACGAAACTTTGAACAGCACTAAAATCGAGATATCGCGTGTTTCGAGCGTTTCTGAGTGCATAGCTCTGTGTGAATGTGTCAAAAACCGTTATTCTACTCAAATGCACAATACCCATGCGTTAAAAGTCGTCTGGCACAGCTGTGGCAAACGAAAAATCGAAGAACACCAAAATCGTGATATCGCGTGTTTCGAGCGTTGCTGAGCGCAGCTCGGTGTAAATGTGTCAAAGAACTTCATTCTACTCAAATGCACAATATCCATGCGTTAAAAGTCGTCAGGCACAGCTGTGGCGAACGAAAAATCGAAGAACACCAAAATCGTGATATCGCGTGTTTCGAGCGTTTCTGAGAGCACAGCTCGGTGTTATTGTGTCAAAAACCTTCATTCTACTCAAATGCACAATATCCATGCGTTAAAAATAGTCTGGCACAGCTGTGGTGAACGAAACTTTGAACAGCACCAAAATCGTGGTGTCGCGTGTTTCGAGCATTTCTGAGAGCACAGCTCGGTGTAAATGTGTCAAAAACCTTCATTCAACTCAAATGCACAATATCCACGCGTTAAAAGTCGTCTGGCACAGCTGTGGCGGACGAAAAATCGAAGAACACCAAAATCGTGATATCGCGTGTTTCGAGCGTTTCTGAGAGCACAGCTTGGTGTATTTGTGTCAAAAACCTTTATTCTACTCAAATGCACAATATCCATGCGTTAAAAGTCGTCTGGCACATCTGTGGCGAACGAAACTTTGAACAGCACCATAATCGTGATATCGCGTGTTTCGAGCGTTTCTGAGAGCACAGTTCGGTGTAAATGTGTCAAAAACCTTCATTCAACTCAAATGCACAATATACATGCGTTAAAAGTCGTCTGGCACAGCTGTGGCGAACGAAAAATCGAAGAACACCAAAATCGTGATATCGCGTGTTTCGAGCGTTTCAGAGAGCGCAGCTTGGTGTAATTGTGTCAAAAACCTTCATTCTACTCAAATGCACAATATCCATGCGTTAAAAGTCGTCTGGCACAGCTGTGGCGAACGAAACTTTGAACAGCACCAAGATCGTGATGTCGCGTGTTTCGAGCGTTTCTGAGGACACAGCTCGGTGTTATTGTGTCAAAAACCTTCATTCTACTCAAATGCACAATATCCATGCGTTAAAAATAGTCTGGCACAGCTGTGGTGAACGAAACTTTGAACAGCACCAAAATCGTGGTGTCGCGTGTTTCGAGCATTTCTGAGAGCACAGCTCGGTGTAAATGTGTCAAAAACCTTCATTCAACTCAAATGCACAATATCCACGCGTTAAAAGTCGTCTGGCACAGCTGTGGCGGACGAAAAATCGAAGAACACCAAAATCGTGATATCGCGTGTTTCGAGCGTTTCTGAGAGCACAGCTTGGTGTATTTGTGTCAAAAACCTTTATTCTACTCAAATGCACAATATCCATGCGTTAAAAGTCGTCTGGCACATCTGTGGCGAACGAAACTTTGAACAGCACCATAATCGTGATATCGCGTGTTTCGAGCGTTTCTGAGAGCACAGTTCGGTGTAAATGTGTCAAAAACCTTCATTCAACTCAAATGCACAATATACATGCGTTAAAAGTCGTCTGGCACAGCTGTGGCGAACGAAAAATCGAAGAACACCAAAATCGTGATATCGCGTGTTTCGAGCGTTTCAGAGAGCGCAGCTTGGTGTAATTGTGTCAAAAACCTTCATTCTACTCAAATGCACAATATCCATGCGTTAAAAGTCGTCTGGCACAGCTGTGGCGAACGAAACTTTGAACAGCACCAAAATCGTGATGTCGCGTGTTTCGAGCGTTTCTGAGGACACAGCTCGGTGTAAATGTGTCAAAAACCTTCATTCAACTCAAATGAACAATATCCATGTGTTAAAAGTCATCTGGCACAGCTGTGGCGAACGAAAAATCGAAGAACACCAAAATCGTGATATCGCGTGTTTCGAGCGTTTCTGATAGCACAGCTCTGTGTAAATGTGTCAAAAACCTTCATTCAACTCAAATGCACAATATCCATGCGTTAAAAGTCGACTGGCACAGCTGTGGCGAACAAAAAATCGAAGAACACCAAAATCGTGACGTCGCGTGTTTCGAGCGTTTCTGAGAGCACAGCTCGGTGTGAATGTGTCAAAAACCTTCATTCTACTCAAATGCACAATATCCATGCGTTAAAAGTCGTCTGGCACAGCTGTGGCGAACGAAAAATCGAAGAACACCAAAATCGTGATATCGCGTGTTTCGAGCGTTTCTGAGAGCACAGCTCGGTGTAAATGTGTCAAAAACCTTCATTCTACTCAAATGCACGATATCCATGCGTTAAAGTCGTCTGTCACAGCTGTGGCGAACGAAAAATCGAAGAACACCAAAATCGTGACATCGCGTGTTTCGAGCGTTTCTGAGAGCACAGCTCGGTGTGATTGTGTCAAAAACCTTCATTCTACTCAAATGCACAATATCCATGAGTTAAAAGTCGTCTGGCACAGCTGTGGCGGACGAAAAATCGAAGAACACCAAAATCGTGATATCGCGTGTTTCGAGCGTTTCTGAGAGCACAGCTTGGTGTATTTGTGTCAAAAACCTTTATTCTACTCAAATGCACAATATCCATGCGTTAAAAGTCGTCTGGCACATCTGTGGCGAACGAAACTTTGAACAACACCATAATCGTGATATCGCGTGATTCGAGCGTTTCTGAGAGCACAGTTCGGTGTAAATGTGTCAAAAACCTTCATTCAACTCAAATGCACAATATACATGCGTTAAAAGTCGTCTGGCACAGCTGTGGCGAACGAAAAATCGATGAACACCAAAATCGTGATATCGCGTGTTTCGAGCGTTTCTGAGAGCACAGCTCGGTGTAAATGTGTCAAAAACCTTCATTCTACTCAAATGCACGATATCTATGCGTCAAAGTCGTCTGTCACAGCTGTGGCGAACGAAAAATCGAAGAACACCAAAATCGTGATGTCGCGTGTTTCGAGCGTTTCTGAGAGCACAGCTCGGTGTGAATGTGTCAAAAACCTTCATTCTACTCAAATGCACAATATCCATGCGTTAAAAGTCGTCTGGCACAGCTGTGGCGAACGAAAAATCGAAGAACACCAAAATCGTGATATCGCGTGTTTCGAGCGTTTCTGAGAGCACAGCTCGGTGTAAATGTGTCAAAAAAACTTCATTCTACTCAAATGCACGATATCCATGCGTTAAAAGTCGTCTGGCACAGATGTTGTGAACGAAACTTTGAACAGCACTAAAATCGAGATATCGCGTGTTTCGAGCGTTTCTGAGTGCACAGCTCTGTGTGAATGTGTCAAAAACCGTCATTCTACTCAAATGCACAATATCCATGCGTTAAAAGTCGTCTGGCACAGCTGTGGCGAACGAAACTTTGAACAGCACCATCATCGTGATATCGCGTGTTTCGAGCGTTTCTGAGAGCACAGTTCGGTGTAAATGTGTCAAAAACCTTCATTCTACTCAAATGCACAATATCCATGCGTTAAAAGTCGTCTGGCACAACTGTGGCGAACGAAAAATCGAAGAACACCAAAATCGTGATATCGCGTGTTTCGAGCGTTTCTGAGTGCACAGCTCTTTGTAAATGTGTCGAAAACCTTCAATCTACTCAAATGCACAATATCCATGCGTTAAAAGTCGTCTGGCACAGCTGTGGCAAACGAAAAATCGAAGAACACCAAAATCGTGATATCGCGTGTTTCGAGCGTTGCTGAGCGCAGCTCGGTGTAAATGTGTCAAAGAACTTCATTCTACTCAAATGCACAATATCCATGCGTTAAAAGTCGTCAGGCACAGCTGTGGCGAACGAAAAATCGAAGAACACCAAAATCGTGATATCGCGTGTTTCGAGCATTTCTGAGAGCACAGCTCGGTGTTATTGTGTCAAAAACCTTCATTCTACTCAAATGCACAATATCCATGCGTTAAAAATAGTCTGGCACAGCTGTGGTGAACGAAACTTTGAACAGCACCAAAATCGTGGTGTCGCGTGTTTCGAGCATTTCTGAGAGCACAGCTCGGTGTAAATGTGTCAAAAACCTTCATTCAACTCAAATGCACAATATCCATGCGTTAAAAGTCGTCTGGCACAGCTGTGGCGGACGAAAAATCGAAGAACACCAAAATCGTGATATCGCGTGTTTCGAGCGTTTCTGGGAGCACAGCTTGGTGTATTTGTGTCAAAAACCTTTATTCTACTCAAATGCACAATATCCATGCGTTAAAAGTCGTCTGGCACATCTGTGGCGAACGAAACTTTGAACAGCACCATAATCGTGATATCGCGTGTTTCGAGCGTTTCAGAGAGCGCAGCTTGGTGTAATTGTGTCAAAAACCTTCATTCTACTCAAATGCACAATATCCATGCGTTAAAAGTCGTCTGGCACAGCTGTGGCGAACGAAACTTTGAACAGCACCAAAATCGTGATGTCGCGTGTTTCGAGCGTTTCTGAGGACACAGCTCGGTGTAAATGTGTCAAAAACCTTCATTCAACTCAAATGAACAATATCCATGTGTTAAAAGTCGACTGGCACAGCTGTGTCGAACAAAAAATCGAAGAACACCAAAATCGTGATGTCGCGTGTTTCGAGCGTTTCTGAGAGCACAGCTCGGTGTGATTGTGTCAAAAACCTTCATTCTACTCAAATGCACAATATCCATGCGTTAAAAGTCGTCTGGCACAGCTGTGGCGAACGAAAAATCGAAGAACACCAAAATCGTGATATCGCGTGTTTGGAGCGTTTCAGAGAGCACAGCTTGGTGTAATTGTGTCAAAAACCTTCATTCTACTCAAATGCACAATATCCATGCGTTAAAAGTCGTCTGGCACAGCTGTGGCGGACGAAAAATCGAAGAACACCAAAATCGTGATTTCGTGTTTCGAGCGTTTCTGAGAGCACAGCTTGGTGTATTTGTGTCAAAAACCTTTATTCTACTCAAATGCACAATATCCATGCGTTAAAAGTCGTCTGGCACATCTGTGGCGAACGAAACTTTGAACAGCACCATAATTGTGATATCGCGTGATTCGAGCGTTTCTGAGAGCACAGTTCGGTGTAAATGTGTCAAAAACCTTCATTCAACTCAAATGCACAATATACATGCGTTAAAAGTCGTCTGGCACAGCTGTGGCGAACGAAAAATCGATGAACACCAAAATCGTGATATCGCGTGTTTCGAGCGTTTCTGAGAGCGCAGCTTGGTGTAATTGTGTCAAAAACCTTCATTCTACTCAAATGCACAATATCCATGCGTTAAAAGTCGTCTGGCACAGCTGTGGCGAACGAAACTTTGAACAGCACCAAAATCGTGATGTCGCGTGTTTCGAGCGTTTCTGAGGACACAGCTCGGTGTAAATGTGTCAAAAACCTTCATTCAACTCAAATGAACAATATCCATGTGTTAAAAGTCGACTGGCACAGCTGTGGCGAACAAAAAATCGAAGAACACCAAAATCGTGATGTCGCGTGTTTCGAGCGTTTCTGAGAGCACAGCTCGGTGTGAATGTGTCAAAAACCTTCATTCTACTCAAATGCACAATATCCATGCGTTAAAAGTCGTCTGGCACAGCTGTGGCGAACGAAAAATCGAAGAACACCAAAATCGTGATATCGCGTGTTTCGAGCGTTTCTGAGAGCACAGCTCGGTGTAAATGTGTCAAAAACCTTCATTCTACTCAAATGCACGATATCCATGCGTTAAAGTCGTCTGTCACAGCTGTGGCGAACGAAAAATCGAAGAACACCAAAATCGTGACATCGCGTGTTTCGAGCGTTTCTGAGAGCACAGCTCGGTGTAAATGTGTCAAAAACCTTCATTCAACTCAAATGAACAATATCCATGTGTTAAAAGTCGACTGGCACAGCTGTGGCGAACAAAAAATCGAAGAACACCAAAATCGTGATGTCGCGTGTTTCGAGCGTTTCTGAGAGCACAGCTCGGTGTGAATGTGTCAAAAACCTTCATTCTACTCAAATGCACAATATCCATGCGTTAAAAGTCGTCTGGCACAGCTGTGGCGAACGAAAAATCGAAGAACACCAAAATCGTGATATCGCGTGTTTCGAGCGTTTCTGAGAGCACAGCTCGGTGTAAATGTGTCAAAAACCTTCATTCTACTCAAATGCACGATATCCATGCGTTAAAGTCGTCTGTCACAGCTGTGGCGAACGAAAAATCGAAGAACACCAAAATCGTGACATCGCGTGTTTCGAGCGTTTCTGAGAGCACAGCTCGGTGTGATTGTGTCAAAAACCTTCATTCTCCTCAAATGCACAATATCCATGCGTTAAAAGTCGTCTGGCACAGCTGTGGCGAACGAAAAATCGAAGAACACCAAAATCGTGATATCGCGTGTTTCGAGCGTTTCAGAGAGCACAGCTTGGTGTAATTGTGTCAAAAACCTTCATTCTACTCAAATGCACAATATCCATGCGTTAAAAGTCGTCTGGCACAGCTGTGGCGGACGAAAAATCGAAGAACACCAAAATCGTGATATCGCGTGTTTCGAGCGTTTCTGAGAGCACAGCTTGGTGTATTTGTGTCAAAAACCTTTATTCTACTCAAATGCACAATATCCATGCGTTAAAAGTCGTCTGGCACATCTGTGGCGAACGAAACTTTGAACAGCACCATAATCGTGATATCGCGTGATTCGAGCGTTTCTGAGAGCACAGTTCGGTGTAAATGTGTCAAAAACCTTCATTCAACTCAAATGCACAATATACATGCGTTAAAAGTCGTCTGGCACAGCTGTGGCGAACGAAAAATCGATGAACACCAAAATCGTGATATCGCGTGTTTCGAGCGTTTCTGAGAGCACAGCTCGGTGTAAATGTGTCAAAAACCTTCATTCTACTCAAATGCACGATATCCATGCGTCAAAGTCGTCTGTCACAGCTGTGGCGAACGAAAAATCGAAGAACACCAAAATCGTGACATCGCGTGTTTCGAGCGTTTCTGAGAGCACAGCTCGGTGTGATTGTGTCAAAAACCTTCATTCTACTCAAATGCACAATATCCATGCGTTAAAAGTCGTCTGGCACAGGTGTGGCGAACGAAAAATTGAAGAACACCAAAATCGTGATATCGCGTGTTTCGAGCGTTTCTGAGTGCACAGCTGGGTGTAAATGTGTCAAAAACCTTTATTCTACTCAAATGCACAATATCCATGCGTTAAAAGTCGTCTGGCACATCTGTGGCGAACGAAACTTTGAACAGCACCATAATCGTGATATCGCGTGTTTCGAGCGTTTCTGAGAGCACAGTTCGGTGTAAATGTGTCAAAAACCTTCTTTCAACTCAAATGCACAATATACATGCGTTAAAAGTCGTCTGGCACAACTGTGGCGAACGAAAAATCGAAGAACACCAAAATCGTGATATCGCGTGTTTCGAGCGTTTCAGAGAGCACAGCTTGGTGTAATTGTGTCAAAAACCTTCATTCTACTCAAATGCACAATATCCATGCGTTAAAAGTCGTCTGGCACAGCTGTGGCGAACGAAACTTTGTTCAGCACCAAAATCGTGATGTCGCGTATTTCGAGAGTTTCTGAGGACACAGCTCGGTGTAAATGTGTCAAAAACCTTCATTCAACTCAAATGAACAATGTCCATGTGTTAAAAGTCATCTGGCCCAGCTGTGGCGAACAAAAAATCGAAGAACACCAAAATCGTGATGTCGCGTGTTTCGAGCGTTTCTGAGAGCACAGCTCGGTGTGAATGTGTCAAAAACCTTCATTCTACTCAAATGCACAATATCCATACGTTAAAAGTCGTCTAGCACAGCTGTGGCGAACGAAAAATCGAAGAACACCAAAATCGTGATATCGCGTGTTTCGAGCGTTTCTGAGTGCACAGCTGGGTGTAAATGTGTCAAAAACCTTCATTCAACTCAAATGCACAATATCCATGCGTTAAAAGTCGTCTGGCAGAGCTGTGGCGAACGAAAAATCGAAGAACACCAAAATCGTGATATCGCGTGTTTCGAGCGTTTCTGAGAGCACAGCTTGGTGTATTTGTGTCAAAAACCTTTATTCTACTCAAATGCACAATATCCATGCGTTAAAAGTCGTCTGGCACATCTGTGGCGAACGAAACTTTGAACAGCACCATAATCGTGATATCGCGTGTTTCGAGCGTTTCTGAGAGCACAGTTCGGTGTAAATGTGTCAAAAACCTTCATTCAACTCAAATGCACAATATACATGCGTTAAAAGTCGTCTGGCACAGCTGTGGCGAACGAAAAATCGAAGAACACCAAAATCGTGATATCGCGTGTTTCGAGCGTTTCAGAGAGCGCAGCTTGGTGTAATTGTGTCAAAAACCTTCATTCTACTCAAATGCACAATATCCATGCGTTAAAAGTCGTCTGGCACAGCTGTGGCGAACGAAACTTTGAACAGCACCAAAATCGTGATGTCGCGTGTTTCGAGCGTTTCTGAGGACACAGCTCGGTGTAAATGTGTCAAAAACCTTCATTCAACTCAAATGAACAATATCCATGTGTTAAAAGTCGACTGGCACAGCTGTGGCGAACAAAAAATCGAAGAACACCAAAATCGTGATGTCGCGTGTTTCGAGCGTTTCTGAGAGCACAGCTCGGTGTGAATGTGTCAAAAACCTTCATTCTACTCAAATGCACAATATCCATGCGTTAAAAGTCGTCTGGCACAGCTGTGGCGAACGAAAAATCGAAGAACACCAAAATCGTGATATCGCGTGTTTCGAGCGTTTCTGAGAGCACAGCTCGGTGTAAATGTGTCAAAAACCTTCATTCTACTCAAATGCACGATATCCATGCGTTAAAGTCGTCTGTCACAGCTGTGGCGAACGAAAAATCGAAGAACAAAAAAATCGTGACATCGCGTGTTTCGAGCGTTTCTGAGAGCACAGCTCGGTGTGATTGTGTCAAAAACCTTCATTCTACTCAAATGCACAATATCCATGCGTTAAAAGTCGTCTGGCACAGCTGTGGCGAACGAAAAATCGAAGAACACCAAAATCGTGATATCGCGTGTTTCGAGCGTTTCAGAGAGCACAGCTTGGTGTAATTGTGTCAAAAACCTTCATTCTACTCAAATGCACAATATCCATGCGTTAAAAGTCGTCTGGCACAGCTGTGGCGGACGAAAAATCGAAGAACACCAAAATCGTGATATCGCGTGTTTCGAGCGTTTCTGAGAGCACAGCTTGGTGTATTTGTGTCAAAAACCTTTATTCTACTCAAATGCACAATATCCATGCGTTAAAAGTCGTCTGGCACATCTGTGGCGAACGAAACTTTGAACAGCACCATAACCGTGATATCGCGTGATTCGAGCGTTTCTGAGAGCACAGTTCGGTGTAAATGTGTCAAAAACCTTCATTCAACTCAAATGCACAATATACATGCGTTAAAAGTCGTCTGGCACAGCTGTGGCGAACGAAAAATCGATGAACACCAAAATCGTGATATCGCGTGTTTCGAGCGTTTCTGAGAGCACAGCTCGGTGTAAATGTGTCAAAAACCTTCATTCTACTCAAATGCACGATATCCATGCGTCAAAGTCGTCTGTCACAGCTGTGGCAAACGAAAAATCGAAGAACACCAAAATCGTGACATCCCGTGTTTCGAGCGTTTCTGAGAGCACAGCTCGGTGTGATTGTGTCAAAAACCTTCATTCTACTCAAATGCACAATATCCATGCGTTAAAAGTCGTCTGGCACAGGTGTGGCGAACGAAAAATTGAAGAACACCAAAATCGTGATATCGCGTGTTTCGAGCGTTTCTGAGAGCACAGCTGGGTGTAAATGTGTCAAAAACCTTCATTCAACTCAAATGCACAATGTCCATGCGTTAAAAGTCGTCTGTCACAGCTGTGGCGAACGAAAAATCGAAGAACACCAAAATCGTGACATCGCGTGTTTCGAGCGTTTCTGAGAGCACAGCTCGGTGTAAATGTGTCAAAAACCTTCATTCTACTCAAATGCACGATATCCATGCGTTAAAAGTCGTCTGTCACAGCTGTGGCGAACGAAAAATCGAAGAACACCAAAATCGTGACATCGCGTGTTTCGAGCTTTTCTGAGAGCACAGCTCGGTGTAAATATGTCAAAAACCTTCATTCTACTCAAATGCACGATATCCATGCGTTAAAAGTCGTCTGGCACAGCTGTGGTGAACGAAACTTTGAACAGCACTAAAATCGAGATATCGCGTGTTTCGAGTGTTTCTGAGTGCACAGCTCTGTGTGAATGTGTCAAAAACCTTCATTCTACTCAAATGCACAATATCGTTGCGTTAAAAGTCGTCTGGCACAGCTGTGGCGATCGAAACATTGAAGAACACCAAAATCGTGATATCGCGTGTTTCGAGCGTTTCTGAGAGCACAGCTCGGTGTAAATGTGTCAAAAAACTTCATTCTACTCAAATGCACGATATCCATGCGTTAAAAGTCGTCTGGCACAGATGTTGTGAACGAAACTTTGAACAGCACTAAAATCGAGATATCGCGTGTTTCGAGCGTTTCTGAGTGCACAGCTCTGTGTGAATGTGTCAAAAACCGTCATTCTACTCAAATGCACAATATCCATGCGTTAAAAGTCGTCTGGCACAGCTGTGGCGAACGAAACTTTGAACAGCACCATCATCGTGATATCGCGTGTTTCGAGCGTTTCTGAGAGCACAGTTCGGTGTAAATGTGTCAAAAACCTTCATTCTACTCAAATGCACAATATCCATGCGTTAAAAGTCGTCTGGCACAACTGTGGCGAACGAAAAATCGAAGAACACCAAAATCGTGATATCGCGTGTTTCGAGCGTTTCTGAGTGCACAGCTCTTTGTAAATGTGTCGAAAACCTTCAATCTACTCAAATGCACAATATCCATGCGTTAAAAGTCGTCTGGCACAGCTGTGGCAAACGAAAAATCGAAGAACACCAAAATCGTGATATCGCGTGTTTCGAGCGTTTCTGAGTGCACAGCTGGGTGTAAATGTGTCAAAAACCTTCATTCAACTCAAATGCACAATATCCATGCTTTAAAAGTCGTCTGGCACAGCTGTAGCGAACGAAAAATCGAAGAACACCAAAATCGTGATATCGCGTGTTTCGAGCGTTGCTGAGCACAGCTCGGTGTAAATGTGTCAAAAACCTTCATTCTACTCAAATGCACAATATCCATGCGTTAAAAGTCGTCTAGCACAGCTGTGGCGAACGAAAAATCGAAGAACACCAAAATCGTGATATCGCGTGTTTCGAGCGTTTCTGAGTGCACAGCTGGGTGTAAATGTGTCAAAAACCTTCATTCAACTCAAATGCACAATATCCATGCGTTAAAAGTCGTCTGGCACAGCTGTGGCGAACGAAAAATCGAAGAACACAAAAATCGTGATATCGCGTGTTTCGAGCGTTTCTGAGTGCACAGCTGGGTGTAAATGTGTCAAAAAACTTCATTCAACTCAAATGCACAATATCCATGCGTTAAAAGTCGTCTGGCACATCTGTGGCGAACGAAAAATCGAAGAACACCAAAATCGTGATATCGCGTGTTTCGAGCATTTCTGAGAGCACAGCTCGGTGTAATTGTGTCAAAAACCTTCATTCTACTCAAATGCACAATATCCATGCGTTAAAAGTCGTCTGGCACAGGTGTGGCGAACGAAAAATTGATGAACACCAAAATCGTGATATCGCGTGTTTCGAGCGTTTCTGAGTGCACAGCTGGGTGTAAATGTGTCAAAAACCTTCATTCAACTCAAATGCACAATATCCATGCTTTAAAAGTCGTCTGGCACAGCTGTAGCGAACGAAAAATCGAAGAACACCAAAATCGTGATGTCGCGTGTTTCGAGCGTTTCTGAGAGCACAGCTCGGTGTGAATGTGTCAAAAACCTTCATTCTACTCAAATGCACAATATCCATGCGTTAAAAGTCGTCTGGCACAGCTGTGGCGAACGAAAAATCGAAGAACACCAAAATCGTGATATCGCGTGTTTCGAGCGTTTCTGAGAGCACAGCTCGGTGTAAATGTGTCAAAAAAACTTCATTCTACTCAAATGCACGATATCCATGCGTTAAAAGTCGTCTGGCACAGATGTTGTGAACGAAACTTTGAACAGCACTAAAATCGAGATATCGCGTGTTTCGAGCGTTTCTGAGTGCACAGCTCTGTGTGAATGTGTCAAAAACCGTCATTCTACTCAAATGCACAATATCCATGCGTTAAAAGTCGTCTGGCACAGCTGTGGCGAACGAAACTTTGAACAGCACCATCATCGTGATATCGCGTGTTTCGAGCGTTTCTGAGAGCACAGTTCGGTGTAAATGTGTCAAAAACCTTCATTCTACTCAAATGCACAATATCCATGCGTTAAAAGTCGTCTGGCACAACTGTGGCGAACGAAAAATCGAAGAACACCAAAATCGTGATATCGCGTGTTTCGAGCGTTTCTGAGTGCACAGCTCTTTGTAAATGTGTCGAAAACCTTCAATCTACTCAAATGCACAATATCCATGCGTTAAAAGTCGTCTGCCACAGCTGTGGCAAACGAAAAATCGAAGAACACCAAAATCGTGATATCGCGTGTTTCGAGCGTTGCTGAGCGCAGCTCGGTGTAAATGTGTCAAAGAACTTCATTCTACTCAAATGCACAATATCCATGAATTAAAAGTCGTCAGGCACAGCTGTGGCGAACGAAAAATCGAAGAACACCAAAATCGTGATATCGCGTGTTTCGAGCATTTCTGAGAGCACAGCTCGGTGTTATTGTGTCAAAAACCTTCATTCTACTCAAATGCACAATATCCATGCGTTAAAAATAGTCTGGCACAGCTGTGGTGAACGAAACTTTGAACAGCACCAAAATCGTGGTGTCGCGTGTTTCGAGCATTTCTGAGAGCACAGCTCGGTGTAAATGTGTCAAAAACCTTCATTCAACTCAAATGCACAATATCCATGCGTTAAAAGTCGTCTGGCACAGCTGTGGCGGACGAAAAATCGAAGAACACCAAAATCGTGATATCGCGTGTTTCGAGCGTTTCTGAGAGCACAGCTTGGTGTATTTGTGTCAAAAACCTTTATTCTACTCAAATGCACAATATCCATGCGTTAAAAGTCGTCTGGCACATCTGTGGCGAACGAAACTTTGAACAGCACCATAATCGTGATATCGCGTGTTTCGAGCGTTTCAGAGAGCGCAGCTTGGTGTAATTGTGTCAAAAACCTTCATTCTACTCAAATGCACAATATCCATGCGTTAAAAGTCGTCTGGCACAGCTGTGGCGAACGAAACTTTGAACAGCACCAAAATCGTGATGTCGCGTGTTTCGAGCGTTTCTGAGGACACAGCTCGGTGTAAATGTGTCAAAAACCTTCATTCAACTCAAATGAACAATATCCATGTGTTAAAAGTCGACTGGCACAGCTGTGGCGAACAAAAAATCGAAGAACACCAAAATCGTGATGTCGCGTGTTTCGAGCGTTTCTGAGAGCACAGCTCGGTGTGATTGTGTCAAAAACCTTCATTCTACTCAAATGCACAATATCCATGCGTTAAAAGTCGTCTGGCACAGCTGTGGCGAACGAAAAATCGAAGAACACCAAAATCGTGATATCGCGTGTTTCGAGCGTTTCAGAGAGCACAGCTTGGTGTAATTGTGTCAAAAACCTTCATTCTACTCAAATGCACAATATCCATGCGTTAAAAGTCGTCTGGCACAGCTGTGGCGGACGAAAAATCGAAGAACACCAAAATCGTGATTTCGTGTTTCGAGCGTTTCTGAGAGCACAGCTTGGTGTATTTGTGTCAAAAACCTTTATTCTACTCAAATGCACAATATCCATGCGTTAAAAGTCGTCTGGCACATCTGTGGCGAACGAAACTTTGAACAGCACCATAATCGTGATATCGCGTGATTCGAGCGTTTCTGAGAGCACAGTTCGGTGTAAATGTGTCAAAAACCTTCATTCAACTCAAATGCACAATATACATGCGTTAAAAGTCGTCTGGCACAGCTGTGGCGAACGAAAAATCGATGAACACCAAAATCGTGATATCGCGTGTTTCGAGCGTTTCTGAGAGCGCAGCTTGGTGTAATTGTGTCAAAAACCTTCATTCTACTCAAATGCACAATATCCATGCGTTAAAAGTCGTCTGGCACAGCTGTGGCGAACGAAACTTTGAACAGCACCAAAATCGTGATGTCGCGTGTTTCGAGCGTTTCTGAGGACACAGCTCGGTGTAAATGTGTCAAAAACCTTCATTCAACTCAAATGAACAATATCCATGTGTTAAAAGTCGACTGGCACAGCTGTGGCGAACAAAAAATCGAAGAACACCAAAATCGTGATGTCGCGTGTTTCGAGCGTTTCTGAGAGCACAGCTCGGTGTGAATGTGTCAAAAACCTTCATTCTACTCAAATGCACAATATCCATGCGTTAAAAGTCGTCTGGCACAGCTGTGGCGAACGAAAAATCGAAGAACACCAAAATCGTGATATCGCGTGTTTCGAGCGTTTCTGAGAGCACAGCTCGGTGTAAATGTGTCAAAAACCTTCATTCTACTCAAATGCACGATATCCATGCGTTAAAGTCGTCTGTCACAGCTGTGGCGAACGAAAAATCGAAGAACACCAAAATCGTGACATCGCGTGTTTCGAGCGTTTCTGAGAGCACAGCTCGGTGTAAATGTGTCAAAAACCTTCATTCAACTCAAATGAACAATATCCATGTGTTAAAAGTCGACTGGCACAGCTGTGGCGAACAAAAAATCGAAGAACACCAAAATCGTGATGTCGCGTGTTTCGAGCGTTTCTGAGAGCACAGCTCGGTGTGAATGTGTCAAAAACCTTCATTCTACTCAAATGCACAATATCCATGCGTTAAAAGTCGTCTGGCACAGCTGTGGCGAACGAAAAATCGAAGAACACCAAAATCGTGATATCGCGTGTTTCGAGCGTTTCTGAGAGCACAGCTCGGTGTAAATGTGTCAAAAACCTTCATTCTACTCAAATGCACGATATCCATGCGTTAAAGTCGTCTGTCACAGCTGTGGCGAACGAAAAATCGAAGAACACCAAAATCGTGACATCGCGTGTTTCGAGCGTTTCTGAGAGCACAGCTCGGTGTGATTGTGTCAAAAACCTTCATTCTACTCAAATGCACAATATCCATGCGTTAAAAGTCGTCTGGCACAGGTGTGGCGAACGAAAAATTGAAGAACACCAAAATCGTGATATCGCGTGTTTCGAGCGTTTCTGAGTGCACAGCTGGGTGTAAATGTGTCAAAAACCTTTATTCTACTCAAATGCACAATATCCATGCGTTAAAAGTCGTCTGGCACATCTGTGGCGAACGAAACTTTGAACAGCACCATAATCGTGATATCGCGTGTTTCGAGCGTTTCTGAGAGCACAGTTCGGTGTAAATGTGTCAAAAACCTTCTTTCAACTCAAATGCACAATATACATGCGTTAAAAGTCGTCTGGCACAACTGTGGCGAACGAAAAATCGAAGAACACCAAAATCGTGATATCGCGTGTTTCGAGCGTTTCAGAGAGCACAGCTTGGTGTGAATGTGTCAAAAACCTTCATTCTACTCAAATGCACAATATCCATGCGTTAAAAGTCGTCTGGCACAGCTGTGGCGAACGAAAAATCGAAGAACACCAAAATCGTGATATCGCGTGTTTCGAGCGTTTCTGAGAGCACAGCTCGGTGTAAATGTGTCAAAAACCTTCATTCTACTCAAATGCACGATATCCATGCGTTAAAGTCGTCTGTCACAGCTGTGGCGAACGAAAAATCGAAGAACACCAAAATCGTGACATCGCGTGTTTCGAGCGTTTCTGAGAGCACAGCTCGGTGTGATTGTGTCAAAAACCTTCATTCTACTCAAATGCACAATATCCATGCGTTAAAAGTCGTCTGGCACAGCTGTGGCGAACGAAAAATCGAAGAACACCAAAATCGTGATATCGCGTGTTTCGAGCGTTTCAGAGAGCACAGCTTGGTGTAATTGTGTCAAAAACCTTCATTCTACTCAAATGCACAATATCCATGCGTTAAAAGTCGTCTGGCACAGCTGTGGCGGACGAAAAATCGAAGAACACCAAAATCGTGATATCGCGTGTTTCGAGCGTTTCTGAGAGCACAGCTTGGTGTATTTGTGTCAAAAACCTTTATTCTACTCAAATGCACAATATCCATGCGTTAAAAGTCGTCTGGCACATCTGTGGCGAACGAAACTTTGAACAGCACCATAATCGTGATATCGCGTGATTCGAGCGTTTCTGAGAGCACAGTTCGTTGTAAATGTGTCAAAAACCTTCATTCAACTCAAATGCACAATATACATGCGTTAAAAGTCGTCTGGCACAGCTGTGGCGAACGAAAAATCGATGAACACCAAAATCGTGATATCGCGTGTTTCGAGCGTTTCTGAGAGCACAGCTCGGTGTAAATGTGTCAAAAACCTTCATTCTACTCAAATGCACGATATCCATGCGTCAAAGTCGTCTGTCACAGCTGTGGCGAACGAAAAATCGAAGAACACCAAAATCGTGACATCGCGTGTTTCGAGCGTTTCTGAGAGCACAGCTCGGTGTGATTGTGTCAAAAACCTTCATTCTACTCAAATGCACAATATCCATGCGTTAAAAGTCGTCTGGCACAGGTGTGGCGAACGAAAAATTGAAGAACACCAAAATCGTGATATCGCGTGTTTCGAGCGTTTCTGAGTGCACAGCTGGGTGTAAATGTGTCAAAAACCTTCATTCTACTCAAATGCACAATATCCATGCTTTAAAAGTCGTCTGGCACAGGTGTAGCGAACGAAAAATCGAAGAACACCAAAATCGTGATGTCGCGTGTTTCGAGCGTTTCTGAGAGCACAGCTCGGTGTGAATGTGTCAAAAACCTTCATTCTACTCAAATGCACAATATCCATGCGTTAAAAGTCGTCTGGCACAGCTGTGGCGAACGAAAAATCGAAGAACACCAAAATCGTGATATCGCGTGTTTCGAGCGTTTCTGAGAGCACAGCTCGGTGTAAATGTGTCAAAAAAACTTCATTCTACTCAAATGCACGATATCCATGCGTTAAAAGTCGTCTGGCACAGATGTTGTGAACGAAACTTTGAACAGCACTAAAATCGAGATATCGCGTGTTTCGAGCGTTTCTGAGTGCACAGCTCTGTGTGAATGTGTCAAAAACCGTCATTCTACTCAAATGCACAATATCCATGTGTTAAAAGTCGTCTGGCACAGCTGTGGCGAACGAAACTTTGAACAGCACCATCATCGTGATATCGCGTGTTTCGAGCGTTTCTGAGAGCACAGTTCGGTGTAAATGTGTCAAAAACCTTCATTCTACTCAAATGCACAATATCCATGCGTTAAAAGTCGTCTGGCACAACTGTGGCGAACGAAAAATCGAAGAACACCAAAATCGTGATATCGCGTGTTTCGAGCGTTTCTGAGTGCACAGCTCTTTGTAAATGTGTCGAAAACCTTCAATCTACTCAAATGCACAATATCCATGCGTTAAAAGTCGTCTGGCACAGCTGTGGCAAACGAAAAATCGAAGAACAATAAAATCGTGATATCGCGTGTTTCGAGCGTTGCTGAGCGCAGCTCGGTGTAAATGTGTCAAAGAACTTCATTCTACTCAAATGCACAATATCCATGCGTTAAAAGTCGTCAGGCACAGCTGTGGCGAACGAAAAATCGAAGAACACCAAAATCGTGATATCGCGTGTTTCGAGCATTTCTGAGAGCACAGCTCGGTGTTATTGTGTCAAAAACCTTCATTCTACTCAAATGCACAATATCCATGCGTTAAAAATAGTCTGGCACAGCTGTGGTGAACGAAACTTTGAACAGCACCAAAATCGTGGTGTCGCGTGTTTCGAGCATTTCTGAGAGCACAGCTCGGTGTAAATGTGTCAAAAACCTTCATTCAACTCAAATGCACAATATCCATGCGTTAAAAGTCGTCTGGCACAGCTGTGGCGGACGAAAAATCGAAGAACACCAAAATCGTGATATCGCGTGTTTCGAGCGTTTCTGAGAGCACAGCTTGGTGTATTTGTGTCAAAAACCTTTATTCTACTCAAATGCACAATATCCATGCGTTAAAAGTCGTCTGGCACATCTGTGGCGAACGAAACTTTGAACAGCACCATAATCGTGATATCGCGTGTTTCGAGCGTTTCTGAGAGCACAGTTCGGTGTAAATGTGTCAAAAACCTTCATTCAACTCAAATGCACAATATACATGCGTTAAAAGTCGTCTGGCACAGCTGTGGCGAACGAAAAATCGAAGAACACCAAAATCGTGATATCGCGTGTTTCGAGCGTTTCAGAGAGCGCAGCTTGGTGTCATTGTGTCAAAAACCTTCATTCTACTCAAATGCACAATATCCATGCGTTAAAGTCGTCTGTCACAGCTGTGGCGAACGAAAAATCGAAGAACAAAAAAATCGTGACATCGCGTGTTTCGAGCGTTTCTGAGAGCACAGCTCGGTGTGATTGTGTCAAAAACCTTCATTCTACTCAAATGCACAATATCCATGCGTTAAAAGTCGTCTGGCACAGCTGTGGCGAACGAAAAATCGAAGAACACCAAAATCGTGATATCGCGTGTTTCGAGCGTTTCAGAGAGCACAGCTTGGTGTAATTGTGTCAAAAACCTTCATTCTACTCAAATGCACAATATCCATGCGTTAAAAGTCGTCTGGCACAGGTGTGGCGAACGAAAAATTGATGAACACCAAAATCGTGATATCGCGTGTTTCGAGCGTTTCTGAGTGCACAGCTGGGTGTAAATGTGTCAAAAACCTTCATTCAACTCAAATGCACAATGTCCATGCGTTAAAAGTCGTCTGTCACAGCTGTGGCGAACGAAAAATCGAAGAACACCAAAATCGTGACATCGCGTGTTTCGAGCGTTTCTGAGAGCACAGCTCGGTGTAAATGTGTCAAAAACCTTCATTCTACTCAAATGCACGATATCCATGCGTTAAAAGTCGTCTGTCACAGCTGTGGCGAACGAAAAATCGAAGAACACCAAAATCGTGACATCGCGTGTTTCGAGCTTTTCTGAGAGCACAGCTCGGTGTAAATATGTCAAAAACCTTCATTCTACTCAAATGCACGATATCCATGCGTTAAAAGTCGTCTGGCACAGCTGTGGTGAACGAAACTTTGAACAGCACTAAAATCGAGATATCGCGTGTTTCGAGTGTTTCTGAGTGCACAGCTCTGTGTGAATGTGTCAAAAACCTTCATTCTACTCAAATGCACAATATCGTTGCGTTAAAAGTCGTCTGGCACAGCTGTGGCGATCGAAACATTGAAGAACACCAAAATCGTGATATCGCGTGTTTCGAGCGTTTCTGAGAGCACAGCTCGGTGTAAATGTGTCAAAAAACTTCATTCTACTCAAATGCACGATATCCATGCGTTAAAAGTCGTCTGGCACAGATGTTGTGAACGAAACTTTGAACAGCACTAAAATCGAGATATCGCGTGTTTCGAGCGTTTCTGAGTGCACAGCTCTGTGTGAATGTGTCAAAAACCGTCATTCAACTCAAATGCACAATATCCATGCGTTAAAAGTCGTCTGGCACAGCTGTGGCGAACGAAACTTTGAACAGCACCATCATCGTGATATCGCGTGTTTCGAGCGTTTCTGAGAGCACAGTTCGGTGTAAATGTGTCAAAAACCTTCATTCTACTCAAATGCACAATATCCATGCGTTAAAAGTCGTCTGGCACAACTGTGGCGAACGAAAAATCGAAGAACACCAAAATCGTGATATCGCGTGTTTCGAGCGTTTCTGAGTGCACAGCTCTTTGTAAATGTGTCGAAAACCTTCAATCTACTCAAATGCACAATATCCATACGTTAAAAGTCGTCTGGCACAGCTGTGGCAAACGAAAAATCGAAGAACACCAAAATCGTGATATCGCGTGTTTCGAGCGTTTCTGAGTGCACAGCTGGGTGTAAATGTGTCAAAAACCTTCATTCAACTCAAATGCACAATATCCATGCTTTAAAAGTCGTCTGGCACAGCTGTAGCGAACGAAAAATCGAAGAACACCAAAATCGTGATATCGCGTGTTTCGAGCGTTGCTGAGCACAGCTCGGTGTAAATGTGTCAAAAACCTTCATTCTACTCAAATGCACAATATCCATGCTTTAAAAGTCGTCTGGCACAGCTGTAGCGAACGAAAAATCGAAGAACACCAAAATCGTGATGTCGCGTGTTTCGAGCGTTTCTGAGAGCACAGCTCGGTGTGAATGTGTCAAAAACCTTCATTCTACTCAAATGCACAATATCCATGCGTTAAAAGTCGTCTGGCACAGCTGTGGCGAACGAAAAATCGAAGAACACCAAAATCGTGATATCGCGTGTTTCGAGCGTTTCTGAGAGCACAGCTCGGTGTAAATGTGTCAAAAAAACTTCATTCTACTCAAATGCACGATATCCATGCGTTAAAAGTCGTCTGGCACAGATGTTGTGAACGAAACTTTGAACAGCACTAAAATCGAGATATCGCGTGTTTCGAGCGTTTCTGAGTGCACAGCTCTGTGTGAATGTGTCAAAAACCGTCATTCTACTCAAATGCACAATATCCATGCGTTAAAAGTCGTCTGGCACAGCTGTGGCGAACGAAACTTTGAACAGCACCATCATCGTGATATCGCGTGTTTCGAGCGTTTCTGAGAGCACAGTTCGGTGTAAATGTGTCAAAAACCTTCATTCTACTCAAATGCACAATATCCATGCGTTAAAAGTCGTCTGGCACAACTGTGGCGAACGAAAAATCGAAGAACACCAAAATCGTGATATCGCGTGTTTCGAGCGTTGCTGAGCGCAGCTCGGTGTAAATGTGTCAAAGAACTTCATTCTACTCAAATGCACAATATCCATGCGTTAAAAGTCGTCAGGCACAGCTGTGGCGAACGAAAAATCGAAGAACACCAAAATCGTGATATCGCGTGTTTCGAGCATTTCTGAGAGCACAGCTCGGTGTTATTGTGTCAAAAACCTTCATTCTACTCAAATGCACAATATCCATGCGTTAAAAATAGTCTGGCACAGCTGTGGTGAACGAAACTTTGAACAGCACCAAAATCGTGGTGTCGCGTGTTTCGAGCATTTCTGAGAGCACAGCTCGGTGTAAATGTGTCAAAAACCTTCATTCAACTCAAATGCACAATATCCATGCGTTAAAAGTCGTCTGGCACAGCTGTGGCGGACGAAAAATCGAAGAACACCAAAATCGTGATATCGCGTGTTTCGAGCGTTTCTGAGAGCACAGCTTGGTGTATTTGTGTCAAAAACCTTTATACTACTCAAATGCACAATATCCATGCGTTAAAAGTCGTCTGGCACATCTGTGGCGAACGAAACTTTGAACAGCACCATAATCGTGATATCGCGTGTTTCGAGCGTTTCAGAGAGCGCAGCTTGGTGTAATTGTGTCAAAAACCTTCATTCTACTCAAATGCACAATATCCATGCGTTAAAAGTCGTCTGGCACAGCTGTGGCGAACGAAACTTTGAACAGCACCAAAATCGTGATGTCGCGTGTTTCGAGCGTTTCTGAGGACACAGCTCGGTGTAAATGTGTCAAAAACCTTCATTCAACTCAAATGAACAATATCCATGTGTTAAAAGTCGACTGGCACAGCTGTGGCGAACAAAAAATCGAAGAACACCAAAATCGTGATGTCGCGTGTTTCGAGCGTTTCTGAGAGCACAGCTCGGTGTGATTGTGTCAAAAACCTTCATTCTACTCAAATGCACAATATCCATGCGTTAAAAGTCGTCTGGCACAGCTGTGGCGAACGAAAAATCGAAGAACACCAAAATCGTGATATCGCGTGTTTCGAGCGTTTCAGAGAGCACAGCTTGGTGTAATTGTGTCAAAAACCTTCATTCTACTCAAATGCACAATATCCATGCGTTAAAAGTCGTCTGGCACAGCTGTGGCGGACGAAAAATCGAAGAACACCAAAATCGTGATTTCGTGTTTCGAGCGTTTCTGAGAGCACAGCTTGGTGTATTTGTGTCAAAAACCTTTATTCTACTCAAATGCACAATATCCATGCGTTAAAAGTCGTCTGGCACATCTGTGGCGAACGAAACTTTGAACAGCACCATAATCGTGATATCGCGTGATTCGAGCGTTTCTGAGAGCACAGTTCGGTGTAAATGTGTCAAAAACCTTCATTCAACTCAAATGCACAATATACATGCGTTAAAAGTCGTCTGGCACAGCTGTGGCGAACGAAAAATCGATGAACACCAAAATCGTGATATCGCGTGTTTCGAGCGTTTCTGAGAGCGCAGCTTGGTGTAATTGTGTCAAAAACCTTCATTCTACTCAAATGCACAATATCCATGCGTTAAAAGTCGTCTGGCACAGCTGTGGCGAACGAAACTTTGAACAGCACCAAAATCGTGATGTCGCGTGTTTCGAGCGTTTCTGAGGACACAGCTCGGTGTAAATGTGTCAAAAACCTTCATTCAACTCAAATGAAAAATATCCATGTGTTAAAAGTCGACTGGCACAGCTGTGGCGAACAAAAAATCGAAGAACACCAAAATCGTGATGTCGCGTGTTTCGAGCGTTTCTGAGAGCACAGCTCGGTGTGAATGTGTCAAAAACCTTCATTCTACTCAAATGCACAATATCCATGCGTTAAAAGTCGTCTGGCACAGCTGTGGCGAACGAAAAATCGAAGAACACCAAAATCGTGATATCGCGTGTTTCGAGCGTTTCTGAGAGCACAGCTCGGTGTAAATGTGTCAAAAACCTTCATTCTACTCAAATGCACGATATCCATGCGTTAAAGTCGTCTGTCACAGCTGTGGCGAACGAAAAATCGAAGAACACCAAAATCGTGACATCGCGTGTTTCGAGCGTTTCTGAGAGCACAACTCGGTGTAAATGTGTCAAAAACCTTCATTCAACTCAAATGAACAATATCCATGTGTTAAAAGTCGACTGGCACAGCTGTGGCGAACAAAAAATCGAAGAACACCAAAATCGTGATGTCGCGTGTTTCGAGCGTTTCTGAGAGCACAGCTCGGTGTGAATGTGTCAAAAACCTTCATTCTACTCAAATGCACAATATCCATGCGTTAAAAGTCGTCTGGCACAGCTGTGGCGAACGAAAAATCGAAGAACACCAAAATCGTGATATCGCGTGTTTCGAGCGTTTCAGAGAGCACAGCTTGGTGTAATTGTGTCAAAAACCTTCATTCTACTCAAATGCACAATATCCATGCGTTAAAAGTCGTCTGGCACAGCTGTGGCGGACGAAAAATCGAAGAACACCAAAATCGTGATATCGCGTGTTTCGAGCGTTTCTGAGAGCACAGCTTGGTGTATTTGTGTCAAAAACCTTTATTCTACTCAAATGCACAATATCCATGCGTTAAAAGTCGTCTGGCACATCTGTGGCGAACGAAACTTTGAACAGCACCATAATCGTGATATCGCGTGATTCGAGCGTTTCTGAGAGCACAGTTCGGTGTAAATGTGTCAAAAACCTTCATTCAACTCAAATGCACAATATACATGCGTTAAAAGTCGTCTGGCACAGCTGTTGCGAACGAAAAATCGATGAACACCAAAATCGTGATATCGCGTGTTTCGAGCGTTTCTGAGAGCACAGCTCGGTGTAAATGTGTCAAAAACCTTCATTCTACTCAAATGCACGATATCCATGCGTCAAAGTCGTCTGTCACAGCTGTGGCGAACGAAAAATCGAAGAACACCAAAATCGTGACATCGCGTGTTTCGAGCGTTTCTGAGAGCACAGCTCGGTGTGATTGTGTCAAAAACCTTCATTCTACTCAAATGCACAATATCCATGCGTTAAAAGTCGTCTGGCACAGGTGTGGCGAACGAAAAATTGAAGAACACCAAAATCGTGATATCGCGTGTTTCGAGCGTTTCTGAGTGCACAGCTGGGTGTAAATGTGTCAAAAACCTTTATTCTACTCAAATGCACAATATCCATGCGTTAAAAGTCGTCTGGCACATCTGTGGCGAACGAAACTTTGAACAGCACCATAATCGTGATATCGCGTGTTTCGAGCGTTTCTGAGAGCACAGTTCGGTGTAAATGTGTCAAAAACCTTCTTTCAACTCAAATGCACAATATACATGCGTTAAAAGTCGTCTGGCACAACTGTGGCGAACGAAAAATCGAAGAACACCAAAATCGTGATATCGCGTGTTTCGAGCGTTTCAGAGAGCACAGCTTGGTGTAATTGTGTCAAAAACCTTCATTCTACTCAAATGCACAATATCCATGCGTTAAAAGTCGTCTGGCACAGCTGTGGCGAACGAAACTTTGTTCAGCACCAAAATCGTGATGTCGCGTATTTCGAGAGTTTCTGAGGACACAGCTCGGTGTAAATGTGTCAAAAACCTTCATTCAACTCAAATGAACAATGTCCATGTGTTAAAAGTCATCTGGCCCAGCTGTGGCGAACAAAAAATCGAAGAACACCAAAATCGTGATGTCGCGTGTTTCGAGCGTTTCTGAGAGCACAGCTCGGTGTGAATGTGTCAAAAACCTTCATTCTACTCAAATGCACAATATCCATACGTTAAAAGTCGTCTAGCACAGCTGTGGCGAACGAAAAATCGAAGAACACCAAAATCGTGATATCGCGTGTTTCGAGCGTTTCTGAGTGCACAGCTGGGTGTAAATGTGTCAAAAACCTTCATTCAACTCAAATGCACAATATCCATGCGTTAAAAGTCGTCTGGCACAGCTGTGGCGAACGAAAAATCGAAGAACACAAAAATCGTGATATCGCGTGTTTCGAGCGTTTCTGAGTGCACAGCTGGGTGTAAATGTGTCAAAAACCTTCATTCAACTCAAATGCACAATATCCATGCGTTAAAAGTCGTCTGGCACATCTGTGGCGAACGAAAAATCGAAGAACACCAAAATCGTGATATCGCGTGTTTCGAGCGTTTCTGAGAGCACAGCTCGGTGTAATTGTGTCAAAAACCTTCATTCTACTCAAATGCACAATATCCATGCGTTAAAAGTCGTCTGGCACAGGTGTGGCGAACGAAAAATTGATGAACACCAAAATCGTGATATCGCGTGTTTCGAGCGTTTCTGAGTGCACAGCTGGGTGTAAATGTGTCAAAAACCTTCATTCAACTCAAATGCACAATATCCATGCTTTAAAAGTCGTCTGGCACAGGTGTAGCGAACGAAAAATCGAAGAACACCAAAATCGTGATGTCGCGTGTTTCGAGCGTTTCTGAGAGCACAGCTCGGTGTGAATGTGTCAAAAACCTTCATTCTACTCAAATGCACAATATCCATGCGTTAAAAGTCGTCTGGCACAGCTGTGGCGAACGAAAAATCGAAGAACACCAAAATCGTGATATCGCGTGTTTCGAGCGTTTCTGAGAGCACAGCTCGGTGTAAATGTGTCAAAAAAACTTCATTCTACTCAAATGCACGATATCCATGCGTTAAAAGTCGTCTGGCACAGATGTTGTGAACGAAACTTTGAACAGCACTAAAATCGAGATATCGCGTGTTTCGAGCGTTTCTGAGAGCACAGTTCGGTGTAAATGTGTCAAAAACCTTCATTCTACTCAAATGCACAATATCCATGCGTTAAAAGTCGTCTGGCACAACTGTGGCGAACGAAAAATCGAAGAACACCAAAATCGTGATATCGCGTGTTTCGAGCGTTTCTGAGTGCACAGCTCTTTGTAAATGTGTCGAAAACCTTCAATCTACTCAAATGCACAATATCCATGCGTTAAAAGTCGTCTGGCACAGCTGTGGCAAACGAAAAATCGAAGAACACCAAAATCGTGATATCGCGTGTTTCGAGCGTTGCTGAGCGCAGCTCGGTGTAAATGTGTCAAAGAACTTCATTCTACTCAAATGCACAATATCCATGCGTTAAAAGTCGTCAGGCACAGCTGTGGCGAACGAAAAATCGAAGAACACCAAAATCGTGATATCGCGTGTTTCGATCGTTTCTGAGAGCACAGCTCGGTGTGATTGTGTCAAAAATCTTCATTCTACTCAAATGCACAATATCCATGCGTTAAAAATAGTCTGGCACAGCTGTGGTGAACGAAACTTTGAACAGCACCAAAATTGTGGTGTCGCGTGTTTCGAGCGTTTCTGAGAGCACAGCTCGGTGTAAATGTGTCAAAAAACTTCATTCTACTCAAATGCACAATATCCATGCGTTAAAAATAGTCTGGCACAGCTGTGGTGAACGAAACTTTGAACAGCATCAAAATTGTGGTGTCGCGTGTTTCGAGCGTTTCTGAGAGCACAGCTCGGTGTAAATGTGTCAAAAAACTTCATTCTACTCAAATGCACAATATCCATGCGTTAAAAGTCGTCTGGCACAGGTGTGGCGAACGAAAAATTGAAGAACACCAAAATCGTGATATCGCGTGTTTCGAGCGTTTCTGAGTGCACAGCTGGGTGTAAATGTGTCAAAAACCTTTATTCTACTCAAATGCACAATATCCATGCGTTAAAAGTCGTCTGGCACATCTGTGGCGAACGAAACTTTGAACAGCACCATAATCGTGATATCGCGTGTTTCGAGCGTTTCTGAGAGCACAGTTCGGTGTAAATGTGTCAAAAACCTTCTTTCAACTCAAATGCACAATATACATGCGTTAAAAGTCGTCTGGCACAACTGTGGCGAACGAAAAATCGAAGAACACCAAAATCGTGATATCGCGTGTTTCGAGCGTTTCAGAGAGCACAGCTTGGTGTAATTGTGTCAAAAACCTTCATTCTACTCAAATGCACAATATCCATGCGTTAAAAGTCGTCTGGCACAGCTGTGGCGAACGAAACTTTGTTCAGCACCAAAATCGTGATGTCGCGTATTTCGAGAGTTTCTGAGGACACAGCTCGGTGTAAATGTGTCAAAAACCTTCATTCAACTCAAATGAACAATGTCCATGTGTTAAAAGTCATCTGGCCCAGCTGTGGCGAACAAAAAATCGAAGAACACCAAAATCGTGATGTCGCGTGTTTCGAGCGTTTCTGAGAGCACAGCTCGGTGTGAATGTGTCAAAAACCTTCATTCTACTCAAATGCACAATATCCATACGTTAAAAGTCGTCTAGCACAGCTGTGGCGAACGAAAAATCGAAGAACACCAAAATCGTGATATCGCGTGTTTCGAGCGTTTCTGAGTGCACAGCTGGGTGTAAATGTGTCAAAAACCTTCATTCAACTCAAATGCACAATATCCATGCGTTAAAAGTCGTCTGGCACAGCTGTGGCGAACGAAAAATCGAAGAACACAAAAATCGTGATATCGCGTGTTTCGAGCGTTTCTGAGTGCACAGCTGGGTGTAAATGTGTCAAAAACCTTCATTCAACTCAAATGCACAATATCCATGCGTTAAAAGTCGTCTGGCACATCTGTGGCGAACGAAAAATCGAAGAACACCAAAATCGTGATATCGCGTGTTTCGAGCGTTTCTGAGAGCACAGCTCGGTGTAATTGTGTCAAAAACCTTCATTCTACTCAAATGCACAATATCCATGCGTTAAAAGTCGTCTGGCACAGGTGTGGCGAACGAAAAATTGATGAACACCAAAATCGTGATATCGCGTGTTTCGAGCGTTTCTGAGTGCACAGCTGGGTGTAAATGTGTCAAAAACCTTCATTCAACTCAAATGCACAATATCCATGCTTTAAAAGTCGTCTGGCACAGGTGTAGCGAACGAAAAATCGAAGAACACCAAAATCGTGATGTCGCGTGTTTCGAGCGTTTCTGAGAGCACAGCTCGGTGTGAATGTGTCAAAAACCTTCATTCTACTCAAATGCACAATATCCATGCGTTAAAAGTCGTCTGGCACAGCTGTGGCGAACGAAAAATCGAAGAACACCAAAATCGTGATATCGCGTGTTTCGAGCGTTTCTGAGAGCACAGCTCGGTGTAAATGTGTCAAAAAAACTTCATTCTACTCAAATGCACGATATCCATGCGTTAAAAGTCGTCTGGCACAGATGTTGTGAACGAAACTTTGAACAGCACTAAAATCGAGATATCGCGTGTTTCGAGCGTTTCTGAGAGCACAGTTCGGTGTAAATGTGTCAAAAACCTTCATTCTACTCAAATGCACAATATCCATGCGTTAAAAGTCGTCTGGCACAACTGTGGCGAACGAAAAATCGAAGAACACCAAAATCGTGATATCGCGTGTTTCGAGCGTTTCTGAGTGCACAGCTCTTTGTAAATGTGTCGAAAACCTTCAATCTACTCAAATGCACAATATCCATGCGTTAAAAGTCGTCTGGCACAGCTGTGGCAAACGAAAAATCGAAGAACACCAAAATCGTGATATCGCGTGTTTCGAGCGTTGCTGAGCGCAGCTCGGTGTAAATGTGTCAAAGAACTTCATTCTACTCAAATGCACAATATCCATGCGTTAAAAGTCGTCAGGCACAGCTGTGGCGAACGAAAAATCGAAGAACACCAAAATCGTGATATCGCGTGTTTCGATCGTTTCTGAGAGCACAGCTCGGTGTGATTGTGTCAAAAATCTTCATTCTACTCAAATGCACAATATCCATGCGTTAAAAATAGTCTGGCACAGCTGTGGTGAACGAAACTTTGAACAGCACCAAAATTGTGGTGTCGCGTGTTTCGAGCGTTTCTGAGAGCACAGCTCGGTGTAAATGTGTCAAAAAACTTCATTCTACTCAAATGCACAATATCCATGCGTTAAAAATAGTCTGGCACAGCTGTGGTGAACGAAACTTTGAACAGCATCAAAATTGTGGTGTCGCGTGTTTCGAGCGTTTCTGAGAGCACAGCTCGGTGTAAATGTGTCAAAAAACTTCATTCTACTCAAATGCACAATATCCATGCGTTAAAAGTCGTCTGGCACAGCTGTGGCGGACGAAAAATCGAAGAACACCAAAATCGTGATGTCGCGTGTTTCGAGCGTTTCTGAGAGCACAGCTCGGTGTGAATGTGTCAAAAACCTTCATTCTACTCAAATGCACAATATCCATGCGTTAAAAGTCGTCTGGCACAGCTGTGGCGAACGAAAAATCGAAGAACACCAAAATCGTGATATCGCGTGTTTCGAGCGTTTCTGAGAGCACAGCTCGGTGTAAATGTGTCAAAAAAACTTCATTCTACTCAAATGCACGATATCCATGCGTTAAAAGTCGTCTGGCACAGATGTTGTGAACGAAACTTTGAACAGCACTAAAATCGAGATATCGCGTGTTTCGAGCGTTTCTGAGTGCACAGCTCTGTGTGAATGTGTCAAAAACCGTCATTCTACTCAAATGCACAATATCCATGCGTTAAAAGTCGTCTGGCACAGCTGTGGCGAACGAAACTTTGAACAGCACCATCATCGTGATATCGCGTGTTTCGAGCGTTTCTGAGAGCACAGTTCGGTGTAAATGTGTCAAAAACCTTCATTCTACTCAAATGCACAATATCCATGCGTTAAAAGTCGTCTGGCACAACTGTGGCGAACGAAAAATCGAAGAACACCAAAATCGTGATATCGCGTGTTTCGAGCGTTTCTGAGTGCACAGCTCTTTGTAAATGTGTCGAAAACCTTCAATCTACTCAAATGCACAATATCCATGCGTTAAAAGTCGTCTGGCACAGCTGTGGCAAACGAAAAATCGAAGAACAATAAAATCGTGATATCGCGTGTTTCGAGCGTTGCTGAGCGCAGCTCGGTGTAAATGTGTCAAAGAACTTCATTCTACTCAAATGCACAATATCCATGCGTTAAAAGTCGTCAGGCACAGCTGTGGCGAACGAAAAATCGAAGAACACCAAAATCGTGATATCGCGTGTTTCGAGCGTTTCTGAGAGCACAGCTCGGTGTAAATGTGTCAAAAAAACTTCATTCTACTCAAATGCACGATATCCATGCGTTAAAAGTCGTCTGGCACAGATGTTGTGAACGAAACTTTGAACAGCACTAAAATCGAGATATCGCGTGTTTCGAGCGTTTCTGAGTGCACAGCTCTGTGTGAATGTGTCAAAAACCGTCATTCTACTCAAATGCACAATATCCATGCGTTAAAAGTCGTCTGGCACAGCTGTGGCGAACGAAACTTTGAACAGCACCATCATCGTGATATCGCGTGTTTCGAGCGTTTCTGAGAGCACAGTTCGGTGTAAATGTGTCAAAAACCTTCATTCTACTCAAATGCACAATATCCATGCGTTAAAAGTCGTCTGGCACAGCTGTGGCGAACGAAAAATCGAAGAACACCAAAATCGTGATATCGCGTGTTTCGAGCGTTTCAGAGAGCGCAGCTTGGTGTAATTGTGTCAAAAACCTTCATTCTACTCAAATGCACAATATCCATGCGTTAAAGTCGTCTGTCACAGCTGTGGCGAACGAAAAATCGAAGAACAAAAAAATCGTGACATCGCGTGTTTCGAGCGTTTCTGAGAGCACAGCTCGGTGTGATTGTGTCAAAAACCTTCATTCTACTCAAATGCACAATATCCATGCGTTAAAAGTCGTCTGGCACAGCTGTGGCGAACGAAAAATCGAAGAACACCAAAATCGTGATATCGCGTGTTTCGAGCGTTTCAGAGAGCACAGCTTGGTGTAATTGTGTCAAAAACCTTCATTCTACTCAAATGCACAATATCCATGCGTTAAAAGTCGTCTGGCACAGCTTTGGCGGACGAAAAATCGAAGAACACCAAAATCGTGATATCGCGTGTTTCGAGCGTTTCTGAGAGCACAGCTTGGTGTATTTGTGTCAAAAACCTTTATTCTACTCAAATGCACAATATCCATGCGTTAAAAGTCGTCTGGCACATCTGTGGCGAACGAAACTTTGAACAGCACCATAACCGTGATATCGCGTGATTCGAGCGTTTCTGAGAGCACAGTTCGGTGTAAATGTGTCAAAAACCTTCATTCAACTCAAATGCACAATATACATGCGTTAAAAGTCGTCTGGCACAGCTGTGGCGAACGAAAAATCGATGAACACCAAAATCGTGATATCGCGTGTTTCGAGCGTTTCTGAGAGCACAGCTCGGTGTAAATGTGTCAAAAACCTTCATTCTACTCAAATGCACGATATCCATGCGTCAAAGTCGTCTGTCACAGCTGTGGCGAACGAAAAATCGAAGAACACCAAAATCGTGACATCGCGTGTTTCGAGCGTTTCTGAGAGCACAGCTCGGTGTGATTGTGTCAAAAACCTTCATTCTACTCAAATGCACAATATCCGTGCGTTAAAAGTCGTCTGGCACAGGTGTGGCGAACGAAAAATTGAAGAACACCAAAATCGTGATATCGCGTGTTTCGAGCGTTTCTGAGTGCACAGCTGGGTGTAAATGTGTCATAAACCTTCATTCAACTCAAATGCACAATGTCCATGCGTTAAAAGTCGTCTGTCACAGCTGTGGCGAACGAAAAATCGAAGAACACCAAAATCGTGACATCGCGTGTTTCGAGCGTTTCTGAGAGCACAGCTCGGTGTAAATGTGTCAAAAACCTTCATTCTACTCAAATGCACGATATCCATGCGTTAAAAGTCGTCTGTCACAGCTGTGGCGAACGAAAAATCGAAGAACACCAAAATCGTGACATCGCGTGTTTCGAGCTTTTCTGAGAGCACAGCTCGGTGTAAATATGTCAAAAACCTTCATTCTACTCAAATGCACGATATCCATGCGTTAAAAGTCGTCTGGCACATCTGTGGCGAACGAAACTTTGAACAGCACCATAATCGTGATATCGCGTGATTCGAGCGTTTCTGAGAGCACAGTTCGGTGTAAATGTGTCAAAAACCTTCATTCAACTCAAATGCACAATATACATGCGTTAAAAGTCGTCTGGCACAGCTGTGGCGAACGAAAAATCGATGAACACCAAAATCGTGATATCGCGTGTTTCGAGCGTTTCTGAGAGCACAGCTCGGTGTAAATGTGTCAAAAACCTTCATTCTACTCAAATGCACGATATCCATGCGTCAAAGTCGTCTGTCACAGCTGTGGCGAACGAAAAATCGAAGAACACCAAAATCGTGACATCGCGTGTTTCGAGCGTTTCTGAGAGCACAGCTCGGTGTGATTGTGTCAAAAACCTTCATTCTACTCAAATGCACAATATCCATGCGTTAAAAGTCGTCTGGCACAGGTGTGGCGAACGAAAAATTGAAGAACACCAAAATCGTGATATCGCGTGTTTCGAGCGTTTCTGAGTGCACAGCTGGGTGTAAATGTGTCAAAAACCTTTATTCTACTCAAATGCACAATATCCATGCGTTAAAAGTCGTCTGGCACATCTGTGGCGAACGAAACTTTGAACAGCACCATAATCGTGATATCGCGTGTTTCGAGCGTTTCTGAGAGCACAGTTCGGTGTAAATGTGTCAAAAACCTTCTTTCAACTCAAATGCACAATATACATGCGTTAAAAGTCGTCTGGCACAACTGTGGCGAACGAAAAATCGAAGAACACCAAAATCGTGATATCGCGTGTTTCGAGCGTTTCAGAGAGCACAGCTTGGTGTAATTGTGTCAAAAACCTTCATTCTACTCAAATGCACAATATCCATGCGTTAAAAGTCGTCTGGCACAGCTGTGGCGAACGAAACTTTGTTCATCACCAAAATCGTGATGTCGCGTATTTCGAGAGTTTCTGAGGACACAGCTCGGTGTAAATGTGTCAAAAACCTTCATTCAACTCAAATGAACAATGTCCATGTGTTAAAAGTCATCTGGCCCAGCTGTGGCGAACAAAAAATCGAAGAACACCAAAATCGTGATGTCGCGTGTTTCGAGCGTTTCTGAGAGCACAGCTCGGTGTGAATGTGTCAAAAACCTTCATTCTACTCAAATGCACAATATCCATACGTTAAAAGTCGTCTAGCACAGCTGTGGCGAACGAAAAATCGAAGAACACCAAAATCGTGATATCGCGTGTTTCGAGCGTTTCTGAGTGCACAGCTGGGTGTAAATGTGTCAAAAACCTTCATTCAACTCAAATGCACAATATCCATGCGTTAAAAGTCGTCTGGCACAGCTGTGGCGAACGAAAAATCGAAGAACACAAAAATCGTGATATCGCGTGTTTCGAGCGTTTCTGAGTGCACAGCTGGGTGTAAATGTGTCAAAAACCTTCATTCAACTCAAATGCACAATATCCATGCGTTAAAAGTCGTCTGGCACATCTGTGGCGAACGAAAAATCGAAGAACACCAAAATCGTGATATCGCGTGTTTCGAGCGTTTCTGAGAGCACAGCTCGGTGTAATTGTGTCAAAAACCTTCATTCTACTCAAATGCACAATATCCATGCGTTAAAAGTCGTCTGGCACAGGTGTGGCGAACGAAAAATTGATGAACACCAAAATCGTGATATCGCGTGTTTCGAGCGTTTCTGAGTGCACAGCTGGGTGTAAATGTGTCAAAAACCTTCATTCAACTCAAATGCACAATATCCATGCTTTAAAATTCGTCTGGCACAGGTGTAGCGAACGAAAAATCGAAGAACACCAAAATCGTGATGTCGCGTGTTTCGAGCGTTTCTGAGAGCACAGCTCGGTGTGAATGTGTCAAAAACCTTCATTCTACTCAAATGCACAATATCCATGCGTTAAAAGTCGTCTGGCACAGCTGTGGCGAACGAAAAATCGAAGAACACCAAAATCGTGATATCGCGTGTTTCGAGCGTTTCTGAGAGCACAGCTCGGTGTAAATGTGTCAAAAAAACTTCATTCTACTCAAATGCACGATATCCATGCGTTAAAAGTCGTCTGGCACAGATGTTGTGAACGAAACTTTGAACAGCACTAAAATCGAGATATCGCGTGTTTCGAGCGTTTCTGAGTGCACAGCTCTGTGTGAATGTGTCAAAAACCGTCATTCTACTCAAATGCACAATATCCATGTGTTAAAAGTCGTCTGGCACAGCTGTGGCGAACGAAACTTTGATCAGCACCATCATCGTGATATCGCGTGTTTCGAGCGTTTCTGAGAGCACAGTTCGGTGTAAATGTGTCAAAAACCTTCATTCTACTCAAATGCACAATATCCATGCGTTAAAAGTCGTCTGGCACAACTGTGGCGAACGAAAAATCGAAGAACACCAAAATCGTGATATCGCGTGTTTCGAGCGTTTCTGAGTGCACAGCTCTTTGTAAATGTGTCGAAAACCTTCAATCTACTCAAATGCACAATATCCATGCGTTAAAAGTCGTCTGGCACAGCTGTGGCAAACGAAAAATCGAAGAACACCAAAATCGTGATATCGCGTGTTTCGAGCGTTGCTGAGCGCAGCTCGGTGTAAATGTGTCAAAGAACTTCATTCTACTCAAATGCACAATATCCATGCGTTAAAAGTCGTCAGGCACAGCTGTGGCGAACGAAAAATCGAAGAACACCAAAATCGTGATATCGCGTGTTTCGATCGTTTCTGAGAGCACAGCTCGGTGTGATTGTGTCAAAAATCTTCATTCTACTCAAATGCACAATATCCATGCGTTAAAAATAGTCTGGCACAGCTGTGGTGAACGAAACTTTGAACAGCACCAAAATTGTGGTGTCGCGTGTTTCGAGCGTTTCTGAGAGCACAGCTCGGTGTAAATGTGTCAAAAAACTTCATTCTACTCAAATGCACAATATCCATGCGTTAAAAATAGTCTGGCACAGCTGTGGTGAACGAAACTTTGAACAGCACCAAAATTGTGGTGTCGCGTGTTTCGAGCGTTTCTGAGAGCACAGCTCGGTGTAAATGTGTCAAAAAACTTCATTCTACTCAAATGCACAATATCCATGCGTTAAAAGTCGTCTGGCACAGCTGTGGCGGACGAAAAATCGAAGAACACCAAAATCGTGATGTCGCGTGTTTCGAGCGTTTCTGAGAGCACAGCTCGGTGTGAATGTGTCAAAAACCTTCATTCTACTCAAATGCACAATATCCATGCGTTAAAAGTCGTCTGGCACAGCTGTGGCGAACGAAAAATCGAAGAACACCAAAATCGTGATATCGCGTGTTTCGAGCGTTTCTGAGAGCACAGCTCGGTGTAAATGTGTCAAAAAAACTTCATTCTACTCAAATGCACGATATCCATGCGTTAAAAGTCGTCTGGCACAGATGTTGTGAACGAAACTTTGAACAGCACTAAAATCGAGATATCGCGTGTTTCGAGCGTTTCTGAGTGCACAGCTCTGTGTGAATGTGTCAAAAACCGTCATTCTACTCAAATGCACAATATCCATGCGTTAAAAGTCGTCTGGCACAGCTGTGGCGAACGAAACTTTGAACAGCACCATCATCGTGATATCGCGTGTTTCGAGCGTTTCTAAGAGCACAGTTCGGTGTAAATGTGTCAAAAACCTTCATTCAACTCAAATGCACAATATACATGCGTTAAAAGTCGTCTGGCACAGCTGTGGCGAACGAAAAATCGAAGAACACCAAAATCGTGATATCGCGTGTTTCGAGCGTTTCAGAGAGCGCAGCTTGGTGTAATTGTGTCAAAAACCTTCATTCTACTCAAATGCACAATATCCATGCGTTAAAGTCGTCTGTCACAGCTGTGGCGAACGAAAAATCGAAGAACAAAAAAATCGTGACATCGCGTGTTTCGAGCGTTTCTGAGAGCACAGCTCGGTGTGATTGTGTCAAAAACCTTCATTCTACTCAAATGCACAATATCCATGCGTTAAAAGTCGTCTGGCACAGCTGTGGCGAACGAAAAATCGAAGAACACCAAAATCGTGATATCGCGTGTTTCGAGCGTTTCAGAGAGCACAGCTTGGTGTAATTGTGTCAAAAACCTTCATTCTACTCAAATGCACAATATCCATGCGTTAAAAGTCGTCTGGCACAGCTTTGGCGGACGAAAAATCGAAGAACACCAAAATCGTGATATCGCGTGTTTCGAGCGTTTCTGAGAGCACAGCTTGGTGTATTTGTGTCAAAAACCTTTATTCTACTCAAATGCACAATATCCATGCGTTAAAAGTCGTCTGGCACATCTGTGGCGAACGAAACTTTGAACAGCACCATAACCGTGATATCGCGTGATTCGAGCGTTTCTGAGAGCACAGTTCGGTGTAAATGTGTCAAAAACCTTCATTCAACTCAAATGCACAATATACATGCGTTAAAAGTCGTCTGGCACAGCTGTGGCGAACGAAAAATCGATGAACACCAAAATCGTGATATCGCGTGTTTCGAGCGTTTCTGAGAGCACAGCTCGGTGTAAATGTGTCAAAAACCTTCATTCTACTCAAATGCACGACATCCATGCGTCAAAGTCGTCTGTCACAGCTGTGGCGAACGAAAAATCGAAGAACACCAAAATCGTGACATCGCGTGTTTCGAGCGTTTCTGAGAGCACAGCTCGGTGTGATTGTGTCAAAAACCTTCATTCTACTCAAATGCACAATATCCATGCGTTAAAAGTCGTCTGGCACAGGTGTGGCGAACGAAAAATTGAAGAACACCAAAATCGTGATATCGCGTGTTTCGAGCGTTTCTGAGTGCACAGCTGGGTGTAAATGTGTCATAAACCTTCATTCAACTCAAATGCACAATGTCCATGCGTTAAAAGTCGTCTGTCACAGCTGTGGCGAACGAAAAATCGAAGAACACCAAAATCGTGACATCGCGTGTTTCGAGCGTTTCTGAGAGCACAGCTCGGTGTAAATGTGTCAAAAACCTTCATTCTACTCAAATGCACGATATCCATGCGTTAAAAGTCGTCTGTCACAGCTGTGGCGAACGAAAAATCGAAGAACACCAAAATCGTGACATCGCGTGTTTCGAGCTTTTCTGAGAGCACAGCTCGGTGTAAATATGTCAAAAACCTTCATTCTACTCAAATGCACGATATCCATGCGTTAAAAGTCGTCTGGCACAGCTGTGGTGAACGAAACTTTGAACAGCACTAAAATCGAGATATCGCGTGTTTCGAGTGTTTCTGAGTGCACAGCTCTGTGTGAATGTGTCAAAAACCTTCATTCTACTCAAATGCACAATATCGTTGCGTTAAAAGTCGTCTGGCACAGCTGTGGCGATCGAAACATTGAAGAACACCAAAATCGTGATATCGCGTGTTTCGAGCGTTTCTGAGAGCACAGCTCGGTGTAAATGTGTCAAAAAACTTCATTCTACTCAAATGCACGATATCCATGCGTTAAAAGTCGTCTGGCACAGATGTTGTGAACGAAACTTTGAACAGCACTAAAATCGAGATATCGCGTGTTTCGAGCGTTTCTGAGTGCACAGCTCTGTGTGAATGTGTCAAAAACCGTCATTCTACTCAAATGCACAATATCCATGCGTTAAAAGTCGTCTGGCACAGCTGTGGCGAACGAAACTTTGAACAGCACCATCATCGTGATATCGCGTGTTTCGAGCGTTTCTGAGAGCACAGTTCGGTGTAAATGTGTCAAAAACCTTCATTCTACTCAAATGCACAATATCCATGCGTTAAAAGTCGTCTGGCACAACTGTGGCGAACGAAAAATCGAAGAACACCAAAATCGTGATATCGCGTGTTTCGAGCGTTTCTGAGTGCACAGCTCTTTGTAAATGTGTCGAAAACCTTCAATCTACTCAAATGCACAATATCCATGCGTTAAAAGTCGTCTGGCACAGCTGTGGCAAACGAAAAATCGAAGAACACCAAAATCGTGATATCGCGTGTTTCGAGCGTTTCTGAGTGCACAGCTGGGTGTAAATGTGTCAAAAACCTTCATTCAACTCAAATGCACAATATCCATGCTTTAAAAGTCGTCTGGCACAGCTGTAGCGAACGAAAAATCGAAGAACACCAAAATCGTGATATCGCGTGTTTCGAGCGTTGCTGAGCACAGCTCGGTGTAAATGTGTCAAAAACCTTCATTCTACTCAAATGCACAATATCCATGCGTTAAAAGTCGTCTAGCACAGCTGTGGCGAACGAAAAATCGAAGAACACCAAAATCGTGATATCGCGTGTTTCGAGCGTTTCTGAGTGCACAGCTGGGTGTAAATGTGTCAAAAACCTTCATTCAACTCAAATGCACAATATCCATGCGTTAAAAGTCGTCTGGCACAGCTGTGGCGAACGAAAAATCGAAGAACACAAAAATCGTGATATCGCGTGTTTCGAGCGTTTCTGAGTGCACAGCTGGGTGTAAATGTGTCAAAAAACTTCATTCAACTCAAATGCACAATATCCATGCGTTAAAAGTCGTCTGGCACATCTGTGGCGAACGAAAAATCGAAGAACACCAAAATCGTGATATCGCGTGTTTCGAGCGTTTCTGAGAGCACAGCTCGGTGTAATTGTGTCAAAAACCTTCATTCTACTCAAATGCACAATATCCATGCGTTAAAAGTCGTCTGGCACAGGTGTGGCGAACGAAAAATTGATGAACACCAAAATCGTGATATCGCGTGTTTCGAGCGTTTCTGAGTGCACAGCTGGGTGTAAATGTGTCAAAAACCTTCATTCAACTCAAATGCACAATATCCATGCTTTAAAAGTCGTCTGGCACAGCTGTAGCGAACGAAAAATCGAAGAACACCAAAATCGTGATGTCGCGTGTTTCGAGCGTTTCTGAGAGCACAGCTCGGTGTGAATGTGTCAAAAACCTTCATTCTACTCAAATGCACAATATCCATGCGTTAAAAGTCGTCTGGCACAGCTGTGGCGAACGAAAAATCGAAGAACACCAAAATCGTGATATCGCGTGTTTCGAGCGTTTCTGAGAGCACAGCTCGGTGTAAATGTGTCAAAAAAACTTCATTCTACTCAAATGCACGATATCCATGCGTTAAAAGTCGTCTGGCACAGATGTTGTGAACGAAACTTTGAACAGCACTAAAATCGAGATATCGCGTGTTTCGAGCGTTTCTGAGTGCACAGCTCTGTGTGAATGTGTCAAAAACCGTCATTCTACTCAAATGCACAATATCCATGCGTTAAAAGTCGTCTGGCACAGCTGTGGCGAACGAAACTTTGAACAGCACCATCATCGTGATATCGCGTGTTTCGAGCGTTTCTGAGAGCACAGTTCGGTGTAAATGTGTCAAAAACCTTCATTCTACTCAAATGCACAATATCCATGCGTTAAAAGTCGTCTGGCACAACTGTGGCGAACGAAAAATCGAAGAACACCAAAATCGTGATATCGCGTGTTTCGAGCGTTGCTGAGCGCAGCTCGGTGTAAATGTGTCAAAGAACTTCATTCTACTCAAATGCACAATATCCATGCGTTAAAAGTCGTCAGGCACAGCTGTGGCGAACGAAAAATCGAAGAACACCAAAATCGTGATATCGCGTGTTTCGAGCATTTCTGAGAGCACAGCTCGGTGTTATTGTGTCAAAAACCTTCATTCTACTCAAATGCACAATATCCATGCGTTAAAAATAGTCTGGCACAGCTGTGGTGAACGAAACTTTGAACAGCACCAAAATCGTGGTGTCGCGTGTTTCGAGCATTTCTGAGAGCACAGCTCGGTGTAAATGTGTCAAAAACCTTCATTCAACTCAAATGCACAATATCCATGCGTTAAAAGTCGTCTGGCACAGCTGTGGCGGACGAAAAATCGAAGAACACCAAAATCGTGATATCGCGTGTTTCGAGCGTTTCTGAGAGCACAGCTTGGTGTATTTGTGTCAAAAACCTTTATACTACTCAAATGCACAATATCCATGCGTTAAAAGTCGTCTGGCACATCTGTGGCGAACGAAACTTTGAACAGCACCATAATCGTGATATCGCGTGTTTCGAGCGTTTCAGAGAGCGCAGCTTGGTGTAATTGTGTCAAAAACCTTCATTCTACTCAAATGCACAATATCCATGCGTTAAAAGTCGTCTGGCACAGCTGTGGCGAACGAAACTTTGAACAGCACCAAAATCGTGATGTCGCGTGTTTCGAGCGTTTCTGAGGACACAGCTCGGTGTAAATGTGTCAAAAACCTTCATTCAACTCAAATGAACAATATCCATGTGTTAAAAGTCGACTGGCACAGCTGTGGCGAACAAAAAATCGAAGAACACCAAAATCGTGATGTCGCGTGTTTCGAGCGTTTCTGAGAGCACAGCTCGGTGTGATTGTGTCAAAAACCTTCATTCTACTCAAATGCACAATATCCATGCGTTAAAAGTCGTCTGGCACAGCTGTGGCGAACGAAAAATCGAAGAACACCAAAATCGTGATATCGCGTGTTTCGAGCGTTTCAGAGAGCACAGCTTGGTGTAATTGTGTCAAAAACCTTCATTCTACTCAAATGCACAATATCCATGCGTTAAAAGTCGTCTGGCACAGCTGTGGCGGACGAAAAATCGAAGAACACCAAAATCGTGATTTCGTGTTTCGAGCGTTTCTGAGAGCACAGCTTGGTGTATTTGTGTCAAAAACCTTTATTCTACTCAAATGCACAATATCCATGCGTTAAAAGTCGTCTGGCACATCTGTGGCGAACGAAACTTTGAACAGCACCATAATCGTGATATCGCGTGATTCGAGCGTTTCTGAGAGCACAGTTCGGTGTAAATGTGTCAAAAACCTTCATTCAACTCAAATGCACAATATACATGCGTTAAAAGTCGTCTGGCACAGCTGTGGCGAACGAAAAATCGATGAACACCAAAATCGTGATATCGCGTGTTTCGAGCGTTTCTGAGAGCGCAGCTTGGTGTAATTGTGTCAAAAACCTTCATTCTACTCAAATGAAAAATATCCATGTGTTAAAAGTCGACTGGCACAGCTGTGGCGAACAAAAAATCGAAGAACACCAAAATCGTGATGTCGCGTGTTTCGAGCATTTCTGAGAGCACAGCTCGGTGTGAATGTGTCAAAAACCTTCATTCTACTCAAATGCACAATATCCATGCGTTAAAAGTCGTCTGGCACAGCTGTGGCGAACGAAAAATCGAAGAACACCAAAATCGTGATATCGCGTGTTTCGAGCGTTTCTGAGAGCACAGCTCGGTGTAAATGTGTCAAAAACCTTCATTCTACTCAAATGCACGATATCCATGCGTTAAAGTCGTCTGTCACAGCTGTGGCGAACGAAAAATCGAAGAACACCAAAATCGTGACATCGCGTGTTTCGAGCGTTTCTGAGAGCACAGCTCGGTGTAAATGTGTCAAAAACCTTCATTCAACTCAAATGAACAATATCCATGTGTTAAAAGTCGACTGGCACAGCTGTGGCGAACAAAAAATCGAAGAACACCAAAATCGTGATGTCGCGTGTTTCGAGCGTTTCTGAGAGCACAGCTCGGTGTGAATGTGTCAAAAACCTTCATTCTACTCAAATGCACAATATCCATGCGTTAAAAGTCGTCTGGCACAGCTGTGGCGAACGAAAAATCGAAGAACACCAAAATCGTGATATCGCGTGTTTCGAGCGTTTCAGAGAGCACAGCTTGGTGTAATTGTGTCAAAAACCTTCATTCTACTCAAATGCACAATATCCATGCGTTAAAAGTCGTCTGGCACAGCTGTGGCGGACGAAAAATCGAAGAACACCAAAATCGTGATATCGCGTGTTTCGAGCGTTTCTGAGAGCACAGCTTGGTGTATTTGTGTCAAAAACCTTTATTCTACTCAAATGCACAATATCCATGCGTTAAAAGTCGTCTGGCACATCTGTGGCGAACGAAACTTTGAACAGCACCATAATCGTGATATCGCGTGATTCGAGCGTTTCTGAGAGCACAGTTCGGTGTAAATGTGTCAAAAACCTTCATTCAACTCAAATGCACAATATACATGCGTTAAAAGTCGTCTGGCACAGCTGTGGCGAACGAAAAATCGATGAACACCAAAATCGTGATATCGCGTGTTTCGAGCGTTTCTGAGAGCACAGCTCGGTGTAAATGTGTCAAAAACCTTCATTCTACTCAAATGCACGATATCCATGCGTCAAAGTCGTCTGTCACAGCTGTGGCGAACGAAAAATCGAAGAACACCAAAATCGTGACATCGCGTTTTTCGAGCGTTTCTGAGAGCACAGCTCGGTGTGATTGTGTCAAAAACCTTCATTCTACTCAAATGCACAATATCCATGCGTTAAAAGTCGTCTGGCACAGGTGTGGCGAACGAAAAATTGAAGAACACCAAAATCGTGATATCGCGTGTTTCGAGCGTTTCTGAGTGCACAGCTGGGTGTAAATGTGTCAAAAACCTTTATTCTACTCAAATGCACAATATCCATGCGTTAAAAGTCGTCTGGCACATCTGTGGCGAACGAAACTTTGAACAGCACCATAATCGTGATATCGCGTGTTTCGAGCGTTTCTGAGAGCACAGTTCGGTGTAAATGTGTCAAAAACCTTCTTTCAACTCAAATGCACAATATACATGCGTTAAAAGTCGTCTGGCACAACTGTGGCGAACGAAAAATCGAAGAACACCAAAATCGTGATATCGCGTGTTTCGAGCGTTTCAGAGAGCACAGCTTGGTGTAATTGTGTCAAAAACCTTCATTCTACTCAAATGCACAATATCCATGCGTTAAAAGTCGTCTGGCACAGCTGTGGCGAACGAAACTTTGTTCAGCACCAAAATCGTGATGTCGCGTATTTCGAGAGTTTCTGAGGACACAGCTCGGTGTAAATGTGTCAAAAACCTTCATTCAACTCAAATGAACAATGTCCATGTGTTAAAAGTCATCTGGCCCAGCTGTGGCGAACAAAAAATCGAAGAACACCAAAATCGTGATGTCGCGTGTTTCGAGCGTTTCTGAGAGCACAGCTCGGTGTGAATGTGTCAAAAACCTTCATTCTACTCAAATGCACAATATCCATACGTTAAAAGTCGTCTAGCACAGCTGTGGCGAACGAAAAATCGAAGAACACCAAAATCGTGATATCGCGTGTTTCGAGCGTTTCTGAGTGCACAGCTGGGTGTAAATGTGTCAAAAACCTTCATTCAACTCAAATGCACAATATCCATGCGTTAAAAGTCGTCTGGCACAGCTGTGGCGAACGAAAAATCGAAGAACACAAAAATCGTGATATCGCGTGTTTCGAGCGTTTCTGAGTGCACAGCTGGGTGTAAATGTGTCAAAAACCTTCATTCAACTCAAATGCACAATATCCATGCGTTAAAAGTCGTCTGGCACATCTGTGGCGAACGAAAAATCGAAGAACACCAAAATCGTGATATGACTTGTTTCGAGCGTTTCTGAGAGCACAGCTCGGTGTAATTGTGTCAAAAACCTTCATTCTACTCAAATGCACAATATCCATGCGTTAAAAGTCGTCTGGCACAGGTGTGGCGAACGAAAAATTGATGAACACCAAAATCGTGATATCGCGTGTTTCGAGCGTTTCTGAGTGCACAGCTGGGTGTAAATGTGTCAAAAACCTTCATTCAACTCAAATGCACAATATCCATGCTTTAAAAGTCGTCTGGCACAGGTGTAGCGAACGAAAAATCGAAGAACACCAAAATCGTGATGTCGCGTGTTTCGAGCGTTTCTGAGAGCACAGCTCGGTGTGAATGTGTCAAAAACCTTCATTCTACTCAAATGCACAATATCCATGCGTTAAAAGTCGTCTGGCACAGCTGTGGCGAACGAAAAATCGAGGAACACCAAAATCGTGATATCGCGTGTTTCGAGCGTTTCTGAGAGCACAGCTCGGTGTAAATGTGTCAAAAAAACTTCATTCTACTCAAATGCACGATATCCATGCGTTAAAAGTCGTCTGGCACAGATGTTGTGAACGAAACTTTGAACAGCACTAAAATCGAGATATCGCGTGTTTCGAGCGTTTCTGAGTGCACAGCTCTGTGTGAATGTGTCAAAAACCGTCATTCTACTCAAATGCACAATATCCATGTGTTAAAAGTCGTCTGGCACAGCTGTGGCGAACGAAACTTTGAACAGCACCATCATCGTGATATCGCGTGTTTCGAGCGTTTCTGAGAGCACAGTTCGGTGTAAATGTGTCAAAAACCTTCATTCTACTCAAATGCACAATATCCATGCGTTAAAAGTCGTCTGGCACAACTGTGGCGAACGAAAAATCGAAGAACACCAAAATCGTGATATCGCGTGTTTCGAGCGTTTCTGAGTGCACAGCTCTTTGTAAATGTGTCGAAAACCTTCAATCTACTCAAATGCACAATATCCATGCGTTAAAAGTCGTCTGGCACAGCTGTGGCAAACGAAAAATCGAAGAACAATAAAATCGTGATATCGCGTGTTTCGAGCGTTGCTGAGCGCAGCTCGGTGTAAATGTGTCAAAGAACTTCATTCTACTCAAATGCACAATATCCATGCGTTAAAAGTCGTCAGGCACAGCTGTGGCGAACGAAAAATCGAAGAACACCAAAATCGTGATATCGCGTGTTTCGAGCATTTCTGAGAGCACAGCTCGGTGTTATTATGTCAAAAACCTTCATTCTACTCAAATGCACAATATCCATGCGTTAAAAATAGTCTGGCACAGCTGTGGTGAACGAAACTTTGAACAGCACCAAAATCGTGGTGTCGCGTGTTTCGAGCATTTCTGAGAGCACAGCTCGGTGTAAATGTGTCAAAAACCTTCATTCAACTCAAATGCACGATATCCATGCGTCAAAGTCGTCTGTCACAGCTGTGGCGAACGAAAAATCGAAGAACACCAAAATCGTGACATCGCGTGTTTCGAGCGTTTCTGAGAGCACAGCTCGGTGTGATTGTGTCAAAAACCTTCATTCTACTCAAATGCACAATATCCATGCGTTAAAAGTCGTCTGGCACAGGTGTGGCGAACGAAAAATTGAAGAACACCAAAATCGTGATATCGCGTGTTTCGAGCGTTTCTGAGTGCACAGCTGGGTGTAAATGTGTCAAAAACCTTCATTCAACTCAAATGCACAATGTCCATGCGTTAAAAGTCGTCTGTCACAGCTGTGGCGAACGAAAAATCGAAGAACACCAAAATCGTGACATCGCGTGTTTCGAGCGTTTCTGAGAGCACAGCTCGGTGTAAATGTGTCAAAAACCTTCATTCTACTCAAATGCACGATATCCATGCGTTAAAAGTCGTCTGTCACAGCTGTGGCGAACGAAAAATCGAAGAACACCAAAATCGTGACATCGCGTGTTTCGAGCTTTTCTGAGAGCACAGCTCGGTGTAAATATGTCAAAAACCTTCATTCTACTCAAATGCACGATATCCATGCGTTAAAAGTCGTCTGGCACAGCTGTGGTGAACGAAACTTTGAACAGCACTAAAATCGAGATATCGCGTGTTTCGAGTGTTTCTGAGTGCACAGCTCTGTGTGAATGTGTCAAAAACCTTCATTCTACTCAAATGCACAATATCGTTGCGTTAAAAGTCGTCTGGCACAGCTGTGGCGATCGAAACATTGAAGAACACCAAAATCGTGATATCGCGTGTTTCGAGCGTTTCTGAGAGCACAGCTCGGTGTAAATGTGTCAAAAAACTTCATTCTACTCAAATGCACGATATCCATGCGTTAAAAGTCGTCTGGCACAGATGTTGTGAACGAAACTTTGAACAGCACTAAAATCGAGATATCGCGTGTTTCGAGCGTTTCTGAGTGCACAGCTCTGTGTGAATGTGTCAAAAACCGTCATTCTACTCAAATGCACAATATCCATGCGTTAAAAGTCGTCTGGCACAGCTGTGGCGAACGAAACTTTGAACAGCACCATCATCGTGATATCGCGTGTTTCGAGCGTTTCTGAGAGCACAGTTCGGTGTAAATGTGTCAAAAACCTTCATTCTACTCAAATGCACAATATCCATGCGTTAAAAGTCGTCTGGCACAACTGTGGCGAACGAAAAATCGAAGAACACCAAAATCGTGATATCGCGTGTTTCGAGCGTTTCTGAGTGCACAGCTCTTTGTAAATGTGTCGAAAACCTTCAATCTACTCAAATGCACAATATCCATGCGTTAAAAGTCGTCTGGCACAGCTGTGGCAAACGAAAAATCGAAGAACACCAAAATCGTGATATCGCGTGTTTCGAGCGTTTCTGAGTGCACAGCTGGGTGTAAATGTGTCAAAAACCTTCATTCAACTCAAATGCACAATATCCATGCTTTAAAAGTCGTCTGGCACAGCTGTAGCGAACGAAAAATCGAAGAACACCAAAATCGTGATATCGCGTGTTTCGAGCGTTGCTGAGCACAGCTCGGTGTAAATGTGTCAAAAACCTTCATTCTACTCAAATGCACAATATCCATGCGTTAAAAGTCGTCTAGCACAGCTGTGGCGAACGAAAAATCGAAGAACACCAAAATCGTGATATCGCGTGTTTCGAGCGTTTCTGAGTGCACAGCTGGGTGTAAATGTGTCAAAAAACTTCATTCAACTCAAATGCACAATATCCATGCGTTAAAAGTCGTCTGGCACATCTGTGGCGAACGAAAAATCGAAGAACACCAAAATCGTGATATCGCGTGTTTCGAGCGTTTCTGAGAGCACAGCTCGGTGTAATTGTGTCAAAAACCTTCATTCTACTCAAATGCACAATATCCATGCGTTAAAAGTCGTCTGGCACAGGTGTGGCGAACGAAAAATTGATGAACACCAAAATCGTGATATCGCGTGTTTCGAGCGTTTCTGAGAGCACAGCTCGGTGTAAATGTGTCAAAAAAACTTCATTCTACTCAAATGCACGATATCCATGCGTTAAAAGTCGTCTGGCACAGATGTTGTGAACGAAACTTTGAACAGCACTAAAATCGAGATATCGCGTGTTTCGAGCGTTTCTGAGTGCACAGCTCTGTGTGAATGTGTCAAAAACCGTCATTCTACTCAAATGCACAATATCCATGCGTTAAAAGTCGTCTGGCACAGCTGTGGCGAACGAAACTTTGAACAGCACCATCATCGTGATATCGCGTGTTTCGAGCGTTTCTGAGAGCACAGTTCGGTGTAAATGTGTCAAAAACCTTCATTCTACTCAAATGCACAATATCCATGCGTTAAAAGTCGTCTGTCACAGCTGTGGCGAACGAAAAATCGAAGAACACCAAAATCGTGACATCGCGTGTTTCGAGCTTTTCTGAGAGCACAGCTCGGTGTAAATATGTCAAAAACCTTCATTCTATTCAAATGCACGATATCCATGCGTTAAAAGTCGTCTGGCACAGCTGTGGTGAACGAAACTTTGAACAGCACTAAAATCGAGATATCGCGTGTTTCGAGTGTTTCTGAGTGCACAGCTCTGTGTGAATGTGTCAAAAACCTTCATTCTACTCAAATGCACAATATCGTTGCGTTAAAAGTCGTCTGGCACAGCTGTGGCGATCGAAACATTGAAGAACACCAAAATCGTGATATCGCGTGTTTCGAGCGTTTCTGAGAGCACAGCTCGGTGTAAATGTGTCAAAAAACTTCATTCTACTCAAATGCACGATATCCATGCGTTAAAAGTCGTCTGGCACAGATGTTGTGAACGAAACTTTGAACAGCACTAAAATCGAGATATCGCGTGTTTCGAGCGTTTCTGAGTGCACAGCTCTGTGTGAATGTGTCAAAAACCGTCATTCTACTCAAATGCACAATATCCATGCGTTAAAAGTCGTCTGGCACAGCTGTGGCGAACGAAACTTTGAACAGCACCATCATCGTGATATCGCGTGTTTCGAGCGTTTCTGAGAGCACAGTTCGGTGTAAATGTGTCAAAAACCTTCATTCTACTCAAATGCACAATATCCATGCGTTAAAAGTCGTCTGGCACAACTGTGGCGAACGAAAAATCGAAGAACACCAAAATCGTGATATCGCGTGTTTCGAGCGTTTCTGAGTGCACAGCTCTTTGTAAATGTGTCGAAAACCTTCAATCTACTCAAATGCACAATATCCATGCGTTAAAAGTCGTCTGGCACAGCTGTGGCAAACGAAAAATCGAAGAACACCAAAATCGTGATATCGCGTGTTTCGAGCGTTTCTGAGTGCACAGCTGGGTGTAAATGTGTCAAAAACCTTCATTCAACTCAAATGCACAATATCCATGCTTTAAAATTCGTCTGGCACATCTGTGGCGAACGAAAAATCGAAGAACACCAAAATCGTGATATCGCGTGTTTCGAGCGTTTCTGAGAGCACAGCTCGGTGTAATTGTGTCAAAAACCTTCATTCTACTCAAATGCACAATATCCATGCGTTAAAAGTCGTCTGGCACAGGTGTGGCGAACGAAAAATTGATGAACACCAAAATCGTGATATCGCGTGTTTCGAGCGTTTCTGAGAGCACAGCTCGGTGTAAATGTGTCAAAAAAACTTCATTCTACTCAAATGCACGATATCCATGCGTTAAAAGTCGTCTGGCACAGATGTTGTGAACGAAACTTTGAACAGCACTAAAATCGAGATATCGCGTGTTTCGAGCGTTTCTGAGTGCACAGCTCTGTGTGAATGTGTCAAAAACCGTCATTCTACTCAAATGCACAATATCCATGCGTTAAAAGTCGTCTGGCACAGCTGTGGCGAACGAAACTTTGAACAGCACCATCATCGTGATATCGCGTGTTTCGAGCGTTTCTGAGAGCACAGTTCGGTGTAAATGTGTCAAAAACCTTCATTCTACTCAAATGCACAATATCCATGCGTTAAAAGTCGTCTGGCACAACTGTGGCGAACGAAAAATCGAAGAACACCAAAATCGTGATATCGCGTGTTTCGAGCGTTTCTGAGTGCACAGCTCTTTGTAAATGTGTCGAAAACCTTCAATCTACTCAAATGCACAATATCCATGCGTTAAAAGTCGTCTGGCACAGCTGTGGCAAACGAAAAATCGAAGAACACCAAAATCGTGATATCGCGTGTTTCGAGCGTTTCTGAGTGCACAGCTGGGTGTAAATGTGTCAAAAACCTTCATTCAACTCAAATGCACAATATCCATGCTTTAAAAGTCGTCTGGCACAGCTGTAGCGAACGAAAAATCGAAGAACACCAAAATCGTGATATCGCGTGTTTCGAGCGTTGCTGAGCACAGCTCGGTGTAAATGTGTCAAAAACCTTCATTCTACTCAAATGCACAATATCCATGCGTTAAAAGTCGTCTAGCACAGCTGTGGCGAACGAAAAATCGAAGAACACCAAAATCGTGATATCGCGTGTTTCGAGCGTTTCTGAGTGCACAGCTGGGTGTAAATGTGTCAAAAAACTTCATTCAACTCAAATGCACAATATCCATGCGTTAAAAGTCGTCTGGCACATCTGTGGCGAACGAAAAATCGAAGAACACCAAAATCGTGATATCGCGTGTTTCGAGCGTTTCTGAGAGCACAGCTCGGTGTAATTGTGTCAAAAACCTTCATTCTACTCAAATGCACAATATCCATGCGTTAAAAGTCGTCTGGCACAGGTGTGGCGAACGAAAAATTGATGAACACCAAAATCGTGATATCGCGTGTTTCGAGCGTTTCTGAGAGCACAGCTCGGTGTAAATGTGTCAAAAAAACTTCATTCTACTCAAATGCACGATATCCATGCGTTAAAAGTCGTCTGGCACAGATGTTGTGAACGAAACTTTGAACAGCACTAAAATCGAGATATCGCGTGTTTCGAGCGTTTCTGAGTGCACAGCTCTGTGTGAATGTGTCAAAAACCGTCATTCTACTCAAATGCACAATATCCATGCGTTAAAAGTCGTCTGGCACATCTGTGGCGAACGAAACTTTGAACAGCACCATAATCGTGATATCGCGTGTTTCGAGCGTTTCAGAGAGCGCAGCTTGGTGTAATTGTGTCAAAAACCTTCATTCTACTCAAATGCACAATATCCATGCGTTAAAAGTCGTCTGGCACAGCTGTGGCGAACGAAACTTTGAACAGCACCAAAATCGTGATGTCGCGTGTTTCGAGCGTTTCTGAGGACACAGCTCGGTGTAAATGTGTCAAAAACCTTCATTCTACTCAAATGCACGATATCCATGCGTTAAAGTCGTCTGTCACAGCTGTGGCGAACGAAAAATCGAAGAACACCAAAATCGTGACATCGCGTGTTTCGAGCGTTTCTGAGAGCACAGCTCGGTGTGATTGTGTCAAAAACCTTCATTCTACTCAAATGCACAATATCCATGCGTTAAAAGTCGTCTGGCACAGCTGTGGCGAACGAAAAATCGAAGAACACCAAAATCGTGATATCGCGTGTTTCGAGCGTTTCAGAGAGCACAGCTTGGTGTAATTGTGTCAAAAACCTTCATTCTACTCAAATGCACAATATCCATGCGTTAAAAGTCGTCTGGCACAGCTGTGGCGGACGAAAAATCGAAGAACACCAAAATCGTGATATCGCGTGTTTCGAGCGTTTCTGAGAGCACAGCTTGGTGTATTTGTGTCAAAAACCTTCATTCAACTCAAATGCACAATATCCATGCGTTAAAAGTCGTCTGGCACATCTGTGGCGAACGAAAAATCGAAGAACACCAAAATCGTGATATCGCGTGTTTCGAGCGTTTCTGAGAGCACAGCTCGGTGTGAATGTGTCAAAAACCTTCATTCTACTCAAATGCACAATATCCATGCGTTAAAAGTCGTCTGGCACAGCTGTGGCGAACGAAAAATCGAAGAACACCAAAATCGTGATATCGCGTGTTTCGAGCGTTTCTGAGAGCACAGCTCGGTGTAAATGTGTCAAAAAAACTTCATTCTACTCAAATGCACGATATCCATGCGTTAAAAGTCGTCTGGCACAGATGTTGTAAACGAAACTTTGAACAGCACTAAAATCGAGATATCGCGTGTTTCGAGCGTTTCTGAGTGCACAGCTCTGTGTGAATGTGTCAAAAACCGTCATTCTACTCAAATGCACAATATCCATGCGTTAAAAGTCGTCTGGCACAGCTGTGGCGAACGAAACTTTGAACAGCACCATCATCGTGATATCGCGTGTTTCGAGCGTTTCTGAGAGCACAGTTCGGTGTAAATGTGTCAAAAACCTTCATTCTACTCAAATGCACAATATCCATGCGTTAAAAGTCGTCTGGCACAACTGTGGCGAACGAAAAATCGAAGAACACCAAAATCGTGATATCGCGTGTTTCGAGCGTTTCTGAGTGCACAGCTCTTTGTAAATGTGTCGAAAACCTTCAATCTACTCAAATGCACAATATCCATGCGTTAAAAGTCGTCTGGCACAGCTGTGGCAAACGAAAAATCGAAGAACACCAAAATCGTGATATCGCGTGTTTCGAGCGTTGCTGAGCGCAGCTCGGTGTAAATGTGTCAAAGAACTTCATTCTACTCAAATGCACAATATCCATGCGTTAAAAGTCGTCAGGCACAGCTGTGGCGAACGAAAAATCGAAGAACACCAAAATCGTGATATCGCGTGTTTCGAGCATTTCTGAGAGCACAGCTCGGTGTTATTGTGTCAAAAACCTTCATTCTACTCAAATGCACAATATCCATGCGTTAAAAATAGTCTGGCACAGCTGTGGTGAACGAAAGTTTGAACAGCACCAAAATCGTGGTGTCGCGTGTTTCGAGCATTTCTGAGAGCACAGCTCGGTGTAAATGTGTCAAAAACCTTCATTCAACTCAAATGCACAATATCCATGCGTTAAAAGTCGTCTGGCACAGCTGTGGCGGACGAAAAATCGAAGAACACCAAAATCGTGATATCGCGTGTTTCGAGCGTTTCTGAGAGCACAGCTTGGTGTATTTGTGTCAAAAACCTTTATTCTACTCAAATGCACAATATCCATGCGTTAAAAGTCGTCTGGCACATCTGTGGCGAACGAAACTTTGAACAGCACCATAATCGTGATATCGCGTGTTTCGAGCGTTTCTGAGAGCACAGTTCGGTGTAAATGTGTCAAAAACCTTCATTCAACTCAAATGCACAATATACATGCGTTAAAAGTCGTCTGGCACAGCTGTGGCGAACGAAAAATCGAAGAACACCAAAATCGTGATATCGCGTGTTTCGAGCGTTTCAGAGAGCGCAGCTTGGTGTAATTGTGTCAAAAACCTTCATTCTACTCAAATGCACAATATCCATGCGTTAAAAGTCGTCTGGCACAGCTGTGGCGAACGAAACTTTGAACAGCACCAAAATCGTGATGTCGCGTGTTTCGAGCGTTTCTGAGGACACAGCTCGGTGTAAATGTGTCAAAAACCTTCATTCAACTCAAATGAACAATATCCATGTGTTAAAAGTCGACTGGCACAGCTGTGGCGAACAAAAAATCGAAGAACACCAAAATCGTGACGGCGCGTGTTTCGAGCGTTTCTGAGAGCACAGCTCGGTGTGAATGTGTCAAAAACCTTCATTCTACTCAAATGCACAATATCCATGCGTTAAAAGTCGTCTGGCACAGCTGTGGCGAACGAAAAATCGAAGAACACCAAAATCGTGATATCGCGTGTTTCGAGCGTTTCTGAGAGCACAGCTCGGTGTAAATGTGTCAAAAACCTTCATTCTACTCAAATGCACGATATCCATGCGTTAAAGTCGTCTGTCACAGCTGTGGCGAACGAAAAATCGAAGAACAAAAAAATCGTGACATCGCGTGTTTCGAGCGTTTCTGAGAGCACAGCTCGGTGTGATTGTGTCAAAAACCTTCATTCTACTCAAATGCACAATATCCATGCGTTAAAAGTCGTCTGGCACAGCTGTGGCGAACGAAAAATCGAAGAACACCAAAATCGTGATATCGCGTGTTTCGAGCGTTTCTGAGTACACAGCTGGGTGTAAATGTGTCCAAAACCTTCATTCAACTCAAATGCACAATATCCATGCGTTAAAAGTCGTCTGGTACAGCTGTGGCGAACGAAAAATCGAAGAACACCAAAATCGTGATATCGCGTGTTTCGAGCGTTGCTGAGCACAGCTCGGTGTAAATGTGTCAAAGACCTTCATTCTACTCAAATGCACAATATCCATGCGTTAAAAGTCGTCTGGCACAGCTGTAGCGAACGAAAAATTGATGAACACAAAAATCGTGATATCGCGTGTTTCGAGCGTTTCTGAGTGCACAGCTGGGTGTAAATGTGTCAAAAACCTTCATTCTACTCAAATGCACGATATCCATGCGTGAAAAGTCGTCTGGCACAGCTGTTGTGAACGAAACTTTGAACAGCACTAAAATCGAGATATCGCGTGTTTCGAGCGTTTCTGAGTGCACAGCTCGGTGTGAATGTGTCCAAAACCTTCATTCTACTAAAATGCACAATATCCATGCGTTAAAAGTCGTCTGGCACAGCTGTGGCGATCGAAACATTGAAGAACACCAAAATCGTGATATCGCGTGTTTCGAGCATTTCTGATAGCACAGCTTGGTGTAAATGTGTCAAAAACCTTCATTCTACTTAAAAGTACATTACCCATGTGTTAAAAGCCGTCTGGTACAGCTGTGGCGATCGAAACATTGAAGAACACCAAAATCGTGATATCGCGTGTTTCGAGCGTTTCTGAGTGCACAGCTCTTTGTAAATGTGTCGAAAACCTTCAATCTACTCAAATGCACAATACCCATGCGTTAAAAGTCGTCTGGCACAGCTGTGGCAAACGAAAAATCGAAGAACACCAAAATCGTGATATCGCGTGTTTCGAGCGTTGCTGAGCGCAGCTCGGTGTAAATGTGTCAAAGAACTTCATTCTACTCAAATGCACAATATCCATGCGTTAAAAGTCGTCAGGCACAGCTGTGGCGAACGAAAAATCGAAGAACACCAAAATCGTGATATCGCGTGTTTCGAGCGTTTCTGAGAGCACAGCTCGGTGTTATTGTGTCAAAAACCTTCATTCTACTCAAATGCACAATATCCATGCGTTAAAAATAGTCTGGCACAGCTGTGGTGAACGAAACTTTGAACAGCACCAAAATCGTGGTGTCGCGTGTTTCGAGCATTTCTGAGAGCACAGCTCGGTGTAAATGTGTCAAAAACCTTCATTCAACTCAAATGCACAATATCCACGCGTTAAAAGTCGTCTGGCACAGCTGTGGCGGACGAAAAATCGAAGAACACCAAAATCGTGATATCGCGTGTTTCGAGCGTTTCTGAGAGCACAGCTTGGTGTATTTGTGTCAAAAACCTTTATTCTACTCAAATGCACAATATCCATGCGTTAAAAGTCGTCTGGCACATCTGTGGCGAACGAAACTTTGAACAGCACCATAATCGTGATATCGCGTGTTTCGAGCGTTTCTGAGAGCACAGTTCGGTGTAAATGTGTCAAAAACCTTCATTCAACTCAAATGCACAATATACATGCGTTAAAAGTCGTCTGGCACAGCTGTGGCGAACGAAAAATCGAAGAACACCAAAATCATGATATCGCGTGTTTCGAGCGTTTCAGAGAGCGCAGCTTGGTGTAATTGTGTCAAAAACCTTCATTCTACTCAAATGCACAATATCCATGCGTTAAAAGTCGTCTGGCACAGCTGTGGCGAACGAAACTTTGAACAGCACCAAAATCGTGATGTCGCGTGTTTCGAGCGTTTCTGAGGACACAGCTCGGTGTAAATGTGTCAAAAACCTTCATTCTACTCAAATGAACAATATCCATGTGTTAAAAGTCATCTGGCACAGCTGTGGCGAACGAAAAATCGAAGAACACCAAAATCGTGATATCGCGTGTTTCGAGCGTTTCTGATAGCACAGCTCTGTGTAAATGTGTCAAAAACCTTCATTCAACTCAAATGCACAATATCCATGCGTTAAAAGTCGACTGGCACAGCTGTGGCGAACAAAAAATCGAAGAACACCAAAATCGTGATGTCGCGTGTTTCGAGCGTTTCTGAGAGCACAGCTCGGTGTGAATGTGTCAAAAACCTTCATTCTACTCAAATGCACAATATCCATGCGTTAAAAGTCGTCTGGCACAGCTGTGGCGGACGAAAAATCGAAGAACACCAAAATCGTGATATCGCGTGTTTCGAGCGTTTCTGAGAGCACAGCTTGGTGTATTTGTGTCAAAAACCTTCATTCAACTCAAATGCACAATATCCATGCGTTAAAAGTCGTCTGGCACATCTGTGGCGAACGAAAAATCGAAGAACACCAAAATCGTGATATCGCGTGTTTCGAGCGTTTCTGAGAGCACAGCTCGGTGTAATTGTGTCAAAAACCTTCATTCTACTCAAATGCACAATATCCATGCGTTAAAAGTCGTCTGGCACAGGTGTGGCGAACGAAAAATTGATGAACACCAAAATCGTGATATCGCGTGTTTCGAGCGTTTCTGAGTGCACAGCTGGGTGTAAATGTGTCAAAAACCTTCATTCAACTCAAATGCACAATATCCATGCTTTAAAAGTCGTCTGGCACAGCTGTAGCGAACGAAAAATCGAAGAACACCAAAATCGTGATGTCGCGTGTTTCGAGCGTTTCTGAGAGCACAGCTCGGTGTGAATGTGTCAAAAACCTTCATTCTACTCAAATGCACAATATCCATGCGTTAAAAGTCGTCTGGCACAGCTGTGGCGAACGAAAAATCGAAGAACACCAAAATCGTGATATCGCGTGTTTCGAGCGTTTCTGAGAGCACAGCTCGGTGTAAATGTGTCAAAAAAACTTCATTCTACTCAAATGCACGATATCCATGCGTTAAAAGTCGTCTGGCACAGATGTTGTGAACGAAACTTTGAACAGCACTAAAATCGAGATATCGCGTGTTTCGAGCGTTTCTGAGTGCACAGCTCTGTGTGAATGTGTCAAAAACCGTCATTCTACTCAAATGCACAATATCCATGTGTTAAAAGTCGTCTGGCACAGCTGTGGCGAACGAAACTTTGAACAGCACCATCATCGTGATATCGCGTGTTTCGAGCGTTTCTGAGAGCACAGTTCGGTGTAAATGTGTCAAAAACCTTCATTCTACTCAAATGCACAATATCCATGCGTTAAAAGTCGTCTGGCACAACTGTGTCGAACGAAAAATCGAAGAACACCAAAATCGTGATATCGCGTGTTTCGAGCGTTTCTGAGTGCACAGCTCTTTGTAAATGTGTCGAAAACCTTCAATCTACTCAAATGCACAATATCCATGCGTTAAAAGTCGTCTGGCACAGCTGTGGCAAACGAAAAATCGAAGAACACCAAAATCGTGATATCGCGTGTTTCGAGCGTTGCTGAGCGCAGCTCGGTGTAAATGTGTCAAAGAACTTCATTCTACTCAAATGCACAATATCCATGCGTTAAAAGTCGTCAGGCACAGCTGTGGCGAACGAAAAATCGAAGAACACCAAAATCGTGATATCGCGTGTTTCGATCGTTTCTGAAAGCACAGCTCGGTGTGATTGTGTCAAAAATCTTCATTCTACTCAAATGCACAATATCCATGCGTTAAAAATAGTCTGGCACAGCTGTGGTGAACGAAACTTTGAACAGCACCAAAATTGTGGTGTCGCGTGTTTCGAGCGTTTCTGAGAGCACAGCTCGGTGTAAATGTGTCAAAAAACTTCATTCTACTCAAATGCACAATATCCATGCGTTAAAAATAGTCTGGCACAGCTGTGGTGAACGAAACTTTGAACAGCACCAAAATTGTGGTGTCGCGTGTTTCGAGCGTTTCTGAGAGCACAGCTCGGTGTAAATGTGTCAAAAAACTTCATTCTACTCAAATGCACAATATCCATGCGTTAAAAGTCGTCTGGCACAGCTGTGGCGGACGAAAAATCGAAGAACACCAAAATCGTGATGTCGCGTGTTTCGAGCGTTTCTGAGAGCACAGCTCGGTGTGAATGTGTCAAAAACCTTCATTCTACTCAAATGCACAATATCCATGCGTTAAAAGTCGTCTGGCACAGCTGTGGCGAACGAAAAATCGAAGAACACCAAAATCGTGATATCGCGTGTTTCGAGCGTTTCTGAGAGCACAGCTCGGTGTAAATGTGTCAAAAAAACTTCATTCTACTCAAATGCACGATATCCATGCGTTAAAAGTCGTCTGGCACAGATGTTGTGAACGAAACTTTGAACAGCACTAAAATCGAGATATCGCGTGTTTCGAGCGTTTCTGAGTGCACAGCTCTGTGTGAATGTGTCAAAAACCGTCATTCTACTCAAATGCACAATATCCATGCGTTAAAAGTCGTCTGGCACAGCTGTGGCGAACGAAACTTTGAACAGCACCATCATCGTGATATCGCGTGTTTCGAGCGTTTCTGAGAGCACAGTTCGGTGTAAATGTGTCAAAAACCTTCATTCTACTCAAATGCACAATATCCATGCGTTAAAAGTCGTCTGGCACAACTGTGGCGAACGAAAAATCGAAGAACACCAAAATCGTGATATCGCGTGTTTCGAGCGTTTCTGAGTGCACAGCTCTTTGTAAATGTGTCGAAAACCTTCAATCTACTCAAATGCACAATATCCATGCGTTAAAAGTCGTCTGGCACAGCTGTGGCAAACGAAAAATCGAAGAACACCAAAATCGTGATATCGCGTGTTTCGAGCGTTGCTGAGCGCAGCTCGGTGTAAATGTGTCAAAGAACTTCATTCTACTCAAATGCACAATATCCATGCGTTAAAAGTCGTCAGGCACAGCTGTGGCGAACGAAAAATCGAAGAACACCAAAATCGTGATATCGCGTGTTTCGAGCATTTCTGAGAGCACAGCTCGGTGTTATTGTGTCAAAAACCTTCATTCTACTCAAATGCACAATATCCATGCGTTAAAAATAGTCTGGCACAGCTGTGGTGAACGAAACTTTGAACAGCACCAAAATCGTGGTGTCGCGTGTTTCGAGCATTTCTGAGAGCACAGCTCGGTGTAAATGTGTCAAAAACCTTCATTCAACTCAAATGCACAATATCCATGCGTTAAAAGTCGTCTGGCACAGCTGTGGCGGACGAAAAATCGAAGAACACCAAAATCGTGATATCGCGTGTTTCGAGCGTTTCTGAGAGCACAGCTTGGTGTATTTGTGTCAAAAACCTTTATTCTACTCAAATGCACAATATCCATGCGTTAAAAGTCGTCTGGCACATCTGTGGCGAACGAAACTTTGAACAGCACCATAATCGTGATATCGCGTGTTTCGAGCGTTTCTGAGAGCACAGTTCGGTGTAAATGTGTCAAAAACCTTCATTCAACTCAAATGCACAATATACATGCGTTAAAAGTCGTCTGGCACAGCTGTGGCGAACGAAAAATCGAAGAACACCAAAATCGTGATATCGCGTGTTTCGAGCGTTTCAGAGAGCGCAGCTTGGTGTAATTGTGTCAAAAACCTTCATTCTACTCAAATGCACAATATCCATGCGTTAAAAGTCGTCTGGCACAGCTGTGGCGAACGAAACTTTGAACAGCACCAAAATCGTGATGTCGCGTGTTTCGAGCGTTTCTGAGGACACAGCTCGGTGTAAATGTGTCAAAAACCTTCATTCAACTCAAATGAACAATATCCATGTGTTAAAAGTCGACTGGCACAGCTGTGGCGAACAAAAAATCGAAGAACACCAAAATCGTGACGTCGCGTGTTTCGAGCGTTTCTGAGAGCACAGCTCGGTGTGAATGTGTCAAAAACCTTCATTCTACTCAAATGCACAATATCCATGCGTTAAAAGTCGTCTGGCACAGCTGTGGCGAACGAAAAATCGAAGAACACCAAAATCGTGATATCGCGTGTTTCGAGCGTTTCTGAGAGCACAGCTCGGTGTAAATGTGTCAAAAACCTTCATTCTACTCAAATGCACGATATCCATGCGTTAAAGTCGTCTGTCACAGCTGTGGCGAACGAAAAATCGAAGAACAAAAAAATCGTGACATCGCGTGTTTCGAGCGTTTCTGAGAGCACAGCTCGGTGTGATTGTGTCAAAAACCTTCATTCTACTCAAATGCACAATATCCATGCGTTAAAAGTCGTCTGGCACAGCTGTGGCGAACGAAAAATCGAAGAACACCAAAATCGTGATATCGCGTGTTTCGAGCGTTTCTGAGTACACAGCTGGGTGTAAATGTGTCCAAAACCTTCATTCAACTCAAATGCACAATATCCATGCGTTAAAAGTCGTCTGGTACAGCTGTGGCGAACGAAAAATCGAAGAACACCAAAATCGTGATATCGCGTGTTTCGAGCGTTGCTGAGCACAGCTCGGTGTAAATGTGTCAAAGACCTTCATTCTACTCAAATGCACAATATCCATGCGTTAAAAGTCGTCTGGCACAGCTGTAGCGAACGAAAAATTGATGAACACAAAAATCGTGATATCGCGTGTTTCGAGCGTTTCTGAGTGCACAGCTGGGTGTAAATGTGTCAAAAACCTTCATTCTACTCAAATGCACGATATCCATGCGTGAAAAGTCGTCTGGCACAGCTGTTGTGAACGAAACTTTGAACAGCACTAAAATCGAGATATCGCGTGTTTCGAGCGTTTCTGAGTGCACAGCTCGGTGTGAATGTGTCCAAAACCTTCATTCTACTAAAATGCACAATATCCATGCGTTAAAAGTCGTCTGGCACAGCTGTGGCGATCGAAACATTGAAGAACACCAAAATCGTGATATCGCGTGTTTCGAGCATTTCTGATAGCACAGCTTGGTGTAAATGTGTCAAAAACCTTCATTCTACTTAAAAGTACATTACCCATGTGTTAAAAGCCGTCTGGTACAGCTGTGGCGATCGAAACATTGAAGAACACCAAAATCGTGATATCGCGTGTTTCGAGCGTTTCTGAGTGCACAGCTCTTTGTAAATGTGTCGAAAACCTTCAATCTACTCAAATGCACAATACCCATGCGTTAAAAGTCGTCTGGCACAGCTGTGGCAAACGAAAAATCGAAGAACACCAAAATCGTGATATCGCGTGTTTCGAGCGTTGCTGAGCGCAGCTCGGTGTAAATGTGTCAAAGAACTTCATTCTACTCAAATGCACAATATCCATGCGTTAAAAGTCGTCAGGCACAGCTGTGGCGAACGAAAAATCGAAGAACACCAAAATCGTGATATCGCGTGTTTCGAGCGTTTCTGAGAGCACAGCTCGGTGTTATTGTGTCAAAAACCTTCATTCTACTCAAATGCACAATATCCATGCGTTAAAAATAGTCTGGCACAGCTGTGGTGAACGAAACTTTGAACAGCACCAAAATCGTGGTGTCGCGTGTTTCGAGCATTTCTGAGAGCACAGCTTGGTGTATTTGTGTCAAAAACCTTTATTCTACTCAAATGCACAATATCCATGCGTTAAAAGTCGTCTGGCACATCTGTGGCGAACGAAACTTTGAACAGCACCATAATCGTGATATCGCGTGTTTCGAGCTTTTCTGAGAGCACAGTTCGGTGTAAATGTGTCAAAAACCTTCATTCAACTCAAATGCACAATATACATGCGTTAAAAGTCGTCTGGCACAGCTGTGGCGAACGAAAAATCGAAGAACACCAAAATCATGATATCGCGTGTTTCGAGCGTTTCAGAGAGCGCAGCTTGGTGTAATTGTGTCAAAAACCTTCATTCTACTCAAATGCACAATATCCATGCGTTAAAAGTCGTCTGGCATGGCTGTGGCGAACGAAACTTTGAACAGCACCAAAATCGTGATGTCGCGTGTTTCGAGCGTTTCTGAGGACACAGCTCGGTGTAAATGTGTCAAAAACCTTCATTCTACTCAAATGAACAATATCCATGTGTTAAAAGTCATCTGGCACAGCTGTGGCGAACGAAAAATCGAAGAACACCAAAATCGTGATATCGCGTGTTTCGAGCGTTTCTGATAGCACAGCTCTGTGTAAATGTGTCAAAAAAACTTCATTCTACTCAAATGCACGATATCCATGCGTTAAAAGTCGTCTGGCACAGATGTTGTGAACGAAACTGTGAACAGCACTAAAATCGAGATATCGCGTGTTTCGAGCGTTTCTGAGTGCACAGCTCTGTGTGAATGTGTCAAAAACCGTCATTCTACTCAAATGCACAATATCCATGCGTTAAAAGTCGTCTTTAATGTTGAAATTGATTTTGACCGCTGTTGTTTATTGGAAGTTGGGTTTCGGCATGGAACGGTCCGTTCCATGCCGAAAAAAACACACAAACAAAGTGGTGTCAGACACGAAAAGATTTTTAATAGAGAATCCTCAGTTGATCGTGACGAGAGCGGACAAAGGGAATAGTACTGTCGTAATGAACGAAACTGATTACATCGAGAAGACACTTGTTTTGCTGAACGATGCATCGACGTATAAGGAAATAAGTAGAGATCCGGTGAGCAGCACGCAGAAGGTCATCACGAAAGTTTTAGAGAGATGGAAGAGAGATAGATTTATAAAAGAGCGTGTGTTCGATTACTTGAAACCAGTTAACACAAACCTAGCGAGAATGTATACGCTGCCGAAGATTCATAAGGTCAACTTACCGATGAGACCGATTGTTTCGTCGATAAATAGTCCGACACACAGAATTGCCGACTTCATTCATAAGAAAATTGGTGAATATGTAAAAGGTACTAGAGCGGATTCGTATGTAAAAGATAGTTTCTCACTTAGTGAAATGTTGTCAACCTTAGTAATTCCGGACGCGCATGTTTTGATCTCGTTGGACGTCACCTCCCTCTATACCAATGTTCCGATAGAACTGGTGATGGAGAGTTTGGAGAGGAGGAGGGGATTATTTGGGGCTAGTACCTCACTTGATGAGTTAAAAAAGGCGATAGAAATTGTAATGTCGTCCACGTATTTCAGCTTCAAGAATAAGATCTATAAGCAAGTGTCTGGCCTCCCGATGGGGTCACCGTTGGCACCGATACTTTCAAACATAGTTATGATTGATCTAGAAGAGAGTTGTCTCTCCAAGCTGGACTTTGTTCCGGTTTTATATAAGCGATACGTGGACGACATTATTGTCGCATTGCCTGAGGATCAGATCCAAACGATACTAACAACGTTTAACTCTTACCACCCCAAACTCCAGTTCACAATAGAGAGAGAAGTGGAGTGCAAGATTCCTTTCTTGGACTTGCTTCTGATAAGAGAGGACAACAAGATCGTTACTAATTGGTATAGGAAGCCGACGTGGTCAGGCCGGTTTATAAACTTCTTTTCGAGTCATCCGATCAAACAAAAGATAGGTATCATTTACATGCTAGTCGATCGAGCTTTGAAGCTGTCGCATCACAGATTTTGGCAGGGAATTTACAGCTGATTGAGAACACCCTTCTTCGTAATTGCTATCCGGGGTATTTTATTAAGAAATACATTGGAATCAGGCGACGGTCGATGAGTAGGAGTGATAGCAGCATGGAAAAACCGGCTCTTGACCTGGGGAGAATTTTAAATTTTCCTTATATCGAACATCTGCACTATCCGCTCGTGAGACTGCTGCGTGAATTTGATCTCCACATAATAACGAACAACAGTCATAATATCTTCTCTGTGATCGGATCTACGAAGGATAAGATTGAAAAATTACTGCAATCTAAGGTGGTGTATAGCATTCCGTGTGGTGCGTGTGACGCTACTTACATTGGGCAGACGGAGCGTTATCTTAAAGTTAGAGTAAGGGAACATATTAGTAGATTGAACCACGTGTCTCAGGAACATTCGGCGCTTTCCTCGCACGCGAGAACCAACAACCATATATTTAACTTCGATGATGTTAAGATCTTAGCTATAGAACCGGTGACCACGAAAAGAATTTTATTAGAAATGATTTGGATTAAAAAGGACGAAAACTCGGTCAACTACAGAACCGATATTGAAAAATTAAGTATCATTTACAACTCCGTTTTATAAAAAGGGACAGGGATTGAGATGTTATAGATAATTATTAGTATAAGCCCGTGCGTGTTAATCGGCAAAAAAGGTTTTTTTCTTTTGTATAAATGCGTTCTTTAATTATGATTCGAAATGTCGGGGTAGGCGGTGATTTATCGAGGTGCGATTTTTCTTTCCTGGGTTTGACGATTTGTTCTGAGAGATCGGCCCATCAGATCCGGTGGCGATTGGTATCAATAAATGCGCAATTGTCAATAGTACTAATCCGAATCCGGGAGGGGAAAATCGGCCGAAGGGTTGTCGCATAATCTTAATTTAAAGATGCCGATGAGAGGGCGGTCATTTATGGGTGGTCATTTTTCCATCTTCTTTCCTGTTGTTTTGGAACGGTTTTAATAATAGATTGTTGTTGTTATATATTTGGTTGCGATTGGTGTTAATCAGATTCTTCTGGACCTGCGGGGGGAGATGTTGACTAACGGTTCTTTTTGCACAGTTATTGTTGTTAAGTTAATAGACACATAAATGGTATCGATTTGGTCACGAGGCTTGTTCTGGAGCAGTGAGACGTGTGGTGGTATTGTTTAAGTTCAGGCATAGCATTAACAATTGTATAATAATTAGTTACATAAGATAATAAGAGAAGCGGAAATATCGGTCGGTAACTTAGATTTCCATAAGTATGTGACCAGTCGCGCCGCAGCGATTGGGGATATAAATTACTGATTGATATTTCTGTGGTCTCGCGACCAGTTGCACTACTGCGATTGGGTGTATAATGCTTGTCCGTTTAATAAGTAGTATTAAGGTTTCTCGTTTAATAATTAGTTTTAGATAATACTGGAAAATTGAAAATTTGTCGGTAACAGTGGTTTCTGTAAGCGCGTAACCAGTTGTACCGCAGCGATTAATGTTAAATGCGGATTTCTGTCAGTTCTGTAAAACAGACGTTGTGGTTGTTGCGCTACCAGTCGTACTGCAGCGATTGGGAATATAAATTACATACGGATATTTCCGCGGTTACGCTACCAGTCGCACCGTTGTGATTGGGTATATAATATTTTCGGGTTTTCAGAAATGGTTTAGACGTATAGTTTTATTAATAACGCAGTGTAGAGGTAATTGTTAATTCAAAAATGTTATGAATATGTGCTTTGGGGCATGGTTGCGTTTCCATGTCGCGGCGGGTTGGGGTGCGATGGTGTCGTTGGGTCGGCACTGAGCTCGATTTTGGCGGCTGATCAGCTGCGATAGACACGTGCAACCGGCTTGTCCGGTTGAAATTTTCTTAATAATGTAGTGTAATTTGTCTGTAAAAAAGAGGGAAAGGATAGTTAGGTGAGTGAGAGTGGCTTTCTGCATCGAGTCATTGTGTTTTTCTTATAATAATGTTTATTTCTTGCGTTGTTTATTGCGTTTGTTAGCCCCCTAACCTGTCACTCGTCACCTCGAGAACACCAAGAGGCTGGGAAAATTTCAACCGGAGGACCCGGTTGACGAAAGAGTGGTTGTTTTTTTTCCCCTTAAGGGCTTGAATTTTGTTTAGTGGATTTGGAGCAACAATGGGCATCAACAATTCAGGGCTCATTTATCCTTCACAATAAATGAACGCTGTGCTTTGTGGCGCAAGGCGCTATTGATTGATGCGCATTGGTGAGTTACTTGCTGTTATTTAGGAAAAAGATTATAAAGAAAAAGACTGTTTCATAATTTTGTATTAATAATTGTAACTTCGCTGTAGTAGCACATTTGTATCACATTTTCTATTATTTTTTTTTTTGTATTTGGTATTATAGATGTCAAAAATACATTTCTGAAGAGGACCCGGATGAGGGTCGAAACGTAACGTTTCTGGTTTTTTCTTTCTTCGGACCGTTCCTATGCCGAAACCTTCACCATCAATTAAAAGTCGTCTGGCACATCTGTGGCGAACGAAACTTTGAACAGCACCATAATCGTGATATCGCGTGATTCGAGCGTTTCTGAGAGCACAGTTCGGTGTAAATGTGTCAAAAACCTTCATTCATCTCAAATGCACAATATACATGCGTTAAAAGTCGTCTGGCACAGCTGTGGCGAACGAAAAATCGAAGAACACCAAAATCGTGATATCGCGTGTTTCGAGCGTTTCTGAGAGCACAGCTCGGTGTAAATGTGTCAAAAACCTTCATTCTACTCAAATGCACGATATCCATGCGTCAAAGTCGTCTGTCACAGCTGTGGTGAACGAAACTTTGAACAGCACCAAAATTGTGGTGTCGCGTGTTTCGAGCATTTCTGAGAGCACAGCTCGGTGTAAATGTGTCAAAAACCTTCATTCAACTCAAATGCACAATATCCATGCGTTAAAAGTCGTCTGGCACAGCTGTGGCGGACGAAAAATCGAAGAACACCAAAATCGTGATATCGCGTGTTTCGAGCGATTCTGAGAGCACAGCTTGGTGTATTTGTGTCAAAAACCTTTATTCTACTCAAATGCACAATATCCATGCGTTAAAAGTCGTCTGGCACATCTGTGGCGAACGAAACTTTGAACAGCACCATAATCGTGATATCGCGTGTTTCGAGCGTTTCTGAGAGCACAGTTCGGTGTAAATGTGTCAAAAACCTTCATTCAACTCAAATGCACAATATACATGCGTTAAAAGTCGTCTGGCACAGCTGTGGCGAACGAAAAATCGAAGAACACCAAAATCGTGATATCGCGTGTTTCGAGCGTTTCAGAGAGCGCAGCTTGGTGTAATTGTGTCAAAAACCTTCATTCTACTCAAATGCACAATATCCATGCGTTAAAAGTCGTCTGGCACAGCTGTGGCGAACGAAACTTTGAACAGCACCAAAATCGTGATGTCGCGTGTTTCGAGCGTTTCTGAGGACACAGCTCCGTGTAAATGTGTCAAAAACCTTCATTCAACTCAAATGAACAATATCCATGTGTTAAAAGTCGACTGGCACAGCTGTGGCGAACAAAAAATCGAAGAACACCAAAATCGTGATGTCGCGTGTTTCGAGCGTTTCTGAGAGCACAGCTCGGTGTGAATGTGTCAAAAACCTTCATTCTACTCAAATGCACAATATCCATGCGTTAAAAGTCGTCTGGCACAGCTGTGGCGAACGAAAAATCGAAGAACACCAAAATCGTGATATCGCGTGTTTCGAGCGTTTCTGAGAGCACAGCTCGGTGTAAATGTGTCAAAAACCTTCATTCTACTCAAATGCACGATATCCATGCGTCAAAGTCGTCTGTCACAGCTGTGGTGAACGAAACTTTGAACAGCACCAAAATTGTGGTGTCGCGTGTTTCGAGCATTTCTGAGAGCACAGCTCGGTGTAAATGTGTCAAAAACCTTCATTCAACTCAAATGCACAATATCCATGCGTTAAAAGTCGTCTGGCACAGCTGTGGCGGACGAAAAATCGAAGAACACCAAAATCGTGATATCGCGTGTTTCGAGCGATTCTGAGAGCACAGCTTGGTGTATTTGTGTCAAAAACCTTTATTCTACTCAAATGCACAATATCCATGCGTTAAAAGTCGTCTGGCACATCTGTGGCGAACGAAACTTTGAACAGCACCATAATCGTGATATCGCGTGTTTCGAGCGTTTCTGAGAGCACAGTTCGGTGTAAATGTGTCAAAAACCTTCATTCAACTCAAATGCACAATATACATGCGTTAAAAGTCGTCTGGCACAGCTGTGGCGAACGAAAAATCGAAGAACACCAAAATCGTGATATCGCGTGTTTCGAGCGTTTCAGAGAGCGCAGCTTGGTGTAATTGTGTCAAAAACCTTCATTCTACTCAAATGCACAATATCCATGCGTTAAAAGTCGTCTGGCACAGCTGTGGCGAACGAAACTTTGAACAGCACCAAAATCGTGATGTCGCGTGTTTCGAGCGTTTCTGAGGACACAGCTCCGTGTAAATGTGTCAAAAACCTTCATTCAACTCAAATGAACAATATCCATGTGTTAAAAGTCGACTGGCACAGCTGTGGCGAACAAAAAATCGAAGAACACCAAAATCGTGATGTCGCGTGGTTCGAGCGTTTCTGAGAGCACAGCTCGGTGTGAATGTGTCAAAAACCTTCATTCTACTCAAATGCACAATATCCATGCGTTAAAAGTCGTCTGGCACAGCTGTGGCGAACGAAAAATCGAAGAACACCAAAATCGTGATATCGCGTGTTTCGAGCGTTTCTGAGAGCACAGCTCGGTGTAAATGTGTCAAAAACCTTCATTCTACTCAAATGCACGATATCCATGCGTTAAAGTCGTCTGTCACAGCTGTGGCGAACGAAAAATCGAAGAACAAAAAAATCGTGACATCGCGTGTTTCGAGCGTTTCTGAGAGCACAGCTCGGTGTGATTGTGTCAAAAACCTTCATTCTACTCAAATGCACAATATCCATGCGTTAAAAGTCGTCTGGCACAGCTGTGGCGAACGAAAAATCGAAGAACACCAAAATCGTGATATCGCGTGTTTCGAGCGTTTCAGAGAGCACAGCTTGGTGTAATTGTGTCAAAAACCTTCATTCTACTCAAATGCACAATATCCATGCGTTAAAAGTCGTCTGGCTCAGCTGTGGCGGACGAAACTTTGAACAGCACCATAACCGTGATATCGCGTGATTCGAGCGTTTCTGAGAGCACAGTTCGGTGTAAATGTGTCAAAAACCTTCATTCAACTCAAATGCACAATATACATGCGTTAAAAGTCGTCTGGCACAGCTGTGGCGAACGAAAAATCGATGAACACCAAAATCGTGATATCGCGTGTTTCGAGCGTTTCTGAGAGCACAGCTCGGTGTAAATGTGTCAAAAACCTTCATTCTACTCAAATGCACGATATCCATGCGTCAAAGTCGTCTGTCACAGCTGTGGCGAACGAAAAATCGAAGAACACCAAAATCGTGACATCGCGTGTTTCGAGCGTTTCTGAGAGCACAGCTCAGTGTGATTGTGTCAAAAACCTTCATTCTACTCAAATGCACAATATCCATGCGTTAAAAGTCGTCTGGCACAGGTGTGGCGAACGAAAAATTGAAGAACACCAAAATCGTGATATCGCGTGTTTCGAGCGTTTCTGAGTGCACAGCTGGGTGTAAATGTGTCAAAAACCTTCATTCAACTCAAATGCACAATGTCCATGCGTTAAAAGTCGTCTGTCACAGCTGTGGCGAACGAAAAATCGAAGAACACCAAAATCGTGACATCGCGTGTTTCGAGCGTTTCTGAGAGCACAGCTCGGTGTAAATGTGTCAAAAACCTTCATTCTACTCAAATGCACGATATCCATGCGTTAAAAGTCGTCTGGCACAGCTGTGGTGAACGAAACTTTGAACAGCACTAAAATCGAGATATCGCGTGTTTCGAGTGTTTCTGAGTGCACAGCTCTGTGTGAATGTGTCAAAAACCTTCATTCTACTCAAATGCACAATATCCATGCGTTAAAAGTCGTCTGGCACAGCTGTGGCGATCGAAACATTGAAGAACACCAAAATCGTGATATCGCGTGTTTCGAGCGTTTCTGAGAGCACAGCTCGGTGTAAATGTGTCAAAAAACTTCATTCTACTCAAATGCACGATATCCATGCGTTAAAAGTCGTCTGGCACAGATGTTGTGAACGAAACTTTGAACAAAACTAAAATCGAGATATCGCGTGTTTCGAGCGTTTCTGAGTGCACAGCTCGGTGTGAATGTGTCCAAAACCTTCATTCAACTCAAATGCACAATATCCATGCGTTAAAAGTCGTCTGGCACAGCTGTGGCGAACGAAAAATCGAAGAACACCAAAATCGTGATATCGCGTGTTTCGAGCGTTTCTGAGTACACAGCTGGGTGTAAATGTGTCCAAAACCTTCATTCAACTCAAATGCACAATATCCATGCGTTAAAAGTCGTCTGGTACAGCTGTGGCGAACGAAAAATCGAAGAACACCAAAATCGTGATATCGCGTGTTTCGAGCGTTGCTGAGCACAGCTCGGTGTAAATGTGTCAAAGACCTTCATTCTACTCAAATGCACAATATCCATGCGTTAAAAGTCGTCTGGCACAGCTGTAGCGAACGAAAAATTGATGAACACAAAAATCGTGATATCGCGTGTTTCGAGCGTTTCTGAGTGCACAGCTGGGTGTAAATGTGTCAAAAACCTTCATTCTACTCAAATGCACGATATCCATGCGTGAAAAGTCGTCTGGCACAGCTGTTGTGAACGAAACTTTGAACAGCACTAAAATCGAGATATCGCGTGTTTCGAGCGTTTCTGAGTGCACAGCTCGGTGTGAATGTGTCCAAAACCTTCATTCTACTAAAATGCACAATATCCATGCGTTAAAAGTCGTCTGGCACAGCTGTGGCGATCGAAACATTGAAGAACACCAAAATCGTGATATCGCGTGTTTCGAGCATTTCTGATAGCACATCTTGGTGTAAATGTGTCAAAAACCTTCATTCTACTTAAAAGTACATTACCCATGTGTTAAAAGCCGTCTGGTACAGCTGTGGCGATCGAAACATTGAAGAACACCAAAATCGTGATATTGCGTGTTTCGAGCGTTTCTGATAGCACAGCTCGGTGTAAATGTGTCAAAAATCTTCATTCAACTCAAATGCACAATATCCATGCGTTAAAAGTCGTCAGGCACAGATGTGGCGAACGAAAAATCGAGGAACACCAAAATCGTGATATCGCGTGTTTCGAGCGTTTCTGAGTGCACAGCTGGGTGTAAATGTGTCAAAAACCTTCATTCAACTCAAATGCACAATATCCATGCGTTAAAAGTCGTCTGGCACAGCTGTGGCGAACGAAAAATCGAAGAACACCAAAATCGTGATATCGCGTGTTTCGAGCGTTTCTGAGTGCACAGCTGGGTGTAAGTGTGTCAAAAACCTTCATTCAACTCAAATGCACAATATCCATGCGTTAAAAGTCGTCTGGCACAGCTGTGGCGAACGAAAAATCGAAGAACACCAAAATCGTGATATCGCGTGTTTCGAGCGTTGCTGAGCACAGCTCGGTGTAAATGTGTCAAAGACCTTCATTCTACTCAAATGCACAATATCCATGCGTTAAAAGTCTTCTGGCACAGCTGTGGCGAACGAAAAATCGAAGAACACCAAAATCGTGATATCGCGTGTTTCGAGCGTTTCTGAGAGCACAGCTCTTTGTAAATGTGTCGAAAACCTTCAATCTACTCAAATTCACAATATCCATGCGTTAAAAGTCGTCTGGCACAGCTGTGGCAAACGAAAAATCGAAGAACACCAAAATCGTGATATCGCGTGTTTCGAGCGTTGCTGAGCGCAGCTCGGTGTAAATGTGTCAAAGAACTTCATTCTACTCAAATGCACAATATCCATGCGTTAAAAGTCGTCTGGCACAGCTGTGGCGGACGAAAAATCGAAGAACACCAAAATCGTGATGTCGCGTGTTTCGAGCGTTTCTGAGAGCACAGCTCGGTGTGAATGTGTCAAAAACCTTCATTCAACTCAAATGCACAATATCCACGCGTTAAAAGTCGTCTGGCACAGCTGTGGCGGACGAAAAATCGAAGAACACCAAAATCGTGATGTCGCGTGTTTCGAGCGTTTCTGAGAGCACAGCTCGGTGTGAATGTGTCAAAAACCTTCATTCTACTCAAATGCACAATATCCATGCGTTAAAAGTCGTCTGGCACAGCTGTGGCGAACGAAAAATCGATGAACACCAAAATCGTGATATCGCGTGTTTCGAGCGTTTCAGAGAGCACAGCTTGGTGTAATTGTGTCAAAAACCTTCATTCTACTCAAATGCACAATATCCATGCGTTAAAAGTCGTCTGGCACAGCTGTGGCGGACGAAAAATCGAAGAACAAAAAAATCGTGATATCGCGTGTTTCGAGCGTTTCTGAGAGCACAGCTTGGTGTATTTGTGTCAAAAACCTTTATTCTACTCAAATGCACAATATCCATGCGTTAAAAGTCGTCTGGCACATCTGTGGCGAACGAAACTTTGAACAGCACCATAACCGTGATATCGCGTCATTCGAGCGTTTCTGAGAGCACAGTTCGGTGTAAATGTGTCAAAAACCTTCATTCAACTCAAATGCACAATATACATGCGTTAAAAGTCGTCTGGCACAGCTGTGGCGAACGAAAAATCGATGAACACCAAAATCGTGATATCGCGTGTTTCGAGCGTTTCTGAGAGCACAGCTCGGTGTAAATGTGTCAAAAACCTTCATTCTACTCAAATGCACGATATCCATGCGTCAAAGTCGTCTGTCACAGCTGTGGCGAACGAAAAATCGAAGAACACCAAAATCGTGACATCGCGTGTTTCGAGCGTTTCTGAGAGCACAGCTCGGTGTGATTGTGTCAAAAACCTTCATTCTACTCAAATGCACAATATCCATGCGTTAAAAGTCGTCTGGCACAGGTGTGGCGAACGAAAAATTGAAGAACACCAAAATCGTGATATCGCGTGTTTCGAGCGTTTCTGAGTGCACAGCTGGGTGTAAATGTGTCAAAAACCTTCATTCAACTCAAATGCACAATGTCCATGCGTTAAAAGTCGTCTGTCACAGCTGTGGCGAACGAAAAATCGAAGAACACCAAAATCGTGACATCGCGTGTTTCGAGCGTTTCTGAGAGCACAGCTCGGTGTAAATGTGTCAAAAACCTTCATTCTACTCAAATGCACGATATCCATGCGTTAAAAGTCGTCTGTCACAGCTGTGGCGAACGAAAAATCGAAGAACACCAAAATCGTGACATCGCGTGTTTCGAGCGTTTCTGAGAGCACAGCTCGGTGTAAATGTGTCAAAAACCTTCATTCAACTCAAATGCACAATATCCATGCGTTAAAAGTCGTCTGGCACAGCTGTGGCGAACGAAAAATCGAAGAACACCAAAATCGTGATATAACGTGTTTCGAGCGTTGCTGAGCACAGCTCGGTGTAAATGTGTCAAAGACCTTCATTCTACTCAAATGCACAATATCCATGCGTTAAAAGTCGTCTGACACAGCTGTAGCGAACGAAAAATTGATGAACACAAAAATCGTGATATCGCGTGTTTCGAGCGTTTCTGAGTGCACAGCAGGGTGTAAATGTGTCAAAGCCTTCATTCAACTCAAATGCACAATATCCATGCGTTACAAGTCGTCTGGCACAGCTGTGGCGAACGAAAAATCGAAGAACACCAAAATCGTGATATCGCGTATTTCGAGAGTTTCTGAGAGCACAGCTGGGTGTAAATGTGTCAAAAACCTTCATTAAACTCAAATGCACAATATCCATGCGTTAAAAGTCGTCTGGCACAGCTGTGGTGAACGAAACTTTGAACAGCACTAAAATCGAGATATCGCGTGTTTCGAGTGTTTCTGAGTGCACAGCTCTGTGTGAATGTGTCAAAAACCTTCATTCTACTCAAATGCATAATATCCATGCGTTAAAAGTCGTCTGGCACAGCTGTGGCGATCGAAACATTGAAGAACACCAAAATCGTGATATCGCGTGTTTCGAGCATTTCTGATAGCACAGCTTGGTGTAAATGTGTCAAAAACCTTCATTCTACTTAAAAGTACATTACCCATGTGTTAAAAGCCGTCTGGTACAGCTGTGGCGATCGAAACATTGAAGAACACCAAAATCGTGATATCGCGTGTTTCGAGCATTTCTGATAGCACAGCTTGGTGTAAATGTGTCAAAAACCTTCATTCTACTTAAAAGTACATTACCCATGTGTTAAAAGCCGTCTGGTACAGCTGTGGCGATCGAAACATTGAAGAACACCAAAATCGTGATATTGCGTGTTTCGAGCGTTTCTGATAGCACAGCTCGGTGTAAATGTGTCAAAAACCTTCATTCAACTCAAATGCACAATATCCATGCTTTAAAAGTCGTCTGGCACAGCTGTGGCGAACGAAAAATCGAAGAACACCAAAATCGTGATATCGCGTGTTTCGAGCGTTTCTGAGTACACAGCTGGGTGTAAATGTGTCAAAAACCTTCATTCAACTCAAATGCACAATATCCATGCGTTAAAAGTCGTCTGGCACAGCTGTGGCGAACGAAAAATCGAAGAACACCAAAATCGTGATATCGCGTATTTCGAGCGTTTCTGAGTGCACAGCTGGGTGTAAATGTGTCAAAAACCTTCATTCAACTCAAATGCACAATATCCATGCGTTAAAACTCGTCTGGCACAGCTGTGGCGAACGAAAAATCGAAGAATACCAAAATCGTGATATCGCGTGTTTCGAGCGTTTCTGAGAGCACAGCTCGGTGTAAATGTGTCAAAAACCTTCATTCTACTCAAATGCACGATATCCATGCGTTAAAAGTCGTCTGGCACAGCTGTGGCGATCGAAACATTGAAGAACACCAAAATCGTGATATCGCGTGTTTCGAGCATTTCTGATAGCACAGCTTGGTGTAAATGTGTCAAAGACCTTCATTCTACTTAAAAGTACATTACCCATGTGTTAAAAGCCGTCTGGTACAGCTGTGGCAATCGAAACATTGAAGAACACCAAAATCGTGATATTGCGTGTTTCGAGCGTTTCTGATAGCACAGCTCGGTGTAAATGTGTCAAAAACCTTCATTCAACTCAAATGCACAATATCCATGCGTTAAAAGTCGTCAGGCACAGCTGTGGCGAACGAAAAATCGAAGAGAACCAAAATCGTGATATCGCGTGTTTCGAGCGTTTCTGAGTGCACAGCTGGGTGTAAGTGTGTCAAAAACCTTCATTCAACTCAAATGCACAATATCCATGCGTTAAAAGTCGTCAGGCACAGCTGTGGCGAACGAAAAATCGAAGAGAACCAAAATCGTGATATCGCGTGTTTCGAGCGTTTCTGAGTGCACAGCTCGTTATAAATGTGTCAAAAACCTTCATTCTACTCAAATGCACAATATCCATGCGTTAAAAGTCGTCTGGCACAGCTGTGGCGAACGAAAAATCGATGAACACCAAAATCGTGATATCGCGTGTTTCGAGCGTTTCTGAGGGCACAGCTCGGTATAAATGTGTCAAAAACCTTCATTCAACTCAAATGCACAATATCCATGCGTTAAAAGTCGTCTGGCACAGCTGTGGCGAACGAAAAATCGATGAACACCAAAATCGTGATATCGCGTGTTTCGAGCGTTTCTGAGTGCACAGCTCGGTGTAAATGGGTCAAAAACCTTCATTCTACTCAAATGCACAATATCCATGCGTTAAAGGTTGTCTGGCACAGCTGTGGCGAACGAAACTTTGAACAGCACCAAAATCGTGATATCGCGTGTTTCGAGCGTTTCTGAGTGCACAGCTCGTTATAAATGTGTCAAAAACCTTCATTCAACTCAAATGCACAATATCCATGCGTTAAAAGTCGTCTGGCACAGCTGTGGCGAACGAAAAATCGAAGAACACCAAAATCGTGATATCGCGTATTTCGAGCGTTTCTGAGTGCACAGCTGGGTGTAAATGTGTCAAAAACCTTCATTCAACTCAAATGCACAATATCCATGCGTTAAAACTCGTCTGGCACAGCTGTGGCGAACGAAAAATCGAAGAATACCAAAATCGTGATATCGCGTGTTTCGAGCGTTTCTGAGAGCACAGCTCGGTGTAAATGTGTCAAAAACCTTCATTCTACTCAAATGCACGATATCCATGCGTTAAAAGTCGTCTGGCACAGCTGTGGCGATCGAAACATTGAAGAACACCAAAATCGTGATATCGCGTGTTTCGAGCATTTCTGATAGCACAGCTTGGTGTAAATGTGTCAAAGACCTTCATTCTACTTAAAAGTACATTACCCATGTGTTAAAAGCCGTCTGGTACAGCTGTGGCAATCGAAACATTGAAGAACACCAAAATCGTGATATTGCGTGTTTCGAGCGTTTCTGATAGCACAGCTCGGTGTAAATGTGTCAAAAACCTTCATTCAACTCAAATGCACAATATCCATGCGTTAAAAGTCGTCAGGCACAGCTGTGGCGAACGAAAAATCGAAGAGAACCAAAATCGTGATATCGCGTGTTTCGAGCGTTTCTGAGTGCACAGCTGGGTGTAAGTGTGTCAAAAACCTTCATTCAACTCAAATGCACAATATCCATGCGTTAAAAGTCGTCAGGCACAGCTGTGGCGAACGAAAAATCGAAGAGAACCAAAATCGTGATATCGCGTGTTTCGAGCGTTTCTGAGTGCACAGCTCGTTATAAATGTGTCAAAAACCTTCATTCTACTCAAATGCACAATATCCATGCGTTAAAAGTCGTCTGGCACAGCTGTGGCGAACGAAAAATCGATGAACACCAAAATCGTGATATCGCGTGTTTCGAGCGTTTCTGAGGGCACAGCTCGGTATAAATGTGTCAAAAACCTTCATTCAACTCAAATGCACAATATCCATGCGTTAAAAGTCGTCTGGCACAGCTGTGGCGAACGAAAAATCGATGAACACCAAAATCGTGATATCGCGTGTTTCGAGCGTTTCTGAGTGCACAGCTCGGTGTAAATGGGTCAAAAACCTTCATTCTACTCAAATGCACAATATCCATGCGTTAAAGGTTGTCTGGCACAGCTGTGGCGAACGAAACTTTGAACAGCACCAAAATCGTGATATCGCGTGTTTCGAGCGTTTCTGAGTGCACAGCTCGTTATAAATGTGTCAAAAACCTTCATTCAACTCAAATGCACAATATCCATGCGTTAAAAGTCGTCTGGCACAGCTGTGGCGAACGAAAAATCGAAGAACACCAAAATCGTGATATCGCGTATTTCGAGCGTTTCTGAGTGCACAGCTGGGTGTAAATGTGTCAAAAACCTTCATTCAACTCAAATGCACAATATCCATGCGTTAAAACTCGTCTGGCACAGCTGTGGCGAACGAAAAATCGAAGAATACCAAAATCGTGATATCGCGTGTTTCGAGCGTTTCTGAGAGCACAGCTCGGTGTAAATGTGTCAAAAACCTTCATTCTACTCAAATGCACGATATCCATGCGTTAAAAGTCGTCTGGCACAGCTGTGGCGATCGAAACATTGAAGAACACCAAAATCGTGATATCGCGTGTTTCGAGCATTTCTGATAGCACAGCTTGGTGTAAATGTGTCAAAGACCTTCATTCTACTTAAAAGTACATTACCCATGTGTTAAAAGCCGTCTGGTACAGCTGTGGCAATCGAAACATTGAAGAACACCAAAATCGTGATATTGCGTGTTTCGAGCGTTTCTGATAGCACAGCTCGGTGTAAATGTGTCAAAAACCTTCATTCAACTCAAATGCACAATATCCATGCGTTAAAAGTCGTCAGGCACAGCTGTGGCGAACGAAAAATCGAAGAGAACCAAAATCGTGATATCGCGTGTTTCGAGCGTTTCTGAGTGCACAGCTGGGTGTAAGTGTGTCAAAAACCTTCATTCAACTCAAATGCACAATATCCATGCGTTAAAAGTCGTCAGGCACAGCTGTGGCGAACGAAAAATCGAAGAGAACCAAAATCGTGATATCGCGTGTTTCGAGCGTTTCTGAGTGCACAGCTCGTTATAAATGTGTCAAAAACCTTCATTCTACTCAAATGCACAATATCCATGCGTTAAAAGTCGTCTGGCACAGCTGTGGCGAACGAAAAATCGATGAACACCAAAATCGTGATATCGCGTGTTTCGAGCGTTTCTGAGGGCACAGCTCGGTATAAATGTGTCAAAAACCTTCATTCAACTCAAATGCACAATATCCATGCGTTAAAAGTCGTCTGGCACAGCTGTGGCGAACGAAAAATCGATGAACACCAAAATCGTGATATCGCGTGTTTCGAGCGTTTCTGAGTGCACAGCTCGGTGTAAATGGGTCAAAAACCTTCATTCTACTCAAATGCACAATATCCATGCGTTAAAGGTTGTCTGGCACAGCTGTGGCGAACGAAACTTTGAACAGCACCAAAATCGTGATATCGCGTGTTTCGAGCGTTTCTGAGTGCACAGCTCGTTATAAATGTGTCAAAAACCTTCATTCTACTCAAATGCACAATATCCATGCGTTAAAAGTCGTCTGGCACAGCTGTGGCGAACGAAAAATCGATGAACACCAAAATCGTGATATCGCGTGTTTCGAGCGTTTCTGAGGGCACAGCTCGGTATAAATGTGTCAAAAACCTTCATTCAACGCAAATGCACAATATCCATGCGTTAAAAGTCGTCTGGCACAGATGTTGCGATCGAAACATTGAAGAACACCAAAATCGTGATATCGCGTGTTTCGAGCGTTTCTGATAGCACAGCTCGGTGTAAATGTGTCAAAAACCTTCATTCTACTGAAATGCATAATATGCATGCGGTTAAAGTCGTCTGGCACAGCTGTGGCGAACGAAAAATCGAAGAACACCAAAATCGTGACATCGCGAGTTTCGAGCGTTTCTGAGAGCACAGCTCGGTGTAAATGAGTCAAAAACCTTCATTCTACTCAAATGCACAATATCCATGCGTTAAAAGTTGTCTGGCAGAGCTGTGGCGAACGACACTTTGAACAGCACTAAAATCGAGATATCGCGTGTTTCGAGCGTTTCTGAGAGCACAGCTCGGTGTAAATGTGTCAAAAACCTTCATTCTACTCAAATGCTCAATATCCATTCGTTAAAAGTCGTCTGGCACAGCTGTGGCGATCGAAACATTGAAGAACACCAAAATCGTGATATCGCGTGTTTCGACCGTTTCTGAGAGCACAGCTCTGTGTAAATGTGTCAAAAACCTTCATTCTACTCAAATGCACAATATCCATGCGTTAAAAGTCGTCTGGCACAGCTGTGGCGAACGAAAAATCGAATAACACCAAAATCGTGATATCGTGTGTTTCGAGCGTTTCTGAGAGCACAGCTCGGTGTAAATGGGTCAAAAACCTTCATTCTACTCAAGTGCACAATATCCATGCGGTTAAAGTCGTCTGGCACAGCTGTGGCGAACGAAAAATCGAAGAACACCAAAATCGTGATATCGCGTGTTTCGAGAGTTTCTGAGAGCACAGCTCGGTGTAAATATGTCAAAAACCTTAATTCTACTCAAATGCACAATATCCATGTGTAAAAAGTCGTCTGGCACAGCTGTGGCTATCGAAACATTGAAGAACACCGAAATCGTGATATCGCGTGTTTCGAGCGTTTCTGATAGCACAGCTTGGTGTAAATGTGTCAAAAACCTTCATTCTACTCAAATGTACATTATCCATGCGTTAAAAGAAGTCTGGCACAGCTGTGGCGATCGAAACATTGAAGAACACCAAAATCGTGATATCGCGTGTTTCGAGCGTTTCTGATAGCACAGCTCGGTGTAAATGTGTCAAAAACCTTCATTCTACTCAAATGCACAATATCCATGCGTTAAAAGTCGTCTGGCACAGCTGTGGCGAACGAAAAATCGAAGAACACCAAAATCGTGATATCGCGTGTTTCGAGAGTTTCTGAGAGCACAGCTCGGTGTAAATATGTCAAAAACCTTCATTCTACTCAAATGCACAATATCCATGCGTTAAAAGTTGTCTGGCACAGCTGTGGCAAACGAAACTTTGAACAGCACTAAAATCGAGATATGACGTGTTTCGAGCGTTTCTGAGTGCACAGCTCGGTGTAAATGTGTCAAAAACCTTCATTCAACTCAAATGCACAATATCCATGCGTTAAAAGTCGACTGGCACAGCTGTGGCGAACGAAAAATCGAAGAACACCAAAATCGTGATATCCCGTGTTTCGAGCGTTTCTGAGAGCACAGCTCGGTGTAAATGGGTCAAAAACCTTCATTCTACTCAAATGCACAATACCCATGCGGTTAAAGTCGTCTGGCACAGCTGTGGCGAACGAAAAATCGAAGAACACCAAAATCGTGATATCGCGTGTTTCGAGCGTTTCCGAGAGCACAGCTCGGAGTAAATGTGTCAAAAACCTTCATTCTACTCAAATGCACAATATCCATGCGTTAAAAGTTGTCTGGCACAGCTGTGGTGAACGAAACTTTGAACAGCACTAAAATCGTGATATCGCGTGTTTCGAGCGTATCTGAGAGCACAGCTCGGTGTAAATGTGTCAAAAACCTTCATTCAACTCAAATGCACAATATCCATGCGTTAAAAGTCGACTGGCACAGCTGTGGCGAACGAAAAATCGAAGAACACCAAAATCGTGATATTGTGTGTTTCAAGCTTTTCTGAGAGCACAGCTCGGTGTAAATGGGTCAAAACCCTTCGTTCTACTCAAATGCACAATATCCATGCGTTAAAAGTTGTCTGGCACAGCTGTGGCGAACGAAACTTTGAACAGCACTAAAATCGAGATATCACGTGTTTCGAGCGTTTCTGAGTGCACAGCTCGGTGTAAATGTGTCAAAAACCTTCATTCAACTCAAATGCACAATATCCATGCGTTAAAAGTCGTCTGGCACAGCTGTGGCGAACGAAAAATCGAATAACACCAAAATCGTGATCTCGCGTGTATCGAGCGTTTCTGAGAGCACAGCTCGGTGTAAATATGTCAAAAACCTTCATTCTACTCAAATGCACAATATCCATGCAGTTAAAGTCGTCTGGCACATCTGTGGCGAACGAAAAATCGAAGAACACCAAAATCGTGATATCGCGTGATTCGAGAGTTTCTGAGATCACAGCTCGATGTAAATGTGTCAAAAACCTTCATTCAACTCAAATGCACAATATCCATGCGTTAAAAGTCGTCTGGCACAGCTGTGGCGAACGAAAAATCGTATAACACCAAAATCGTGATATCGCGTGTTTCGAGCGTTTCTGAGAGCACAGCTCGGTGTAAATGGGTCAAAAACCTTCATTCTACTCAAATGCATAATATCCATGCGTTAAAAGTTGTCTGGCACAGCTGTGGCGAACGAAAAATCGAAGAACACCAAAATCGTGATATCGCGTGTTTCGAGCGTTTCTGATAGCACAGCTCGATGTAAATGTGTCAAAAACCTTCATTCTACTCAAATGCACAATATCCATGCGTTAAAAGTCGTCTGGCACAGCTGTGGCGAACGAAAAATCGAAGAACACCAAAATCGTGATATCGTGTGTTTCAAGCGTTTCTGAGAGCACAGCTCGGTGTAAATGGGTCAAAGACCTTCATTCTACTCAAATGCACAATATTCATGCGTTAAAAGTTGTCTTTCACAGCTGTGGCGAACGAAACTTTGAACAGCACCAAAATCGTGATATCGCGTGTTTCGAGCGTTTCTGATAGCACAGCTCGGAGTAAATGTGTCAAAAACCTTCATTCTTCTCAAATGCACAATATTCATGCGTTAAAAGTCGTCTGGCACAGCTGTGGCGAACGAAACTTTGAACAGCACCGAAATCGTGATGTCGCGTGTTTCGAGCGTTTCTGAGAGCACAGCTTGGGGTAAATGTGTCAAAAACCTTCATTCTACTCAAATACACAATATCCATGCGTTAAAAGTCGACTGGCATAGCTGTGGCGAACGAAAAATCGAAGAACACCAAAATCGTGATATCGCGTTTTTCGAGCGTTTCTGAGAGCACAGTTCGGTGTAAATGGGTCAAAAACCTTCATTCTACTCAAATGCACAATATCCACGCGTTAAAAGTTGTCTGGCACAGCTGTGGCGAACGAAAAATCGAATAACACTAAAATCGTGATATCGTGTGTTTCAAGCGTTTCTGAGAGCACAGCTCGGTGTGTATGGGTCAAAAACCTTCATTCTACTCAAATGCACAATATCCATGCGTTAAAAGTTGTCTGACACAGCTGTGGCGAACGAAACTTTGAACAGCACTAAAATCGTGATATCGCGTGTTTCAAGCGTATCTGAGAGCACAGCTCGGTGTAAATGGGTCGAAAACCTTCATTCTACTCAAATGCACAATGGCCATGCGTTAAAAGTTGTCTGCCACAGCTGTGGCGAACGAAACTTTGAACAGCACTAAAATCGTGATATCGCGTGTTTCGAGCGTATCTGAGAGCACAGCTCGGTGTAAATGTGTCAAAAACCTTCATTCTACTCAAATGCACAATATCCATGCGTTAAAAGTCGTCTGGCATAGATGTGTCGATCGAAACATTGAAGAACACCAAAATCGTGATATCGCGTGTTTCGAGCGTTTCTGATAGCACAGCTCGGTGTAATTGTGTCAAAAACCTTCATTCTACTCAAATGCATAATATGCATGCGTTTAAAGTCGTCTGGCACAGCTGTGGCGAACGAAAAATCGAAGAACACCAAAATCGTGACATCGCGAGTTTCGAGCGTTTCTGAGAGCATAGCTCGGTGTAAATGTGTCAAAAACCTTCATTCAACTCAAATGCACAATATCCATGCGTTAAAAGTCGACTGGCACAGCTGTGGCGAACGAAAAATCGAAGAACACCGAAATCGTGATATCGCATGTTTCGAGCGTTTCTGAGAGCACATCTCGGTGTAAATGTGTCAAAAACCTTCATTCTACTCAAATGCACAATATCCATGCGTTAAAAGTCGTCAGGCACAGCTGTGGCGAACGAAAAATCGAAGAGAACCAAAATCGTGATATCGCGTGTTTCGAGCGTTTCTGAGTGCACAGCTGGGTGTAAGTGTGTCAAAAACCTTCATTCAACTCAAATGCACAATATCCATGCGTTAAAAGTCGTCAGGCACAGCTGTGGCGAACGAAAAATCGAAGAGAACCAAAATCGTGATATCGCGTGTTTCGAGCGTTTCTGAGTGCACAGCTCGTTATAAATGTGTCAAAAACCTTCATTCTACTCAAATGCACAATATCCATGCGTTAAAAGTCGTCTGGCACAGCTGTGGCGAACGAAAAATCGATGAACACCAAAATCGTGATATCGCGTGTTTCGAGCGTTTCTGAGGGCACAGCTCGGTATAAATGTGTCAAAAACCTTCATTCAACTCAAATGCACAATATCCATGCGTTAAAAGTCGTCTGGCACAGCTGTGGCGAACGAAAAATCGATGAACACCAAAATCGTGATATCGCGTGTTTCGAGCGTTTCTGAGTGCACAGCTCGGTGTAAATGGGTCAAAAACCTTCATTCTACTCAAATGCACAATATCCATGCGTTAAAGGTTGTCTGGCACAGCTGTGGCGAACGAAACTTTGAACAGCACCAAAATCGTGATATCGCGTGTTTCGAGCGTTTCTGAGTGCACAGCTCGTTATAAATGTGTCAAAAACCTTCATTCAACTCAAATGCACAATATCCATGCGTTAAAAGTCGTCTGGCACAGCTGTGGCGAACGAAAAATCGAAGAACACCAAAATCGTGATATCGCGTATTTCGAGCGTTTCTGAGTGCACAGCTGGGTGTAAATGTGTCAAAAACCTTCATTCAACTCAAATGCACAATATCCATGCGTTAAAACTCGTCTGGCACAGCTGTGGCGAACGAAAAATCGAAGAATACCAAAATCGTGATATCGCGTGTTTCGAGCGTTTCTGAGAGCACAGCTCGGTGTAAATGTGTCAAAAACCTTCATTCTACTCAAATGCACGATATCCATGCGTTAAAAGTCGTCTGGCACAGCTGTGGCGATCGAAACATTGAAGAACACCAAAATCGTGATATCGCGTGTTTCGAGCATTTCTGATAGCACAGCTTGGTGTAAATGTGTCAAAGACCTTCATTCTACTTAAAAGTACATTACCCATGTGTTAAAAGCCGTCTGGTACAGCTGTGGCAATCGAAACATTGAAGAACACCAAAATCGTGATATTGCGTGTTTCGAGCGTTTCTGATAGCACAGCTCGGTGTAAATGTGTCAAAAACCTTCATTCAACTCAAATGCACAATATCCATGCGTTAAAAGTCGTCAGGCACAGCTGTGGCGAACGAAAAATCGAAGAGAACCAAAATCGTGATATCGCGTGTTTCGAGCGTTTCTGAGTGCACAGCTGGGTGTAAGTGTGTCAAAAACCTTCATTCAACTCAAATGCACAATATCCATGCGTTAAAAGTCGTCAGGCACAGCTGTGGCGAACGAAAAATCGAAGAGAACCAAAATCGTGATATCGCGTGTTTCGAGCGTTTCTGAGTGCACAGCTCGTTATAAATGTGTCAAAAACCTTCATTCTACTCAAATGCACAATATCCATGCGTTAAAAGTCGTCTGGCACAGCTGTGGCGAACGAAAAATCGATGAACACCAAAATCGTGATATCGCGTGTTTCGAGCGTTTCTGAGGGCACAGCTCGGTATAAATGTGTCAAAAACCTTCATTCAACTCAAATGCACAATATCCATGCGTTAAAAGTCGTCTGGCACAGCTGTGGCGAACGAAAAATCGATGAACACCAAAATCGTGATATCGCGTGTTTCGAGCGTTTCTGAGTGCACAGCTCGGTGTAAATGGGTCAAAAACCTTCATTCTACTCAAATGCACAATATCCATGCGTTAAAGGTTGTCTGGCACAGCTGTGGCGAACGAAACTTTGAACAGCACCAAAATCGTGATATCGCGTGTTTCGAGCGTTTCTGAGTGCACAGCTCGTTATAAATGTGTCAAAAACCTTCATTCAACTCAAATGCACAATATCCATGCGTTAAAAGTCGTCTGGCACAGCTTTGGCGAACGAAAAATCGAAGAACACCAAAATCGTGATATCGCGTATTTCGAGCGTTTCTGAGTGCACAGCTGGGTGTAAATGTGTCAAAAACCTTCATTCAACTCAAATGCACAATATCCATGCGTTAAAACTCGTCTGGCACAGCTGTGGCGAACGAAAAATCGAAGAATACCAAAATCGTGATATCGCGTGTTTCGAGCGTTTCTGAGAGCACAGCTCGGTGTAAATGTGTCAAAAACCTTCATTCTACTCAAATGCACGATATCCATGCGTTAAAAGTCGTCTGGCACAGCTGTGGCGATCGAAACATTGAAGAACACCAAAATCGTGATATCGCGTGTTTCGAGCATTTCTGATAGCACAGCTTGGTGTAAATGTGTCAAAGACCTTCATTCTACTTAAAAGTACATTACCCATGTGTTAAAAGCCGTCTGGTACAGCTGTGGCAATCGAAACATTGAAGAACACCAAAATCGTGATATTGCGTGTTTCGAGCGTTTCTGATAGCACAGCTCGGTGTAAATGTGTCAAAAACCTTCATTCAACTCAAATGCACAATATCCATGCGTTAAAAGTCGTCAGGCACAGCTGTGGCGAACGAAAAATCGAAGAGAACCAAAATCGTGATATCGCGTGTTTCGAGCGTTTCTGAGTGCACAGCTGGGTGTAAGTGTGTCAAAAACCTTCATTCAACTCAAATGCACAATATCCATGCGTTAAAAGTCGTCAGGCACAGCTGTGGCGAACGAAAAATCGAAGAGAACCAAAATCGTGATATCGCGTGTTTCGAGCGTTTCTGAGTGCACAGCTCGTTATAAATGTGTCAAAAACCTTCATTCTACTCAAATGCACAATATCCATGCGTTAAAAGTCGTCTGGCACAGCTGTGGCGAACGAAAAATCGATGAACACCAAAATCGTGATATCGCGTGTTTCGAGCGTTTCTGAGGGCACAGCTCGGTATAAATGTGTCAAAAACCTTCATTCAACTCAAATGCACAATATCCATGCGTTAAAAGTCGTCTGGCACAGCTGTGGCGAACGAAAAATCGATGAACACCAAAATCGTGATATCGCGTGTTTCGAGCGTTTCTGAGTGCACAGCTCGGTGTAAATGGGTCAAAAACCTTCATTCTACTCAAATGCACAATATCCATGCGTTAAAGGTTGTCTGGCACAGCTGTGGCGAACGAAACTTTGAACAGCACCAAAATCGTGATATCGCGTGTTTCGAGCGTTTCTGAGTGCACAGCTCGTTATAAATGTGTCAAAAACCTTCATTCTACTCAAATGCACAATATCCATGCGTTAAAAGTCGTCTGGCACAGCTGTGGCGAACGAAAAATCGATGAACACCAAAATCGTGATATCGCGTGTTTCGAGCGTTTCTGAGGGCACAGCTCGGTATAAATGTGTCAAAAACCTTCATTCAACGCAAATGCACAATATCCATGCGTTAAAAGTCGTCTGGCACAGATGTTGCGATCGAAACATTGAAGAACACCAAAATCGTGATATCGCGTGTTTCGAGCGTTTCTGATAGCACAGCTCGGTGTAAATGTGTCAAAAACCTTCATTCTACTGAAATGCATAATATGCATGCGGTTAAAGTCGTCTGGCACAGCTGTGGCGAACGAAAAATCGAAGAACACCAAAATCGTGACATCGCGAGTTTCGAGCGTTTCTGAGAGCACAGCTCGGTGTAAATGAGTCAAAAACCTTCATTCTACTCAAATGCACAATATCCATGCGTTAAAAGTTGTCTGGCAGAGCTGTGGCGAACGACACTTTGAACAGCACTAAAATCGAGATATCGCGTGTTTCGAGCGTTTCTGAGAGCACAGCTCGGTGTAAATGTGTCAAAAACCTTCATTCTACTCAAATGCTCAATATCCATTCGTTAAAAGTCGTCTGGCACAGCTGTGGCGATCGAAACATTGAAGAACACCAAAATCGTGATATCGCGTGTTTCGACCGTTTCTGAGAGCACAGCTCTGTGTAAATGTGTCAAAAACCTTCATTCTACTCAAATGCACAATATCCATGCGTTAAAAGTCGTCTGGCACAGCTGTGGCGAACGAAAAATCGAATAACACCAAAATCGTGATATCGTGTGTTTCGAGCGTTTCTGAGAGCACAGCTCGGTGTAAATGGGTCAAAAACCTTCATTCTACTCAAGTGCACAATATCCATGCGGTTAAAGTCGTCTGGCACAGCTGTGGCGAACGAAAAATCGAAGAACACCAAAATCGTGATATCGCGTGTTTCGAGAGTTTCTGAGAGCACAGCTCGGTGTAAATATGTCAAAAACCTTAATTCTACTCAAATGCACAATATCCATGTGTAAAAAGTCGTCTGGCACAGCTGTGGCTATCGAAACATTGAAGAACACCGAAATCGTGATATCGCGTGTTTCGAGCGTTTCTGATAGCACAGCTTGGTGTAAATGTGTCAAAAACCTTCATTCTACTCAAATGTACATTATCCATGCGTTAAAAGAAGTCTGGCACAGCTGTGGCGATCGAAACATTGAAGAACACCAAAATCGTGATATCGCGTGTTTCGAGCGTTTCTGATAGCACAGCTCGGTGTAAATGTGTCAAAAACCTTCATTCTACTCAAATGCACAATATCCATGCGTTAAAAGTCGTCTGGCACAGCTGTGGCGAACGAAAAATCGAAGAACACCAAAATCGTGATATCGCGTGTTTCGAGAGTTTCTGAGAGCACAGCTCGGTGTAAATATGTCAAAAACCTTCATTCTACTCAAATGCACAATATCCATGCGTTAAAAGTTGTCTGGCACAGCTGTGGCAAACGAAACTTTGAACAGCACTAAAATCGAGATATGACGTGTTTCGAGCGTTTCTGAGTGCACAGCTCGGTGTAAATGTGTCAAAAACCTTCATTCAACTCAAATGCACAATATCCATGCGTTAAAAGTCGACTGGCACAGCTGTGGCGAACGAAAAATCGAAGAACACCAAAATCGTGATATCCCGTGTTTCGAGCGTTTCTGAGAGCACAGCTCGGTGTAAATGGGTCAAAAACCTTCATTCTACTCAAATGCACAATACCCATGCGGTTAAAGTCGTCTGGCACAGCTGTGGCGAACGAAAAATCGAAGAACACCAAAATCGTGATATCGCGTGTTTCGAGCGTTTCCGAGAGCACAGCTCGGAGTAAATGTGTCAAAAACCTTCATTCTACTCAAATGCACAATATCCATGCGTTAAAAGTTGTCTGGCACAGCTGTGGTGAACGAAACTTTGAACAGCACTAAAATCGTGATATCGCGTGTTTCGAGCGTATCTGAGAGCACAGCTCGGTGTAAATGTGTCAAAAACCTTCATTCAACTCAAATGCACAATATCCATGCGTTAAAAGTCGACTGGCACAGCTGTGGCGAACGAAAAATCGAAGAACACCAAAATCGTGATATCGTGTGTTTCAAGCGTTTCTGAGAGCACAGCTCGGTGTAAATGGGTCAAAGACCTTCATTCTACTCAAATGCACAATATTCATGCGTTAAAAGTTGTCTTTCACAGCTGTGGCGAACGAAACTTTGAACAGCACCAAAATCGTGATATCGCGTGTTTCGAGCGTTTCTGATAGCACAGCTCGGAGTAAATGTGTCAAAAACCTTCATTCTTCTCAAATGCACAATATTCATGCGTTAAAAGTCGTCTGGCACAGCTGTGGCGAACGAAACTTTGAACAGCACCGAAATCGTGATGTCGCGTGTTTCGAGCGTTTCTGAGAGCACAGCTTGGGGTAAATGTGTCAAAAACCTTCATTCTACTCAAATACACAATATCCATGCGTTAAAAGTCGACTGGCATAGCTGTGGCGAACGAAAAATCGAAGAACACCAAAATCGTGATATCGCGTTTTTCGAGCGTTTCTGAGAGCACAGTTCGGTGTAAATGGGTCAAAAACCTTCATTCTACTCAAATGCACAATATCCACGCGTTAAAAGTTGTCTGGCACAGCTGTGGCGAACGAAAAATCGAATAACACTAAAATCGTGATATCGTGTGTTTCAAGCGTTTCTGAGAGCACAGCTCGGTGTGTATGGGTCAAAAACCTTCATTCTACTCAAATGCACAATATCCATGCGTTAAAAGTTGTCTGACACAGCTGTGGCGAACGAAACTTTGAACAGCACTAAAATCGTGATATCGCGTGTTTCAAGCGTATCTGAGAGCACAGCTCGGTGTAAATGGGTCGAAAACCTTCATTCTACTCAAATGCACAATGGCCATGCGTTAAAAGTTGTCTGCCACAGCTGTGGCGAACGAAACTTTGAACAGCACTAAAATCGTGATATCGCGTGTTTCGAGCGTATCTGAGAGCACAGCTCGGTGTAAATGTGTCAAAAACCTTCATTCTACTCAAATGCACAATATCCATGCGTTAAAAGTCGTCTGGCATAGATGTGTCGATCGAAACATTGAAGAACACCAAAATCGTGATATCGCGTGTTTCGAGCGTTTCTGATAGCACAGCTCGGTGTAATTGTGTCAAAAACCTTCATTCTACTCAAATGCATAATATGCATGCGTTTAAAGTCGTCTGGCACAGCTGTGGCGAACGAAAAATCGAAGAACACCAAAATCGTGACATCGCGAGTTTCGAGCGTTTCTGAGAGCATAGCTCGGTGTAAATGTGTCAAAAACCTTCATTCAACTCAAATGCACAATATCCATGCGTTAAAAGTCGACTGGCACAGCTGTGGCGAACGAAAAATCGAAGAACACCGAAATCGTGATATCGCATGTTTCGAGCGTTTCTGAGAGCACATCTCGGTGTAAATGTGTCAAAAACCTTCATTCTACTCAAATGCACAATATCCATGCGTTAAAAGTCGTCAGGCACAGCTGTGGCGAACGAAAAATCGAAGAGAACCAAAATCGTGATATCGCGTGTTTCGAGCGTTTCTGAGTGCACAGCTGGGTGTAAGTGTGTCAAAAACCTTCATTCAACTCAAATGCACAATATCCATGCGTTAAAAGTCGTCAGGCACAGCTGTGGCGAACGAAAAATCGAAGAGAACCAAAATCGTGATATCGCGTGTTTCGAGCGTTTCTGAGTGCACAGCTCGTTATAAATGTGTCAAAAACCTTCATTCTACTCAAATGCACAATATCCATGCGTTAAAAGTCGTCTGGCACAGCTGTGGCGAACGAAAAATCGATGAACACCAAAATCGTGATATCGCGTGTTTCGAGCGTTTCTGAGGGCACAGCTCGGTATAAATGTGTCAAAAACCTTCATTCAACTCAAATGCACAATATCCATGCGTTAAAAGTCGTCTGGCACAGCTGTGGCGAACGAAAAATCGATGAACACCAAAATCGTGATATCGCGTGTTTCGAGCGTTTCTGAGTGCACAGCTCGGTGTAAATGGGTCAAAAACCTTCATTCTACTCAAATGCACAATATCCATGCGTTAAAGGTTGTCTGGCACAGCTGTGGCGAACGAAACTTTGAACAGCACCAAAATCGTGATATCGCGTGTTTCGAGCGTTTCTGAGTGCACAGCTCGTTATAAATGTGTCAAAAACCTTCATTCAACTCAAATGCACAATATCCATGCGTTAAAAGTCGTCTGGCACAGCTGTGGCGAACGAAAAATCGAAGAACACCAAAATCGTGATATCGCGTATTTCGAGCGTTTCTGAGTGCACAGCTGGGTGTAAATGTGTCAAAAACCTTCATTCAACTCAAATGCACAATATCCATGCGTTAAAACTCGTCTGGCACAGCTGTGGCGAACGAAAAATCGAAGAATACCAAAATCGTGATATCGCGTGTTTCGAGCGTTTCTGAGAGCACAGCTCGGTGTAAATGTGTCAAAAACCTTCATTCTACTCAAATGCACGATATCCATGCGTTAAAAGTCGTCTGGCACAGCTGTGGCGATCGAAACATTGAAGAACACCAAAATCGTGATATCGCGTGTTTCGAGCATTTCTGATAGCACAGCTTGGTGTAAATGTGTCAAAGACCTTCATTCTACTTAAAAGTACATTACCCATGTGTTAAAAGCCGTCTGGTACAGCTGTGGCAATCGAAACATTGAAGAACACCAAAATCGTGATATTGCGTGTTTCGAGCGTTTCTGATAGCACAGCTCGGTGTAAATGTGTCAAAAACCTTCATTCAACTCAAATGCACAATATCCATGCGTTAAAAGTCGTCAGGCACAGCTGTGGCGAACGAAAAATCGAAGAGAACCAAAATCGTGATATCGCGTGTTTCGAGCGTTTCTGAGTGCACAGCTGGGTGTAAGTGTGTCAAAAACCTTCATTCAACTCAAATGCACAATATCCATGCGTTAAAAGTCGTCAGGCACAGCTGTGGCGAACGAAAAATCGAAGAGAACCAAAATCGTGATATCGCGTGTTTCGAGCGTTTCTGAGTGCACAGCTCGTTATAAATGTGTCAAAAACCTTCATTCTACTCAAATGCACAATATCCATGCGTTAAAAGTCGTCTGGCACAGCTGTGGCGAACGAAAAATCGATGAACACCAAAATCGTGATATCGCGTGTTTCGAGCGTTTCTGAGGGCACAGCTCGGTATAAATGTGTCAAAAACCTTCATTCAACTCAAATGCACAATATCCATGCGTTAAAAGTCGTCTGGCACAGCTGTGGCGAACGAAAAATCGATGAACACCAAAATCGTGATATCGCGTGTTTCGAGCGTTTCTGAGTGCACAGCTCGGTGTAAATGGGTCAAAAACCTTCATTCTACTCAAATGCACAATATCCATGCGTTAAAGGTTGTCTGGCACAGCTGTGGCGAACGAAACTTTGAACAGCACCAAAATCGTGATATCGCGTGTTTCGAGCGTTTCTGAGTGCACAGCTCGTTATAAATGTGTCAAAAACCTTCATTCAACTCAAATGCACAATATCCATGCGTTAAAAGTCGTCTGGCACAGCTGTGGCGAACGAAAAATCGAAGAACACCAAAATCGTGATATCGCGTATTTCGAGCGTTTCTGAGTGCACAGCTGGGTGTAAATGTGTCAAAAACCTTCATTCAACTCAAATGCACAATATCCATGCGTTAAAACTCGTCTGGCACAGCTGTGGCGAACGAAAAATCGAAGAATACCAAAATCGTGATATCGCGTGTTTCGAGCGTTTCTGAGAGCACAGCTCGGTGTAAATGTGTCAAAAACCTTCATTCTACTCAAATGCACGATATCCATGCGTTAAAAGTCGTCTGGCACAGCTGTGGCGATCGAAACATTGAAGAACACCAAAATCGTGATATCGCGTGTTTCGAGCATTTCTGATAGCACAGCTTGGTGTAAATGTGTCAAAGACCTTCATTCTACTTAAAAGTACATTACCCATGTGTTAAAAGCCGTCTGGTACAGCTGTGGCAATCGAAACATTGAAGAACACCAAAATCGTGATATTGCGTGTTTCGAGCGTTTCTGATAGCACAGCTCGGTGTAAATGTGTCAAAAACCTTCATTCAACTCAAATGCACAATATCCATGCGTTAAAAGTCGTCAGGCACAGCTGTGGCGAACGAAAAATCGAAGAGAACCAAAATCGTGATATCGCGTGTTTCGAGCGTTTCTGAGTGCACAGCTGGGTGTAAGTGTGTCAAAAACCTTCATTCAACTCAAATGCACAATATCCATGCGTTAAAAGTCGTCAGGCACAGCTGTGGCGAACGAAAAATCGAAGAGAACCAAAATCGTGATATCGCGTGTTTCGAGCGTTTCTGAGTGCACAGCTCGTTATAAATGTGTCAAAAACCTTCATTCTACTCAAATGCACAATATCCATGCGTTAAAAGTCGTCTGGCACAGCTGTGGCGAACGAAAAATCGATGAACACCAAAATCGTGATATCGCGTGTTTCGAGCGTTTCTGAGGGCACAGCTCGGTATAAATGTGTCAAAAACCTTCATTCAACTCAAATGCACAATATCCATGCGTTAAAAGTCGTCTGGCACAGCTGTGGCGAACGAAAAATCGATGAACACCAAAATCGTGATATCGCGTGTTTCGAGCGTTTCTGAGTGCACAGCTCGGTGTAAATGGGTCAAAAACCTTCATTCTACTCAAATGCACAATATCCATGCGTTAAAGGTTGTCTGGCACAGCTGTGGCGAACGAAACTTTGAACAGCACCAAAATCGTGATATCGCGTGTTTCGAGCGTTTCTGAGTGCACAGCTCGTTATAAATGTGTCAAAAACCTTCATTCTACTCAAATGCACAATATCCATGCGTTAAAAGTCGTCTGGCACAGCTGTGGCGAACGAAAAATCGATGAACACCAAAATCGTGATATCGCGTGTTTCGAGCGTTTCTGAGGGCACAGCTCGGTATAAATGTGTCAAAAACCTTCATTCAACTCAAATGCACAATATCCATGCGTTAAAAGTCGTCTGGCACAGATGTTGCGATCGAAACATTGAAGAACACCAAAATCGTGATATCGCGTGTTTCGAGCGTTTCTGATAGCACAGCTCGGTGTAAATGTGTCAAAAACCTTCATTCTACTGAAATGCATAATATGCATGCGGTTAAAGTCGTCTGGCACAGCTGTGGCGAACGAAAAATCGAAGAACACCAAAATCGTGACATCGCGAGTTTCGAGCGTTTCTGAGAGCACAGCTCGGTGTAAATGAGTCAAAAACCTTCATTCTACTCAAATGCACAATATCCATGCGTTAAAAGTTGTCTGGCAGAGCTGTGGCGAACGACACTTTGAACAGCACTAAAATCGAGATATCGCGTGTTTCGAGCGTTTCTGAGAGCACAGCTCGGTGTAAATGTGTCAAAAACCTTCATTCTACTCAAATGCTCAATATCCATTCGTTAAAAGTCGTCTGGCACAGCTGTGGCGATCGAAACATTGAAGAACACCAAAATCGTGATATCGCGTGTTTCGACCGTTTCTGAGAGCACAGCTCTGTGTAAATGTGTCAAAAACCTTCATTCTACTCAAATGCACAATATCCATGCGTTAAAAGTCGTCTGGCACAGCTGTGGCGAACGAAAAATCGAATAACACCAAAATCGTGATATCGTGTGTTTCGAGCGTTTCTGAGAGCACAGCTCGGTGTAAATGGGTCAAAAACCTTCATTCTACTCAAGTGCACAATATCCATGCGGTTAAAGTCGTCTGGCACAGCTGTGGCGAACGAAAAATCGAAGAACACCAAAATCGTGATATCGCGTGTTTCGAGAGTTTCTGAGAGCACAGCTCGGTGTAAATATGTCAAAAACCTTAATTCTACTCAAATGCACAATATCCATGTGTAAAAAGTCGTCTGGCACAGCTGTGGCTATCGAAACATTGAAGAACACCGAAATCGTGATATCGCGTGTTTCGAGCGTTTCTGATAGCACAGCTTGGTGTAAATGTGTCAAAAACCTTCATTCTACTCAAATGTACATTATCCATGCGTTAAAAGAAGTCTGGCACAGCTGTGGCGATCGAAACATTGAAGAACACCAAAATCGTGATATCGCGTGTTTCGAGCGTTTCTGATAGCACAGCTCGGTGTAAATGTGTCAAAAACCTTCATTCTACTCAAATGCACAATATCCATGCGTTAAAAGTCGTCTGGCACAGCTGTGGCGAACGAAAAATCGAAGAACACCAAAATCGTGATATCGCGTGTTTCGAGAGTTTCTGAGAGCACAGCTCGGTGTAAATATGTCAAAAACCTTCATTCTACTCAAATGCACAATATCCATGCGTTAAAAGTTGTCTGGCACAGCTGTGGCAAACGAAACTTTGAACAGCACTAAAATCGAGATATGACGTGTTTCGAGCGTTTCTGAGTGCACAGCTCGGTGTAAATGTGTCAAAAACCTTCATTCAACTCAAATGCACAATATCCATGCGTTAAAAGTCGACTGGCACAGCTGTGGCGAACGAAAAATCGAAGAACACCAAAATCGTGATATCCCGTGTTTCGAGCGTTTCTGAGAGCACAGCTCGGTGTAAATGGGTCAAAAACCTTCATTCTACTCAAATGCACAATACCCATGCGGTTAAAGTCGTCTGGCACAGCTGTGGCGAACGAAAAATCGAAGAACACCAAAATCGTGATATCGCGTGTTTCGAGCGTTTCCGAGAGCACAGCTCGGAGTAAATGTGTCAAAAACCTTCATTCTACTCAAATGCACAATATCCATGCGTTAAAAGTTGTCTGGCACAGCTGTGGTGAACGAAACTTTGAACAGCACTAAAATCGTGATATCGCGTGTTTCGAGCGTATCTGAGAGCACAGCTCGGTGTAAATGTGTCAAAAACCTTCATTCAACTCAAATGCACAATATCCATGCGTTAAAAGTCGACTGGCACAGCTGTGGCGAACGAAAAATCGAAGAACACCAAAATCGTGATATTGTGTGTTTCAAGCTTTTCTGAGAGCACAGCTCGGTGTAAATGGGTCAAAACCCTTCGTTCTACTCAAATGCACAATATCCATGCGTTAAAAGTTGTCTGGCACAGCTGTGGCGAACGAAACTTTGAACAGCACTAAAATCGAGATATCACGTGTTTCGAGCGTTTCTGAGTGCACAGCTCGGTGTAAATGTGTCAAAAACCTTCATTCAACTCAAATGCACAATATCCATGCGTTAAAAGTCGTCTGGCACAGCTGTGGCGAACGAAAAATCGAATAACACCAAAATCGTGATCTCGCGTGTATCGAGCGTTTCTGAGAGCACAGCTCGGTGTAAATATGTCAAAAACCTTCATTCTACTCAAATGCACAATATCCATGCAGTTAAAGTCGTCTGGCACATCTGTGGCGAACGAAAAATCGAAGAACACCAAAATCGTGATATCGCGTGATTCGAGAGTTTCTGAGATCACAGCTCGATGTAAATGTGTCAAAAACCTTCATTCAACTCAAATGCACAATATCCATGCGTTAAAAGTCGTCTGGCACAGCTGTGGCGAACGAAAAATCGTATAACACCAAAATCGTGATATCGCGTGTTTCGAGCGTTTCTGAGAGCACAGCTCGGTGTAAATGGGTCAAAAACCTTCATTCTACTCAAATGCATAATATCCATGCGTTAAAAGTTGTCTGGCACAGCTGTGGCGAACGAAAAATCGAAGAACACCAAAATCGTGATATCGCGTGTTTCGAGCGTTTCTGATAGCACAGCTCGATGTAAATGTGTCAAAAACCTTCATTCTACTCAAATGCACAATATCCATGCGTTAAAAGTCGTCTGGCACAGCTGTGGCGAACGAAAAATCGAAGAACACCAAAATCGTGATATCGTGTGTTTCAAGCGTTTCTGAGAGCACAGCTCGGTGTAAATGGGTCAAAGACCTTCATTCTACTCAAATGCACAATATTCATGCGTTAAAAGTTGTCTTTCACAGCTGTGGCGAACGAAACTTTGAACAGCACCAAAATCGTGATATCGCGTGTTTCGAGCGTTTCTGATAGCACAGCTCGGAGTAAATGTGTCAAAAACCTTCATTCTTCTCAAATGCACAATATTCATGCGTTAAAAGTCGTCTGGCACAGCTGTGGCGAACGAAACTTTGAACAGCACCGAAATCGTGATGTCGCGTGTTTCGAGCGTTTCTGAGAGCACAGCTTGGGGTAAATGTGTCAAAAACCTTCATTCTACTCAAATACACAATATCCATGCGTTAAAAGTCGACTGGCATAGCTGTGGCGAACGAAAAATCGAAGAACACCAAAATCGTGATATCGCGTTTTTCGAGCGTTTCTGAGAGCACAGTTCGGTGTAAATGGGTCAAAAACCTTCATTCTACTCAAATGCACAATATCCACGCGTTAAAAGTTGTCTGGCACAGCTGTGGCGAACGAAAAATCGAATAACACTAAAATCGTGATATCGTGTGTTTCAAGCGTTTCTGAGAGCACAGCTCGGTGTGTATGGGTCAAAAACCTTCATTCTACTCAAATGCACAATATCCATGCGTTAAAAGTTGTCTGACACAGCTGTGGCGAACGAAACTTTGAACAGCACTAAAATCGTGATATCGCGTGTTTCAAGCGTATCTGAGAGCACAGCTCGGTGTAAATGGGTCGAAAACCTTCATTCTACTCAAATGCACAATGGCCATGCGTTAAAAGTTGTCTGCCACAGCTGTGGCGAACGAAACTTTGAACAGCACTAAAATCGTGATATCGCGTGTTTCGAGCGTATCTGAGAGCACAGCTCGGTGTAAATGTGTCAAAAACCTTCATTCTACTCAAATGCACAATATCCATGCGTTAAAAGTCGTCTGGCATAGATGTGTCGATCGAAACATTGAAGAACACCAAAATCGTGATATCGCGTGTTTCGAGCGTTTCTGATAGCACAGCTCGGTGTAATTGTGTCAAAAACCTTCATTCTACTCAAATGCATAATATGCATGCGTTTAAAGTCGTCTGGCACAGCTGTGGCGAACGAAAAATCGAAGAACACCAAAATCGTGACATCGCGAGTTTCGAGCGTTTCTGAGAGCATAGCTCGGTGTAAATGTGTCAAAAACCTTCATTCAACTCAAATGCACAATATCCATGCGTTAAAAGTCGACTGGCACAGCTGTGGCGAACGAAAAATCGAAGAACACCGAAATCGTGATATCGCATGTTTCGAGCGTTTCTGAGAGCACATCTCGGTGTAAATGTGTCAAAAACCTTCATTCTACTCAAATGCACAATATCCATGCGTTAAAAGTCGTCTGGCACAGGTGTGGCGAACGAAAAATCCATGAACACCAAAATCGTGATATCAAGGTCTATTAAGCCAGCACCCCCACTATGTCCAAAAAATTTGGAAATATTTTTTAATTGTGGGCTTTTTATGGGCTCTTCAACCCCACAAAAATTATTTTTTGGGCTCATCCCCGTTACGAGAAAAACGAAATTCAAATATGGGGGTGCCAGCTTGCCATTAAGCTAGCGCCAACTTCTATTCCAAACGGCATAACCAACTTTTTTTGTACCACATTTTTGGGCTTTTTATAGGCTCCTCAAATATGATGGGCGCATCCCTATCGTCAGTATCTCTAAAGATCTACAGATTTTTTTTAAATTGAAAATACAAAATTTAATTTTTCTAATAAAACTTTAGCGTGATAATTACAGGCTGTTTATGGACTCCTCAGCGCACGTGAACCCAATATTATTTTCCCCACGCTAGTCCGTGAAAACTAACCCAGTCGTACCAGCTGTTGCACCCCGGAATATTTTAATTCCATGACGAGGCAATGAAGAAATTCCCATTGCTTAAATCGAACGCCCGGTCGGGGTGAACGTTCGAGCGCGTGCCGGAATTCGCCGATGCCGAAATCGAGCGAATTGACACGAAATGCTTACGCATCGATTTTCGGTGAATCGCAGTGATCCACTGCAATTCACCGGGAGTCTTGAGAGAGACTCGGAGCCGAGCAGTCAGGCTCGTCTTAGACTCGGGTACCCTCACGTTGTAAAACAAATAGAAACTTGTAACTGGAAATCCCAAACTGTAACGTAAATCAGAAATATCTTTTCTTCGAATAAATTGTCTTTAAGGTAAACCCGAGTTCGTGTGAGTCCAACTCTTTAATCAGCAAACGATCCCGATATAACAAACAATTACCCTTCGACTCGTAACCTGATCACTTAGCGAGTCGCCGGGCACAACACAGCATTACAATCATACGTCGTAAGCGTTGCGGTACGCCGTCTGTTCTTGCATAATTATTATGTACTATTATGGCCTCTTAAACAGACGTGAGCTCCCGAACCCATGAAAACAACCCCTATTAAACAGGCATCAGAATCAAACGCCGTAAGCAAGTACGCAAGGTTGTTGCTCTTGCTCGATAATTATGGGCTATTTATGGGCTCTCAAACACACATGAGCACAATGCTAATTATGTCACCCTTGTCCATTTAAACTAACCCAGCGTATCACCACCGCGTCCAAAAAATTTAGAAATATTTTGGAATTGTAGGCTATTTATAGGCTCTTTAATCCCGCAAAAAATAATGTTTGGGCTCATCCGGGTTACGAGAAAAATGAAATTGAAATGTGGAGAAGCCAGCTTGCCATTAAGCTGGCGCCAACTGTTGTTATAAGGGCATAACCAACTTTTTTCGGTATCACATTTACGGGCTTTTTATGGGCTCTTCAAATATGTTGGACGAATTCCCATCGGAAATACCCCTAACGATGTATAGATATTTTTATAAAATTGAGAAATAAAATAATGAATTCTTAAATTATATTTTTAGCATGATAATTACAGGCTATTTATGGGCTGTTCAACGCGCGTGAGCCCTATATTATATATGCCACCCTTGCCCTTGAGAACAAAGCCCATAATAGAAGCATCATAATGAAACGCCATAAGCAAAAACGAAAGGTCCTTGCTCTTGCTTGATAATTATGGGCTTTTTATGCTCTCTTAAACACACGTGAACCCATTACTATTTATGTAACCCTTGTCCATTAAAACTACCCCATCATACTCGCATTACGTCCAAAAAATTTGGAAATATTTTGGAATTGTGGGCTTTATATGGGCTCTTCAACCCCATAAAAATTAATTTTTGGGCTCATCCGGGTTACGAGGAAAATTAAATTCAATTGCGGGGTAGCCAGCTTGCCATTAACCCGGCGCCAACTGTTATTATAAGCGGCATAACCAACTTTTTTCGGTACCACATTTATGGGCTTTTTATGGGTTCTTCAAATATGTTGGACAAATTCACATCGCAAATACCCCCAACAATGTACAGACATTTTTACAAAATTCAAAATTAAAAAATGAATTCTTAAATTAAATTTTCGCATGATAATTATAGGCTATTTATGGGCTATTCAACGCACGTGAGCCCAATATTATATATGCCACCCTTGCCCTTGAGAACAACCTTTCGTTGTTGCTTATGGCGTTTCATTACGATGCGTCTATTATGGGGGTTGTTCTCAAGGGCAAGGGTGGCATATATAATATTGAGCTCACGTGCGTTGGACAGCCCATAAATAGCCTGTAATTATCATGCGAAAATTTAATTTAAGAATTCATTTTTTTAATTTTGCATTTTTTTTAAATGTCTGTAGATCGTTGAGGGTATTTCCGATGGAAATTGTCCAACATATTTGAAGAGCCCATAAAAAGCCCATAAATGTGGTACCGAAAAAAGTTGGTTATGCCCTTATAACAGCAGTTGGCGCCAGCTTAATGGCAAGCTGGCTTCTCCACATTTGAATTTCATTTTTCTCGTAACCCGGATGAGCCCAAAAATTATTTTTTGACATATGTGCGTGCGAAGTTCGTCTTCTCGTACCTGCGTAGCGGGCGCACTGTTCGGAGTGTGCGAATAAACTCTCCAATAACATGCGAAAATCGACTACTTCGCGCTCGCTACGCAGGCACTCGAAGACGAACTTCGCACGCACGTATTTCAAAAAATAGTATGTGTGACACGTGCGCGTAGGCGATTCACGACTCGTGTGATTGCCGCCCTCGCTTCGCTCGGGCGGCTGTTACGTCCCGAACTTTTTCGAGATGCGTCTCGAGAACGTTCGGACGTGACGCGCCTGAGCAACAGCGCATCGCTGAGCTATCACCTGGGGTGTCATTCCACACCGCAGCTGCGCTCACGCGATGCGCTGAGCCATTTCCTGTGGAGTAAAATATTCGCCAATGCGCAAAAGTGTTGTGTTTCTGCCGCGCCGGACGATCGCGATCGCCGCGCGTGTCGGAGCTCGGCGCTTTTCCGCTGATCTCGCGGGACTGATCCCCTCTCGTCTCCCCGAGAACTCGCGAGCTCTCGGAGGGCTGCGAGGGAATTCAGTTCCGAATTAACCGCGAATCCGTAAAGATTCTTTTTCGAGCAACTCCGCGTACCCGTGGGCGCACTGGTCAGTAAACCTCGACTTTGAGAAATCGAGCGAGTGTGTTCCGCCGCGCCGTTAATCGTGACGCGTAGCCCTTAAGGACTTTATCTTCGAAACCAACCAAACCGACTTTTGGTCATTAACAATATTCCTAGAGACTATAAATGACATAAAGACATTAAGTGGACTAGTGAGTAAGTGCAACAGTGGGTGAAACATATTTGTTATTTTTGTTTTGCTGTTTACGACCGGACGACTTCCCCGGATTATCATCCACTGTAAGTTGTATGGGTTATGGAGGAATGCGTGAGCGCGTTATGATTTAGAATATTTGTTGGCATTGTAAGCCCATTTTTCCCTTAATAGATTCAAAAATATTTGAATAAATTAGAATATATTGTTTAACCCAATCTTTGTCTACGGATCAGTTTCTTCCCAACAAAATTACCTTTCAGGCATTATTCTTTTCCAAGGATTTAGGACGCGGGCCCGTACGGGACGTAGCGAGCGGCCCACGAATAAAAATAAAATAACCCTCGCGCCTCACGCGAGGAGTTTGGTACGCGCCGTGAAACGTGAGCTTCACGCACGTAGGCACGTAACACGGCAAGCTTCACACTCGTCGTGAATCGCCTACTTCGCGCACTAGTCACACAATGTACTATTTTGCGGGATTAAAGAGCCTATCAATAGCCTACAATTCCAAAATATTTCAAAAATTGTTGGACATAGTGGAGGTGCTGGCTTAATAGACCTGTTTTTTCCGCGTGAAAGCGATCGAGAAGATCGGGTTTTTCGAATCTCTGAAAAGAGCACGTGGCGCGTCGGCGGGAGTCGCCATTGTTTGGCGTCGTGTGGAAGCGGCCGCGAGATCGACATTGTGGGTCCTGTAATTAAAAAGGGGAGAGTGCAAAAATGCCGGACGATTTTTCGGTGCGCAGCGTGACGAAATTCGACGGAAGAAATTTTCTGGCGTGGAAATTTCAAGTAAAAGCGCTGCTAGTCGCGCACGGCATCGACGACGTTGTGTTAGGAATGAGAATGAGGCCGCCGAGGGCTGCGACACAGACGGAAGAGGAGAAGAGGTGGATAAAGGACGATGCAAAGGCGATGGTTATCATCTCGTCCTCGCTGGAAGTCGACCAGCTCGAGGGTCTCCTCATTTGCGAGTCTGCGAAGCAGATGTGGGACACGCTGTCGTCCATACCCGAGCAAAACTCGGCGACAAATCGGCTTCTACTAACATAAAAATTCCACAAGTGGAAAGTGCGAAATCTGGCGAGGCAGTTGTCGGATCTCGGGGAGAACGTGTCGGACATAACGATTATGGCGCAAATTCTGGGCGGGCTGTCGGGGAAATTTAGCACACTGCAAATTGCGTGGGACAGCGTGGAACCCGCGAGACCGGCGTTATCGAATCTTCAGGAGCGGATAATAAAAGAGGAAACGCGTTTAAACGGTGAGTGTGAAGGAGCGAAAGCATTGGCTGCGGTGAAAAGCGACGGCGGGAAGGCCGGTAGTTCGAAAGACAAAGGTGATAAGAAGGCTCGTCAAAAGAAGAAAGAGAAGAAGAAGAAAGACGTCGAGTGCTACTGTTGCCAGGAGAAAGGGCATTACGCGCGGGACTGCCCAGAGCGTAAACAAAATAAAAGTGACCGTGAGAAGAGTGAGTCGCGAGAGTGTGCGTTTATCGCTGAGAGTTCGGGGCACGAGGAGAACGTTCAAGTACGCGGTCGGTACAGTAGGCCATCTGTTGAGCAGAAGAGGAGTCTGCTCGAGACAGATGTGCGCGAAACCTGGTTTTTCGACAGTGGTGCGTCCAGACACATGACTAGCCGACGGGAGTGGTTTATCGATTTTCGTCCGAGTGAAGGCGATAAGGTATCGCTTGGCGATAACGGCGAGTGCGCGGTTGCCGGCGAAGGGACAATAGAAATCGAGAAACTCGTGGACGGCAACTGGCACACGGCGCGACTTGAAGACGTTCTGTACGTTCCGGCAGTGCGTAAAAATTTATTCTCCGTGGGCGTTTGCGCGAAAAAGGGTTTTGAGTTGAGTTTTAAAGAGGACGTTGTAGAAATCCTGCAAAAAGGGCACGTAGTGGCGACTGGAGTGCAGCAGTCGAATTTGATTTATCGGATGTTTTTCCGAGTGAAAAGTGCGCAAATCGTGGAAGAAGCGAATGTGACGAGCCTCAAGCAGTGGTACGAGCAACTCGGTCACATAAATCAACGCGCGTTGAATGAACTCGTCGAAAAATAACTCGTGCAAGGAGTGAAAATCTCGAAGGACAAAGACTTTTTCTGAGACGCGTGTCAAGTGGGCAAGGCGCATCGTTTGCCACTCAAAACAAGAGAAGAAAAAACAGTGAGTACGGTACCCGGTGAGAAGTTTCATAGCGACGTGTGCGGTACTATGCCTGACAATTCAATAAGAGGTTTGCGGTTTTTCGTGACATTTTTCGATACACCGGAAGAAAAAACGGTCGCGGAGGCTCAGGTGAGGCTCGCCAGACTTGAAGAGTACTGGGCAGCATTCGAGGAGGTACAAACGGAAATTGAGTTAAAACCGACGGCCAACGACGAAGAATTTGAGCAACAGCAGCGGGACAGTGACGCAGAAAGAGAAGTGTTCGAGACACATTAATATAAAGCTGCGGGAAAAGCCCAGACAATAATTGACAGTAATCAGCAACAAGGTCAAGGTGAGCAGAGGCAAAGGCCGAAGCTACCGGAAATCAAACTAGCGGAATTCAGCGACGAGTTCACAAAATGGAGGTTCTTTAAGGATAGCTTCGAAACGACTATTCACGGGGAACAAAGGCTCACTGCGATGCAGAAGCATCAATATCTTGTGAGCGTACTCAGTGGAGAGGCTCTCAACGTAATCCAGGGATACAAAATATCAAACGAAAACTACGTGCATGCGTGGGATCTCCTAAAGACTACGTATGGTAATACAACAATCATCATCGAAAGTCATCTGGACGAACTCTTGGATTTTCCTGCGATCACTAAGGAAAACAAAGCCGACTCGATCAGACAATTCGTTTGGCACATCCGAACGCACATGACGTCGCTGGAAGCATTGGGTCAACCGGTAAGTAATTGGGAAACTTTGATTCTGCACTTGGCAAAGAAGAAAATCGACTTTACCGAACAAAGAGACTGGCAGAATATAATAAAGGACCGTACTGCAGAAAACATGCCGACGATGGAGCAATTTATTAAATTTCTAACAGGATCCTCAATCAAAGCAAGGTGAAACAACCGAATTCGAAACCGCCGGAGAAGAAAAAGACCGAAAAAAAGGTCTCTCTAACTGTCACGACGCAGGAATGTAAATTCTGCGAAGGAAATCATTCAATCTACAAATGTGATGAGCTACAAAAACTCTCACCCACCGACAGAAAATCGGAGGTTATAAGCAAACGGCTGTGCGTTAATTGCCTAGGAGCAGGGCATTTCGCCAAAGATTGTAAGTCGTCGTCGTGCAAAAAGTGCGGAATGCGCCATAATACTTTATTGCATCGAGAAACCCTAGCAATCTTGACGACCGTCGTGTTCGGCTGATTTACCGTAAAAACTACCGTCAATCCACCGGGTAGTTTTTTGCAAAAAAAAAACGAAAATTGGTCGAAACCACCGTAAAAACGACCGCCTTTCGAATGTTTTGCTCGGTCGTTTTCGCGGTAGTCGATGACGCGAAACCACCGTGAAAACGACCGTCTTTCGAATGTTTAGCTTGGTCGTTTTCGCGGTAGTCGATGACGAGAAACCACCGTGAACACGACCGTCTGTCGAATGTTTAGCTCGGTCGTTTTCGCGGTAGTCGACCGGGAAAACGACTATCGAAACGACCAACTACATAATCAAACTTCAAATAGACAATCAGAAAATATACCTTTAAAGGTTTGAATAGCCGAGTGGTCTAAGGCGCAACGCAACAGTCGGAAGGTCCCAGGTTCGAGTCCGAGTCGTGACAAATTTTTTTTTTTTTTTTCGAAATTCGATAAAAAAAAGGGGTTGTTTCGACAGTTGTTTCTCGGTCTTCACGGAAAAAACGACCGGTTAGAAGTTTTTGAATTGGTAATTTCGACGGTCGTTTTCACGGTGGTTTCTCGTTATCGACTACCGCGAAAACGACCTAGCTAAACATTCGAAAGACGGTCGTTTTCACGGTGGTTTCGCGTCATCGACTGCCGCGAAAACGACCGAGCAAAACGTTCGAAAGGCTGTCGTTTTTACGGTGGTTTCGACCAATTTTCGGTTTTTTTTTTGCAAAAAACTACCCGGTGGTTTTTACGGTGAATTGGCGGTGGTTAAGATTGCTAGGGAACGGAGACGCAGTCGCAGTCGAAAACCGAGGAAACAGAAATGACAGCAATTGTCACTTCCTGTACCGATCCAACCACGACAGGTTCAAGTTCATCTACGAGTATCAGTAACGACGAGACTGGGGTGAGTATTTATTGTGCCCACAGATCAACGGTGAGTGTTATTCTATCAACTGCACGCGTGCACGCGTACAACATCGATGAAATTCGTCACGAATGCAGAGCTCTGTTAGATCCCGGATCGCAGAGTAACATAGTCACTGAAAGTTTCGCGAGAAAACTAAAGCTGCAATGCAGAAAGGACCAACGACCCATTAGCGGAATAAACCAGTCGAAAACGAGCGCTGGAAAGGTAGCAAAAATGAAGATCGAAGCAATACATGGAGACTTCACGGAAAATATTGAATGTTTGATACTGCCTACGATCACGCAGCAATTGCCACAAACTCAAGTCGACGTAAAGCAGATTTTAATGCCAAAAGATATGAATCTTGCGGACCCAGTCTTCGACAAGCCAGATAAAATCGACTTACCAATAGGAGCAGGGCTCTTTTGGAAACTTGTCATTGGGACACCAAAGAACAGGGTTCGAGGGCAACCAGCCCTACAGAATACGCGCTTGGGATGGATAGTCGGAGGCGAGATACCTGGAACGAGACCAAGTTCAGGGGCGACTCATCTATCCGTAACCAACGACCAGTTGCATCAACAAATCGAGAGATTTTGGAGACAAGAGGAACTACCGCAAACACTTCAATACACCGACGAAGAAAGGTATTGCGAGGAATACTTTACTGAAATATTCACGCGGGATAGTGAGGGACGTTTTACCGTACGACTACCTCAGCGAAAGAACATTGTATGAGCAGGCACTCCGACGCTTCCTGTCGCTTGAACGCAGGTTCGCCCGAGTCGCTAAGATGAAACAAGAGTACGTCAACTTCATGGATGACTACGTGCAACAAAATCACATGTCTTTATCGAAAGACAGTGAAATCCAAGGATCAGAAAGCTATGTGCTTCCGCACCAGGCCGTAATGCGACCAGACAGCGTTACTACAAAACTCCGCGTCGTGTTTGATGCATCAGCGAAAACGACACTCGGCACATCACTAAACGACAAGCTCCTTCCGGGACCAAATTTACAACGAGACTTGATCGACATCATTTCACGATTTAGAACTCATGAACACGTGATGGCCGCCGACGTGGCCGCTATGTATCGACAAATTGTCGTAGACGCGCGAGATCGAACTTTGCAACGAATATTGTGGCGCAGAAGCCCGCAAGAAACCGTCCAATTGTACGACCTGAACACGGTGACTTATGGCACCACATGTGCACCTTTTTTGGCCATACGATGTCTCAGGGAATTGGCGGTACAAACTCAAGATTTGGAAAAAGCGGCAAAAGTAGTCAGTGAGGACTGCTACATGGACGACGTTCTAACTGGAGCCCACACAATCAACGAGATCGTTCAGCTGCCTTCCAGTTGCCTGCAAAGGCAACTGGCTGAGTTATTATCAAGAGGAGGGTTCCAGCTCCGAAAATGGAGAGCGAACGATCCGAAAATATTGGAGCATCTCAAGTACGACAGACAACATGCTCATCCTGGACAAGGAAGTTGCCTGCAAAACGTTGGGATTGCTGTGGAACGCCAAAGAAGACTGTTTGCAGTATCGCATCAAGATCGAAGAAAGTCCTAAGGTCACGAAGCGCATCATCCTTTCGAAAATAGCTCAAGTTTTTGATCCTCTGGGATTAATAGCATCGGTACTGATAATCGGAAAAATTATCATGCAGCAATTATGGCTACTAGAAATCGATTGGGATCTGAGCCTCCCTGAAGAAACGCGTGCAGCATGGGAGAATTATTACTCGTCCTTATCTCGAATCAACGAACTGCGCATCGAACGAAACGTAACACCAGGCAATTCGTCAGAAAAGTTCGACCTCGTCGGATTCGGCGATGCGTCGGAAAAGGCTTTTGGAGCCTGCATATATGCAGTGAGTGTCGACGGCGACGGAACAGATCAGGTGCACTCGCACCTGATCTGTTCCAAATCAAAGGTCGTACCACTGAAAACGATTTCAATGCCGCGGTTGGAGCTGGAAGCTGCTCTGTTTCTCGCTAAAATGTATACGACTGTGAAAATGGTTTACGGAGAACGCATCAACGATGTCAAGCTGTGGAGCGACACCACCATAGTGCTCGGCTGGCTGAAGACTCAGCCAAACGTGCTAAAGACCTTCGTAGCTAACCGGATCTCCAAAATTGAAACCCTCACACCGGAAACGACGTGATACCATGTACCCTCCGAAGACTATCCCGCCGACATGCTGTCGCGAGGAGTTTCGATCGAACGATTGATCAATGACAAGCTGTGGTGGCATGGACCATCATGGATTACGAATCAAAAGCCGTGGCCGAAGGCTATGCCAATCTCGGATACCGCTCTACCGGAATTGAAACCCGCAACTGTGACGTTGACAACAACGACACCATCAAGCATCCTCGAGAAGTTCTCATCCTATCGCAAGCTAAAGCGAGTGATCGCTTACTGTTTTCGCTGGAGGAACAGCACACAAAGTAATGAAAAGGATCGCGCGCTGACAGTCGACGAATTAGAAAAAGCCGAAAAAGCCATTGCAAAAATGGTGCAGCGCGAAGCTTTCGCACAAGAGATTAGTGACCTCGAAAAGGAAAACGAGATAAATCGCAAGAGTCCACTTCGCTCACTTGACCCAGTCCTGAGCAGCGACGGTTTGCTACGAGTCGGCGGCAGGCTTCGAAACTCTCTGTTACCCGATGTTCAAAAGCATCAAATAATACTTTCGGTAAGACACTTCATAACAAATTTAATAATGAAAGACGAGCACTTGCGTCTGCATCATTGTCCACCGACTCAACTGTTGAATTCAGTACGACACAAATTCTGGCCCGTGAGCGGCCTAAGAGAAGCGCGCAAAGCAATAAAAGCTTGCCTACCCTGTTATCGCTTCAGTCCTAAATTTCCAGAGATAAAAATGGGCGACCTCCCAGCGCGGCGCGTTTGTGGCTTCGTGCCACCATTCAAAACAACGGGCATCGATTATGCAGGTCCGCTGCAAATTCGTGAAAGTCGACGACGTGGAAGAATCCACATATCAAAAGGATACGTCGCAGTCTTTACGTGTTTCAGTACTACAGCTGTCCATCTAGAATTGGTAATCGAACTTACCACGGAGGCCTTCTTGGCAGCATTGCGCCGATTTACTGCAAGGCGAGGCATCTGCTTGCAACTCTTTTCGGACAATGAATCAAATTTCGTGGGCGCAGCACGCGAGTTGAAAGAAATTTACGAATTTTTAGAAAAAGAGAAAACCCAGATTGAGACTAATCTCGCGAATCAGAAGGTACAATGGAATTTTATTCCGCCCAGACCCCCAAATTTTGGCGGTGTATGGGAGGCGGCGGTAAAAGTGGCCAAAAAGCATCTTTATACGATGACACGAGGCTTGACCCTGACTTATGAAGAGTATAGCACGCTTTTGACGGAAATTGAGGCGATTTTGAATTCCTGACCTTTGACCCCTTTGTCTAGTGATCCTGCTGATCTCTCGGTCCTAACACCCGTTCATTTCCTCATTGGCGATCCACTTGTGCAACCTGTCCAGCACGATTTTCAGGAGATTCCGGACAACCGCTTGTCCCGATGGGAATATCTCCAAAAACTGCGTCAGAATTTCTGGCGACGATGGCAAAACGAATATCTTCAGGAGCTTCAGAAACGAGGTAAATGGAGCAAAGACGAAGCGAACATCAAGCTGAATACCCTAGTCTTACTCAAGGAAGACAACGTGTCACCTCTTCACTGGGTACTCGGTCGAATCATCGAGCTTTTTCTAGGGCCAGATGATGTCATCCGAGAAGTGAATGTGCGAACTCAGAGCGGTACATTCAAAAGGGCGGTTCGCAATCTTTGTCCGATCCCGATGGACGAGACCTCGCAAGATTAAATTAAAGTGAATTTTGCAAAAACAAAGACTATCGTGAAAACCACACAAAAAAGAGAGAACGAAAGGACTGTTTAGTTATGAGTGAACATAGACTGTCTAGCTCTAAGCAAACAAAGACTCTAATTATAAGTAAAAAGCATAATTTATAGTATTAAGGGAATGTGAAACATGTACCACGTGACACGTGAGTGCGAGAGAGATAGCTGTAATTTTAGAAACAACGCCATTCGATTGTTTTTTCGAAAATCAAAATTCTGACTAATTCATTCCCTCGGTGCACATTACTGGCGTCTGTATTTCAATTTTCACGTCGATCCGTTCATAATTCGCGTCAGAATGTACTCCCGAAATTTTGAGGTGGGCGACCGAGTGTTTCACATGCCCCTAATATCCTTGTTCTCCTAATGGCCCATGCGTTTTTTCTTGTTGTTTGCTATTTGCATTTCTATTTGGTCGTTATCCAGTATTACTGTTGTACAGTATCATTCGCGTCTAGAACAAATTGATTATATCCAATTGTTGAAAGTATATTTCAAGGGAGGCGGAATGTTACTGGTTACTAGTTTTAAGTTTATACGTTGGTAGCCTGCGAAGAAAGATCGAGGCGCCCCCTGAAAAAGAAAGGGATTCAGAGTGCGAATAAAGATGGTGGCGAGCGGATGTGCGACGCTCTCCGTCTGAAGACGATAAAAAAGGGAAAATAATAGTGTCACCGTTCTTTATTCTCCTATCCACATAATTAAGAGATGGTATTCAATATTTCGTTCGCCACAACTGTGTGCGATGACTTTTAACGCATGGATCTTGTGTATTTGAGTAGAATGAAGGTTTTTTGACACTGTTACACCTCGCTGATATGTCAGAAACGCTCGAAACACGGAAATTCACGATAACCTGCGTTGGTCGACATTTCGTTCGCTACACCGCAGCCAGACAACTTTTAACGCAAGGATGTAGTGTATTTGAGTAGAATGAACGTTTTTGACACTTTTACACCGAGCTGCGATCTCTGAAACGCTCGAAACACGCGATATCACGATTTTGGTACTGTTCAAAGTTTCGTTCGCCACAGCTGTGCGCGACATCTTTTAACGCAAGGATGTTGTGTATTTGAGTAGAATGAAGGTTTTTGACACTTTTACACCGAGCTGCGATCTCTGAAACGCTCGAAACACGCGATATCACGATTTTGGTACTGTTCAAAGTTTCGTTCGCCACAGCTGTGCGAGACGACTTTTAACACATGCCCAGCAAACACGGTAATGTTACGGCAATGTAACGGCTATGTAACCCAATGTAACAAATAACATCACGTGTAACTTGCATGTGACTTACGTGTAACTTACTATTTCCCACTCAGCAATGTTACCATGTTATATAACATGCGTTACGTAACTGTTACAATTGCGTTATGTTGCCCATACGTTGCGTAATGTAACTGATATGTAACAAGTAACATTTATATGTTGTGACAGGAAAACCGAAAACTCTATACCCTCGACGTCGGAACCCCGTTGCCCACTCCTCGAGAGCGCTTCGCTTATTAACAAAATGTTAATTTTAAATCGACGACACGCGACCGCTACTCCTCGCGGAAAATCACGGCTCGAATTATTATCGGGGTGGCGCCGCGAACGATCGAAGCCGCGCGCCAATAATCGTCGAAACGCTCGCGTCTAACCGTGCGGCGAGGGCGCCGATATCGACCGCCCCGCGACGAATCACATCGACCCTAATCGACCAATAGGGCCATAGAGCAAGTCGAAGCGTGCTACGCGAGACGAAGCGCAGAAAGATCGAGAGACGAAAATTACTTGCCGTCCAGATTTGTAAGGAGGCACGTCGGTGACTTGCGTCCAGACCTGTAAGGAGGCACGTCGGTTCTCGAGGAGTCTCGCTCTCACATTTTGTCGACCTTTATTGTTAATTTGTATTGATAAACCAAGTGATTTTGTCGATCTTTATTGTTAATTTGTATTGTTAACCAAGTGAATTTGTCGATTATCATCCGGCACAAGATTGTTGTCGAGAATTTGTCGAAGACAGAGTGGAAAACTCAAAATCGTCGAGTGACTGTGGCTCGTCAAATAAAAACATTCACGTAAGTCAATTTTGTTCGCTCGTGCATAATTCCGTGTCGCTCACCCTTGCAACTTCCTTATCGGGTCCTCCAATTCTACCCGCCCTGTAGTCTGTCTCGATTGTTAATAAAAGAGCTAGCCATAAAATTTGTCAAGGTTATTAGTTGCCTATAAAACTAATTGGCGCCCTAATTATAGTAAAATAACATTGGAAGTAACTGTCAAATTAATGGAGCCCTGGCAGCCACTGACCCCGGCCGCGCCAGGTGTGACGCTAGAGTTACATAAATTTATATAAAATAAAAATATTCCGCCCGAAATATCACGGGGAAAAAAGCGTCTTTCTCAATGTTATATAACCTGTGTTACATAATCGTTGCGACCTCGTAACGTTGCTAGTGTGTTGCACGATGTAACCGCAACGTAACAGCAATTTAACCAAAAGATACATGTAACGTTGTCTCTAAGTTACATGTAAGTTATTATTTCCCACTCAGTAAAGTTATCATGTTATATAAGGTGTGGTATGTAACATGTGCTATGTGACATGAATTGAACAGCTGCGTTACTGTTTACTTATATTGCCACAATGTAATCATATTGGCAATACATTGACTTTTCTTTTGTGGACTGAAAGTCCACAAAAGAATGTCAAGGGTTGCAAAATCGCTACCCTTGGGAATTAAAAAAATTAGCGTTTACTATTAAAAGTAGAACAAGCTTTAGGCAAATGATGCCAACCGGTTGACACCTCCGAAGAGTATCACTCCAGTGCGTATATGAAGGTGCACCGTCGCGCTGACTTATGTACGTTAGCGACACGAATCGCTTGCGAGAAACGTTCGAGTCGTAGGCCATCTAGCGGACATCACATCGTTATACATATGTTACGTAACAATAACACATTTGTTACATGTCTGTAACAGAACTATGATATATAATACTTATATTAGATGTATGTTGTGAATGCTACATAACCACTGTGATATGCATGTTACGTAAACGTTACATATTTGTGCAACGTTTTAGCAATGTTACCACATTACGTAACTGTAACATGACCGGGCTATTGTTGCAGTTACATTACAGTCGTTACATACATGTTACATACTTTTTGCAACATACTTGTTAAGTTGCCACGTTACATCACTACAACATTGCGTTCCTGTCACGAAAGTGATGTCCCAATTGTTACTTGCACATTGCGTTGCGGTTTCATAACTTTTGTTATGCAACTGCAACGAAAATATGTCACATAACGGTAACATTACCTGCACATAACAAATGCAACATCACAAGTTACTCCTGTTACATATCCTCGACATATCACAAGGGTAACATTGTTACAATCTAACTTCCAGGTTACATTGCTGTTCAGAAACGTGTTTACTGCGTGGATATAGTGTATTTGAGTAGAATGAAGGTTTTTGACACTTTTACACCGAGCTGTGATCCCAGAAATGCTTGAAACACGAGATATTACGATTTCGGTGTTCATCAATGTTTCGATCGCTACAGAGGAGCCAGACAACTTTTAACGCAAGAATGTTGTGTAATTGCATAGAATGAAGGTCTTTGACACTTTTGCACCGAGCTGATATGTCAGAAAGGCTCGAAACATGCGATATCGCGATTTTGATGGTATTCAATGTTTCGTTCGTCACAACTGTGTGCGACGACTTTTAACGCACACAGTTGTGGCGAACCAGGTTGTGCACATTTTTTTGTGCACAACCAGGTTATTGTGCACACTTTGTTTTGTGCACAACCAGATTGTGCACAACCAGATTATGCACACTCTGTTTTGTGCATAACCTGGTTGTGCACATTTTTTGTGCACAACCAGGTTGTGCACACTTTGTTTTGTGCACAACCAGATTGTGCACATTTTTTTGTGGACAACCAGATTGTGCACATTTTTTTGTGCACAACCAGGTTGTGCACAATCTGGTTGTGCACAAAACGAAATGTGCATAATCTGGTGGGGCTTTTTTAGCTCATGGAATGACTATTTTTCCGAAAAAAGTCATTCCGTGAGCTAAAATTCCCGGGTGGGTCTTTTTTAGCTCATGGAATGACTTTTTTCCGAAAAAAGTCATTCCGTGAGCTAAAATTTCCGGGTCCTGATTTTTTGGCTCATGGAATGAGTTTTTCCGAAAAAAAAGTCCTGACCCCGGGTTCCCGCGATCCCGGGTGCTGATTTAAGCACTTGTAGCGGTCGCTTGTGTAAAAGCATCGATTTATATAATGCAAGACTTCAAAGTGAATTAATCAGCCACGAAGCTGTTTTAATAATTATTAATTATATATTTGATGATACGAATTACAGTGAACTCTCCGACAAGTTAAGGTCGCGGGACCGAAAGCCGATTAGGCCAATCCGATAAGTTAAGATCCCCACTACTTGCGCAAACCGTTCCCGGGTGCCCGAAACGACGAGAGGGGAATAATCGGTCTTTCAGCGGTCCTTGTCTCGCACGTAACTATAGCAGCCGCGTTACCTCTCTGTCACAATGCGTTCTACCGCAGGTAGTGTGACGTAGAAAGGGTAATCCGCTTCCCCGCCAGCAGGTAGAAAGAGCTCAGAAAAGGGTCGATCTTAACTTACCAGAGCGTTAATCCTTAACTTATCGGAGTGCCTTAACTTTTCGGAACTTAACTTATCGGAGAGTCCACTGTAAATGTTTGTTTGAAGGACAAAAAAAATTAAAAAGAAAACCTGCATCGGCCGGGAATCGAACCCGGGCCGCCCGCGTGGCAGGCGAGCATTCTACCACTGAACCACCGATGCCGATGCTCTTTGATATTATGCTCTTGTATATAAACATGACTTGGTAATAAAGACATCGATAGAAATGTTCTGACAGTGTTTCACGTGTACTGTGATAAAATGTTCGTATTACTTTGAAGTATTCCTTCGATCTAACGTCAATTTTCCGGGATTAATTGCATTTTTATTTGATTCATTGTATTTTACATATTTTGTTAAGTCAGCAAATGTTTAGCGTTATATATCTCATTTGATATTTTTTCAGGATGAATATGCGCGCTTGAATTTCTCGGCATACGTCATTTTCTTATCGGAACGAGGTTTTTCGTCGTCCGATCGTACAGCCTCGTATATCAATCGATCAATCTCTCGAATGAATTCCTCGACATTCTGGCTGCACTGTAGAGTCTCACCGCGAGACTTTGCAAAACATTCTCCGAGCTATATTCATAAAATACAAAATTATCTTGTCCTAAATCGAAGTACGGGGAGTTTATTTTATGGACAGAACGGATTCGATACCTGACGTTGCTCATGAGATGCAATTTTGGGTTTCACCGAATGCGCGTACTTGGTAAGGCGATGTAACATCTTCTCAGCTTCGGCAAGATCAAGATTATTGCGCACCGTGTGCGACTCATCGATACAAGCGATTTTGTCAATCCAATAATTGTCATAATTTTCTACGCGTTCGTCCTTAACGATACCTTTGGGAAAGTGAAAATCGATGTGCCTTAATACTAAATTTGTTTAAAAATACAGTTCTACAAATATATCAAGTTCAATTTTAGCTTTAAATTTTATATTTGCAAGCCTTTTTCTAAGAATAAAATTATGATTCAGGTCTCTAATAACAACCAGTTTGCAATCGCTCAGCAATATCTTTGCTGATTACAATGGAGCTGCTGTCCTCGGGAAGCGGTGGCTCCTTTCCCAACTTTTTTTCACACGCCGACACGTCTTCATTTTCCGACATCTCAAGTTATGAGTGAACAAATGTCTTCTCTTGTATCCGCAGATATTTATTCGGTCGATGACATTAATTTTGACAGAAGGAAAGGTATCCTCAAAGTGTCAAATCAAATCGGCGACAAAAGCTAGTCGAATCAAAAAGGAATGCATACAAATACAGTATAGTATCTGATGTTTTTAATGACACGACATAACAGTATTTATGTTTTGTAGAGTGGTTTATAATCACACAGCGAGAAACTTAATAAATCACACACAATGTACTAAAAACTCTGTGTAGGCTATAGCAATGGATCAGCTTCTATTGTCCATGATTCAAATCCCAGTAATGTTCTCCATATTCACCATTCTTGTTTCCCCATCGAACCTGAAACATTAAAAAAATGTTATCAATCTCTGCACATAACAGCAGAGATTCATTCAGACTGAAAGAAGCGAATGCAAAAACTGCAGTATTACCTTTCCTTGATATTTATTATTTTTCAAATCCTTTCGCTCGAATCGCTGCTCCCATTCCTTTGGATTTTCACACACATGACCAAACTGGATTTTAAGGGGTTCTAAATGTTCCGAGAATATGTCCCTGTTTGAAGAAATATTGAATGTGAAGTGAAGTAATAATGACTCGAAAAACCAGCGTGTCTGAAAATAGTGAAATATAACTTGTATGATCGCTACGTACTGAAAGTAATGACCCTTCTGCAGTACATCAACGAGAGCTTCTCTCGGAAGATCCTCCGCCATTGTTTCTCGCATTACTTTCATACCGTCGTAATCGGCTCGTAAATCTTCGCTCTCGTCGCGGGGAACTTTTCGACACGTTACCTCAAGCGTCAGAAGATTGAGAAGGATATAACTGATGAACAATTGCGTGATAACGCGACGCGTGACGAAGAAATATAGCTTCGACATTTAAAGGATGTATTGATGTACTTTGAATCAGCGCCCACAACATACTGATCGTGTTTCTCGAGAGACGAGAAAGGTTTGATCGGACGTTTTTTGCAAGCTACGCTTCACCGATCGCCGGGTTTTGTGAAAGTAATGAGACGATTCAGGGTGCGACCGCGTCGTAAGAAATAGAGCTCCACAACACATTTGTAACTGTTCATAAACGGAAATTTATTTATTTTTACAAAAACGTTGGCAAACGATACAGTTGTCGGTAAATGCAGGATTGTTAGGGATAGTAACAGACACGGCACGCGCGTTCAAACATTTGCAAACTCGGTGGGTTTTATATAATAACGCCATTTCGAAGATCAATAATTTAATTTAAAAAAAAGAATAATTTAGTTGCGATGTGTTAACGAATTCGCTTATTTCTCAAAGTTTACTGGGTAACTGTGCTTTGCGCACTTGATCATGGATTGCAGAAGTTTCACGAAACCGGTGTCTTTCGGTTTCTCTAGGCCGCGCAGAACACGATTCTTCATCACGGACACGAACTCTCGGTTGCTCAGTTGTCCATCCACTGGAAAATTATCCAAACAATATTTAGGAGTCGTCCAGCAGTCGTCTTGGCGGAAATAAATTAATACGAATTTTCATGTCTAAGAAATAATATTGCTCAGAGAAAATTGTACTCACTGTTCTCATCGAAAATCGTGTAAACGACTTGAATGACATGGTCGTCCAGATCAACATGGGCTACTGTCTTCGCGACGTGCTTCAGCGTAGCTGCGGAATGGAAAAATAAATTAGCGTAATACAAAGTTGGTGTAAAAACCTTGAAAATCAGGTTGATCGTCACCTTGGTCAATCGATGCGCCAGCGATGTGATAGAATGTCAGAGCCGTGTCTACGTCATTAATATTATTCAAGAAGTGGAAGAACTTTAGATAATCCTCCTTGTTGATACCCTTGGCATTATCCCTAAAACTGATGAAAAAAGTGTTAATAATTATATCATATCGCTCTGGTTCATTGCAGAAAATAAAGCAAAGTGATAGAAACCTTTTCTTCACTCTCTTCAACATTCGAGCCTTCTTCTTCTCAGGATAACCGGCGTATGCCAACAGTAACTCCGTAAAATCGACTTCAGTTATGTTTCCATTGCTGTCGGGATTTCGACGTTCAAACTGCAATAAAAAGAGACGTTAAAAAACGATCTGCAAAATGAAAGCCAATAATTTGCTCCAATGGGCAATTACCTCGAGGCTGAGAATTTCTTTCTGGAGTTTCTCTTGGAAATCCAAGAATTTTTCGATTGTTAATTTCTGCTTCATGTGAGGACCGAAGAAATACGTGGTCAGCGCAGAGTTTACGCCCTGAAAGAAGAAAACGTTTAGAGGAAAGAGATCAACTGTGGCGAATGTCGTTGCTGAAGGATACTTTGCCTTGAAAGTGTTTCCAGTGTTGGCGTGATCACGGTGACGATTGCCTATGCTGGTCTGTTGCCGAATTAGCGTAGCTACTTTGCCAAACTCTTCTGAATCAACGTCCCCGTCGCCATTAAAATCGAACATTCTGAAGGCGATTTCGAAGTGACGTCTGGAAGCTATTGAAACCGTCTTCTTTGCATTTCATGCTTCGGACGCAGTTTAACGATATCTAAATTTGTACCAAAAGAGCGCCAGAAACTTACTGGAGAGCACCGTGAGTAGAAAGATGTAATCGGAAAACGTAATCAACCCGGAACTTCCGAGCTTGTAGAAAATGCTATCCTCGTCCAATTCCAATTCCAATTTAGCTTGAACGTTCTATCGTACAACAGTTGCATTTTTTAACTAAAATCCACGATAGCGCATAGATCTTAAGCGGAAACTGTGAAATACTATTAGTACGGCGTACCTTGGGGTCTACTCGCTTATATTGATCTAAACCAAGACCTGAAAATATTATAATTCGGTAAATGTTTGGTCGATGACGCTAAGACGATATTACAATTACGACCAACAAAAGAGAAAGTCGATGAAAATGTATGGATATTGAGAACTAAATGTACATGCTAATATTTTGCAGGATCCTAACTCATGGAAAAAAGCCATGCAGGGGAATAAAATAGGATTTATGTCAAAGATATCGACGAAAATGTATGTTGATGGCTTTTGAACAAAAAATTCTTGTTGACATTCTAGGTGAATTGAAGAATTAGGCAATTTACCGTCGGGCTGTTTGACACCGGGTGTCATCGATCTCAAGAAATCGTCCGGCGTCATAAAAACTTCGTGGCTATGATCGTTGAACACTATCTGAAGAGTTGCAAAATACCGAAACACTTTGTCGGGCGTCGAGTAATGTCTCATACGATTTTCGTACTCTATTATCTGTGTATCAATAGCATAGAAGGAGCGTTAGTGCTGCATGCGGAGCGCAGTACCAGAGAGATCGCAATAGTCTATTAGAGAGGATTAGTAAGCAGTTTCATCAGTCGCGGCGTATTTCGTGACTAATTGCGAGATTGCCGAGCAGAGGTGGTTCCTCCTCTCTCTACTTTTACGTCTAGACATTATTTGCTTATTTACCCTACAATCAAAAATGAAATACTTTCATCCCAAATGAAAAGCAACAAAAGTTATTTGAGATTAAATCTGATGACCAAAAATAGTGGACTTCATTCAATTTGTTACTCGGTACTTCGTAAACTTACTTTTCGGCATTTTTTTCGTGAGACTCGGTGCGAAATATGATAAAACATAAACAAAGAAATTAACACTTTTGAAAAATAATTCAATATAAATAACTTATAGAACAAATAGTGAAATAATGGTTATCGAAATATCGATAGTGCACTTTTTTGCTGCCGATCGAGAATCGGAAGATCTTCAGTAAGAAAAGAAAAAGAAATACAATGAAAATATAATCAGTACGTGAGAAAATAATGTGTCATTCGAAAATCCCTTTACCGAAGCATTATTATGTTTCTTCGTTTCATATTAATGAAGAAAGTCCGCTCGTCGTTCCCGAAGTAGCGCAAAAACCACAGAACCCAAAAAATATTTTTTTTCTGTACATTAGTAGGCACAGCTCAGGCTCGTCGAGTGTTATTTATAAACCGTCAACAATGAAGTTGCGAAGATGCACACTTGTTTTACAAATTTGATAAACTTTACCATCGGGTTGTTTCATGCCAGGCGTAATGGCTCTTAAGAAATCATCGGGTGTCATGTAGATTTCAGTACCTTCCAAACTAGTTATCTTGACGGTAGCGAAATATCGAAAAATTTTGTCCGGCGTTGAGTACGAACGCATCCTATTTTCATACTCTATTATCTGGAAAAACTCGAGGCTGTCGATCATTCCCTCATTTTTTTTTTACTCTACGCAAATCTAGCAAGTCCAATAACTTGACAATATCAATCGTATAAATCGCAATTCGTCAATAACAAAAAAAGAACTTGAAATAAATCACAAACTCATCTTTATATTCTAGTCAATGGCTAGTGAACCATTTTTTAACTATGTGACAACAATGGATCATAATTCAACCTTTCTATCACGGAATCCAACTTTTTGCTTTTTTGATTTTTTCTTTTTGGGCTCATCGGACTCTGAGTGCTCCAAAGAATCATCCTCCTCCGCCTCTTTCTTCTCTGTAAGCATCTCTGCAGCATCTACACTTGGCAGCTTTGGCAACCTTGCTTTAAACCTGAAAAAGTAACATATAATTTGCTTAGTAACTGAATTATGTGTAGCAAACTGCAGGCTAAAACCTTGCGTGTCTGATTTTACCATCGCCAGTCAATGACCATGCCCGTGAATAAACATATCATCACCACGTAATACAAAATTCTGAATTTTGGAGTTTCGACTCTGCCATGTCCAAAATTCTGATAATATTGCTTTTGTTCGTATCTACTGTAGCCTGTGTTCAGGCGTTCGATATTTGCGTTATCGAGACGGACCAGTCGTGAGGTCAATGGATTTGCGAGCACTCGACTCTGTTGCAGCAAGCAACGACATCTGTTAAGCAGCATTGTCGCAGCTTCTCAATGAGATATCCTGAAATAAAAAAGGATTCAACATAAACATCAGAGTTTGTAGTAGACTTGTAAAATATATTTTCTGCTGATTAGCAACGATAAGTCAATGTGCGTTGATGTCTCAAAAATATCACTTTTATCTAATGGAAAAATATATTTTTTCTTCTTCCATCTATTGGCACTTCTCTTACTCTAACTTGTTAACGACGTTACGCATTATTTAGCAAGCATGACATGTATATTCGTTCGCGCCACTTTTTTTTCCAAAAGTCTACTCAGTGTGCCAAAATACGAAAATCAATATTAAATACTTTGGCAAGAACCCTGAGTTGCTTGTAGAGGTTAGAAGTAAACCGACAATACGAGTGCTGAAATTCTACCACACTTTTCGTTGTTAGTTTGTTGTACTGTTTGTTGACAAAAATCAACTGCCCGTTTTGTCCTGAAACTCAGGTGTCAGGACCTTTGGCTATAATAACAATAATACGCAAGATAAGCGAACGTGCTTGCTAAGCAGATTTAGGCTCATGTCAATTACGATAGATGAAAATTAATACGAATTCTCGTTTCTCAAGCGATTATTTGTATAGAGAATCTGTAGACGAGTCTATATTCTTTCTCATTTCGATTATTTAGTCGCTAATATTACACACCTTCGCATCACCCGAGGAAGATGGTGAATGACACTATTTTCATCACGCTCGTTTCGGTTCGGTCAGCTCCGTGGAGTTTCGGGAATCGCTCGTCGCCCGACGAACGTATAGCACAAATATATATTTGCGAGCGTACAGTGGTTACCATTAGTCGCCACAATATCGAACAAGTTTAACGTGCCTTTCATTGGCCGAAGTGCGTCGGGAGTTCGATTTCACGGTTGGCTCAAGGACTCGAGAGGATTCGGTTTTCGGATCTTATACGTTTTTACTACGAATGACTATAGACTTTTTTCAAGAGCAAATGAAAAATGAAACAAGATACCATTTTTCTCTACAATTTTCTAAACTCAAACCTGGAAATATCTATTTACGACAAACGCTCCGATATAATTAATTTAGCACAGGGAATTTTGTACACCAAAAATATAAAACATGTCTTGTTTCCATACATCATGCTTTTCCTAACATAAAACAGTTGCGCTCTTTCGAAGAATTACGGAGTTTATAACATTAGATATAGCGACTTGTAAGATTTTTTAATCAGGGCGGATTCTGACGCTGATTAGCTTAGAAGCAAGAACGCTGCAGTCGTTTAAGTATGTTAAATAAATAAATAATTTGGAATACATAATTCGAGATAATTCATTCCATAATTCCTTAGTTATTAATTTTGCGCACTCGTGCTTATTTTTTCATAGATATTTGTATTCGTATTCGTTTACGAAAAAGCGAGAAATATGAAATGAAATTAATTTTCAGGCGTGTCCAGTGAAACCGGCGATCACTGTTCAGCGGTCTGCCTTTTCCGGAGTAAGGAAAATTCATCCACAGCCTCGAGTTAAAAGCTGTTACTAATTTATGATAATTTTACATGGTTTTGTGGACTAGAAGATGCCTACATATTCTATACCGATTATTGAACATTTTCTATAGCTGCATAGAGCTGTATATCGTTGCTTCGATAAAATTGGTGAATGCTGCTTCTGCCTTTGAAGTTAATGATAATATTTATATGCAGTCATCAATGAAGCTGCACGCTGATGTTTCAATGACGAATGGTGTTTATACGCACGTTTACACGTTTTCGATTCCGCACGAACGCGGGATAATATTTATCTTACTGACGAGACGTGAGGTATCATCTCTGAAGGTGCATTTAAGATTTATGGCGCAAAATAAATGTATTGGTTCGCTCGATACAAGTTAGTTTGCTGTTGTGCGTCTGGTCGAAAAGACCTCCAATTAAATTAAATACCATGTTTACCAAAATTTTGTGCCTCACTCTCGTCGCCGTCGTGAATGTTCAGGTACTGAAAAAAAAACAATTAATTCACAACTCTAAGATTAAAAAAAAAAAAATTTGAGGCAGATCCAGTAAGAAAACCAGCGCCCAAAACTAAACCGGTCGCAGCTCCCGCAGTAAGAACATTTTAATCGCGATTGATTGCCGATCTGAAGCTATTTCTAATTATTCACTTTTTTCCAGAAACTTTTCAGCGATATTTTCACAAAAGGCCTTCCACCCCGCTGGCGACAAAGTCGACAGTGACGCCAATAAACCTGCGAGCGATGCAAATAAAGACAGAAATAGCTGAGCGAAGGTAAACATAGTGATAGCTCGACCACAGGGCATCGATTTCCTGACACAGAACTATTGTTAGTTATTTATTTTTCTAACGCTTATAACAAAACAAAAAAACTTTTTTAAAGAATGTATTGAGTGGTCTATTCCCACAACCTGCCAACACCGACGCCACTAACGGAAACGACCGGGCCGCCTCCTCACCTGGAGTAAGAAATAGCTAAGCCGCGATTGATTTGTCGGTCGAAAACTATTTATAATCGAGATTTTATTCTTTTTTTTTGCTTCCTCAAGAAGCTTTGTTTTAGTGAAAATTTTTTTTTTCGAGATTTTGATGTCAACGTGTTCAGAATGTTCCAAAACGTCGAGAAAACACATTTTGAAAAAATGTCTGGATGTATGTGTGTGTGTGTGTGTGTGTATGTGTGTGTGTCTGTGTGTGCACATGATTAAACCTTAATAACTCGAGAACGGTTTGAGATATCAAGCTGAAATTTCTACCACATATTGGGCGGTCACTGCCTCTTCTTGGGTGCAATTTTTAGCAAAATCTATGTAGTCTTTTGTTTTTTAGGGCACTTTTAATTTTTCAAAAATTCTCTGTACGCTCTGTCTCTTCCACATTTTTTGAGATATCGAGTTGAAATTTGGTTTACAAGTATATTATCACCAGACTAAGTTTGTGTATAAATTTGGAGTTGATCCGTGCAGAGGGCGTGATTTTATGACATTTTGAATTTTTCGAAAGAACGTTGATCGTTCTTGAAACAAAACAAAGCTTCTTGAGGAAGCCAAAAATTAAAAATGTTGTCTACCCTACAAACTGAGCGGGGTAGACTGTGATTATAGGCGGAGAGGAAGCATTATGACAACGATCTAGTTGTCAGCTTTTTTTTTTCAAGAACCCTCTAGCCGATTTATTGAATATCTTCAAACCCGCTGGCGACAAAGGCGCCGGCGAGGCCAACAAAGACGCGAATGACGCAAACAAAGCCGGCAACGACCTTGGCAAGGTAAACACAAGGATAACTCAGCCGAAGGACATTGATTTTCTAATTTACACATGTGCTGTGAATTACTCTATTTTTATAAAGCTTTTAACGAGAAACGTTTTTTTTTTCGCAGGGTTTACTAGGCGGTCTTTTCAATAAAAGCAGCAAAGATATTCTGGACGGTCTCCTTGAGAAAAGCGACGACGAAAGCTTTGTCAAAAGGGCACTAAACGCTTTGCTGGGATTAGACAAAGCGACTGGTGATGTCGTGCATTTGTTGGATGGACTGGACGAATAAAAAGTTGACACGTGTGGTATTAGTCCCGCGAAAGGGTTGCAAGGATTTTTCAAGAGTTGGGAGGAATTCGTTGCTATCACCAATCGACTTGCAGCAACAAACACGGGAAATACAATTATGCTGGTTATTATTGTTATATCCTTATATATATACGAATGTTTCTGTTAGTACGAGACAATAACATTGGTGATATTGGTGATACGTTAATACAATAATTATTGATTAACTCGAAGTCAAATATATCAATCTTCTATGTCAAATAACAACAATTTTTATTATTTAACTATTGAGATACAGAGAAACTCTGGTTTCCGGGCTTACGATAATAATGTACTGGGCTTGTGAAAAAAAGAGTAATACATTATTTATCATCCAGGGGAACGAGACGGATCTATGATTTCTGACAAAAGGAAAGACGCATTTTTTTTTTTTTTTTTTTTTTTTTTTTTTTCAAAGTCAAGTAAAAAGGTTTTGTTACCAGTGTTTTCGGGGGTAGAATAAGCGACTTGAGAACAATGGTAAATATAGGTTAAAAGTTGATATTTTGAAAAAAAAAACAAAAAAAATTCTGAGGCCGATTGTAGCGAAAAGTTTTTCAGGCACGCGCCCCAACGCGTGTGATTACTCTAGTTGTACTAAATTTCACTTCGCAAGGTGTGAAATAAATGGGGTTTTACGCTCGCGAAACGTGCGTAAACACGTGCATTATTGCACCGAATAATGTGTGATACTACATTACGATACGAGGGCGGAAAAACTTTGTCTGATGTGTGTGACTTTGCAGCACATGCCGCAGGTGAGTGTTGCCATCGCACGAGTCATGAACAAGTTTTTCAGATGACTATTGTACCAAATTTTATAGCTCAAGTTGGGAAAATGGGGGTTTTAGGTACGCGGAGTGAGCGTAAAACGTCCACTATCGCACCGAGTAAGGTAAAACTTATTTTGAGGCGACAAACCGAGCAATCAGTAACGAACGTCGCACCCCGACATATGAAACATTTCATTTTTAACCATTTCTAATAATTCACCTTTTAAAACCTTGTAAAACGAAAAAATTCAAAAGGACTTTTTACGTGGTCTTTTCGATAAGTCCAAAGTCGACGATTTAGGAAGTTAAAAACTTAGGGAGGCGAGTTAATAACGCCACATATAAACAAAAAAATTAATGATGGCTCTCGATTAAAATTATTCATGTGGCAGTTTGCGAACTTCGTGTAAGAATATTTTTGGGTAAGTCCGAGTCACGGAATGATAGGAAAAGTCTGAATTCCCCGAAACAGTTACTCTTTAACGTATAAGTGTACATCGCATACGGCCAGTATATAAGGAACAAGATAAGACTTTTTTATGAAAAATGTTTTATTATACGTCGTCGTAAATAATCGTAGATTTATATAATAATTATTATTGTTCACAACCGAAAAAACTAATTTTCGCCTAATTCACATTAATACGACCCGTCGTACGAACTATCATTGTGCAGTGTAATAAAAAATGCACTAGTTACGAATTTTTCTGCTTGAAAATAGGTAATCTTTTTAACGTTATCGCAACGCCGCAGCAACTGTCCGAGTTCTTCGATTACGACGAACGTTAATGCCCGACGGTAGGTGATAATTTTATACGCATTCGCGACAACAGGTTCTTCCAGGTTTTTTTCCATGTCGCAAAAACGGCGATGAAAAAAGTATGCAGAAAATACTCTAGATCTGTGGCCTGAAGCAATACAACTGCTGCCGCAAAAGCGAATTCGCGCGTGTCCTCCTCGTTACCGGCGGAGAGGTTGCGCTCGGTCGGTAACGAAAACTGTAATAAAAGCCAAAACTGTAATAAAGTCGTACATATCTCAGGAAAAAGAAAACTTAGTCTCTCCGAACTTAAATGACGCCGAGCTGACAAATTCGCTTTTACTCAAAATGCAGCGAATAACTTCTCTTCTTTACTATTTGTATACCGACCGAGTAGCGCGCATCACCTTATAAATACTGGAAACAAACGCGTAACGCGATGTTCTCGCTGCTATTGCTGATCACGACTAACGCCGCCTCGCGATTGGCTGTCGAGCGAGTAGCGGGGGAAGCAAACAATAGCGAAACATGGGGGTCCTGCTAATAATCGCGTTTCAGTCGCTAAGAGATGTCGGTTTGTTTTATCTTCACCGCAGCTACCGAGCGAGTCGCGGTAGACGCTCGAACGTTTCCGTCTGTTGCCGATGCTGATATGTAAAATTCAGTACTCACGCCGAGTGCAATCTCGAAAAAACGCGGCGCGAATCTTCGCAATGTACATCCTGATGCCGCGACAAACGATCTGAACGTCAGTTACTTTAAGAGAATCGAAACAACACGTACGATTTGAAAAAAACGACCCCATGGCGATTGTTTACACAGCCGACGACCAGAATTTTCGCCGTATTTTTCGTCGTGAACGCTAAGACATATTGCTGAGAATAATGCCACGTTTTGTCGATCCGAAGTGTCTAATAATCGTCGTCTTTCGGCAACGCTTTGGCACAATCGCGATTTGCAACTGTAATTGTGACTTGTAATCGCGTTGTGTAAATACAACGCGAGGGGGGGTCTGATTAACGTGCTATTGCTATGGGAGTGATGTTGTTCTTGAAGATCTGCTTAATTGTGCTTCTCTCGACGATTTCTGTGCGCGCTCTCGATAACAAAAGGATAGCAGACAAGACGGAGGCTTTTCAGGTTGCTGGGTGCATCGCACGGTGCGAAAGGGACGTAAGTGATCCCCCCCCCCCTCCCCCCCTTTTTCGTTATTTTCACGATTACGATCATGATGAGTTTGAGAGACACCGACTTTGTGGAAAATCTTGCCTTTCGATAGAAACTGTCCAGATGTTTTTTCACATCTCCCGACTATCGCGTCACCAGTTTCACATCAAAGAAATTCCTCGATGAATAGAAACTATTCGATACACTTCTGTTCGTGTGACCTTGAGGCATCAATTCCAACACGTGTGGCTGATACGTGAAGAAATAGTGTTTCATTATTTCGTATTCCCACCGGTAAAAAAATTGTATGAAAAAAAATCTCATTCGATCGATCTTATTCTTACCGGTATTTCCGAGTAGAGAAATGCAGAGATCGCATTTTTGTTGTCACTGAAATTGGCAATGCCCTTGGATCGACTTATCGTCACTTTGCCGAAAAAAGAAAGAGTAATCGGGTCGCGTTGTCGTATTCTATATTCGGGTAAATAAGAGTGGCGGCAGCGTCTTGATCCCGAGGCCGCATTAATTTCTTTTTTATGTACTTGGCGTCGAAACGCCACCGCGTCTCTTGATACCCTGGCATACCCGACCACCGACCGATCCACCATCGTAACCACCGCCGTGGTTATTTTCGAAAAAGCGACGATAATATTTGGCGAACAACCGACGAAATCACCGTGGTAAATTATCTCTCGCAGTGGTTTTCGCGTTGTCAAACCATCAGCTGCGAATTCACCACACGGTGATTTGGTCGGGAAGTTCGCTGAGGATTGTCAGCATTTTTTTTTTTTTTTTTTCAAAATAACCAATACGGCGAAAACTACCGTGGAAACGTAGTGAATTTCATCGCGGTCGGACTCGATAGGGATAAGGTAAACGATCCAGTTTGTGACACCTTTAGAGCGCAGCGATGTCGATTTTCTGTTATTTGCAGATGCGTGATATTGTTAAACTGAGAAAAAGCGTTTCAATAGGTGCATTAAAGCCTTCTGCAACAGATTCGATTATACTAAAAAGGCAAAATGTGGAGAATATGAATAAAAACATTGTTTAAATATTGCTTGTCTACTGACGAGGTACAGCAGAACCTCGATTATCCGAACCCTCAATTGTCCGAACGTTGGCGAGAAAGATAAATTGTTGCTTGAATATGCAAAAAAGCATTCAACGTTTTTCAGTTATTTAATTTTCAGATGTCTATTTAAACGTTTTTGAACGTGATATAAATGTAGAAATGTAATGTACAATCTACTGTTATTATGTAAAAAAAGAGTGTTGTTTCCGATCCCGTCCCCCCAAAAAAAAAACGTTTCGATTATTCGAACTTTTGATTATCCGAACTATTCTCGGTCCCAATTGGATCGAATAATCGAGATTCTACTGTACCTGACCCGCAGAACCACCCATGTTATACATTGTGGACCTCGTGTGTACCGGGTTTCTGACACCGTATTATTAACGGAGTGTCTAGACGTCCGGATACCGGACAAATTGTGTTATATTATTCGTCCGGAAAGTTGAAAAACTTCACGTCCCGATTTCGACTGAACGCTTCCTATGTTTCGTGAAGCAGAAGCTGAAAATGTCTGTTTTATGTATGCATATAATGTTTTAAAAAGGAAAATCCGTGAACATTTTTTACTACATTTTTTTTCATTGATTTTGAATTTCTGATGGACGAATAATCGTATATTACTCGTCCAGATACAATTTTATTAAATTTACAAGTTTTTGTGGAGGAATAATTGTGTATTATTCATCCAGATAAACTTTTAAAAATAATGTTCAAGTTGTGATGGATGAATAATCATACATTATTTATCCAGACACATTTGCAATGGATTTAGCAGTTTAACTTGATGAAAACCCGTATTAGCGATAATTTAGTCACTTTCCGGACGAATAAGGTACACGTTTTCGTCATGTATCCGGATGGCCAGCCACAGCTTAGTAAATAATGCATTACAAATTTGTTTATTGCAGAAAAAAACTATTAAACAACTCTTTAATTTGATGATAAATAGGTTGAAATTGGACCTAAATTACATTTATGACAATCAAAAATAGCTATCGGGGTCACAAACTGAGGGAGGGCCACAAACAGGTCCGTTTACCTTACTTGCCGCCTTTCTGAAACAACAATTTACCGAGATTCCCCCCAGAGATTGATCAACGAAAACGTTCTACGACGCCGAAGGTGCTCGTAAAAAATGGTCTCTCGATCAGTGGGAATATTTTTAGTATAGACGTTTAACGCGCGTGATTGCTGCGATGCTTCGACCTCTACACGTCGAGCACGCGGGCTCAACGGGGGAAAATTTCGCAATCGGACATCGTTCGCGGGTCGTAATAATTTACACGGTTCGACGTTTTTTTTTTGTCTGAAATCAGCACAGTCCTTGTTCAAGGTGTCGCTTTGATGAAAAAAAAAATCTTTATCGTATTATCGTCGCATTTCACATCTCGGTCGTTTTTTCGGACGATAATTTTAAGAAAATGTTACTGGTATTAGTTAACTCGTATATATACGACGATCGCGCGGGTTACTGTGTAAACTATTTTACCACTGTGTAAAATAGTTTACACAGATGTTGCTGTCGACGATCTAACATTGGCTACACTATGCCGAATAACGAGACGCCGGTAGATAGCCGCACGGAATCTGCAACGTGCACGTGCAGAGTTTTTTACATGCTCGGCGGGAGAATTTCGGCGCGTTCCTTCCACTTGAATTACGTGTCCGCCTGTTAACCGCGTCGACGCCCAAAATTCAAGGTCACAGATTTACAACCTGTACGTATAGCCAGCTGTCAGTATTGAGGACTCGGTAACAGTGTAATTATATAGTATTGACAGACGCAGGCAATTTCGCATATCGTTGTCGCATGATCGGCGTGGGAATTTCTTTTCTTTCTTGTAATTAACTTTCGTGTATCATTATTTTTTATGTAATAACACAATTAAAGTATTGCGATAAACAATGAATACGACGGTATTTCAAAATAATTGTAGGACAAATCTGTACTTATAAAAACTACAAGAATTCCTGGCTCAAAAAATTTAAGTTCCGTAACTGAAATAATTGACTAATATCGGTAGTCAGGCGGGTAATTTCTGTGATTACTATTTCTTCTCTATGTATTTCGTTTTTTCGCGGTCAGATATCACGGGACGAGTCGTCGTGGCTCTCGCGGCGCGTGCTAATGTATGTAATTAGCATACCTTTCGGAAGCGCTACTCAAGATTGTATCGTTGATATTAAGCAATCATATATTATAATAAGTAATCGTATGTCATTAAAAACGAAGCCGTACACGCGGTCGGGGTGAGGATTTGGTGCGCATAGAGCCGCGCTGGTGACCCATCGATCGCTGAGCCTTAGGTGTTTTTTTTTTTTTTTTTAGACGTCGTTTTCGTACGGAGTTGTGAGGAGAAAGAAATGTGGATAATTGTTCGTTTTCAATCACAAACACTATTTTTCACCGCGGCTGCTCCGATCGCAATTTTGGAATGTTCGGTCACACTTTTCTCCGGGCTCGCCATGAGAAGAGAAAAATGTTTGAGTCACACGATGCATTTGGCCGATGTGCTACACCAGATAGATGACATGCACAATGCATCATATGCGTCCGCCGAAGACGCTCGGTCGTGCGTCTGGTCGGCTTTTCTTCGTCTTTTTTCCCCGAGATGGAATCGGGTTTAATGTTTTAAATGCAACGATGTTGGCAGCGGAACAACACGGTTATCGGAATCGCATTTCCAACGGAGACTCGCCAGAAATAATATTTTCACCTATGCAGGAAACCCGATTATTTTCATGCCGAATGCTCTATTCCAACCGAGTAGGAATGGGTTTTCCCTTCAACGAAAAAAATAACGATTTTCAATGATATTCTAACAAAACACGTAAATGATCATTTAAAAAAAATGTTATCCAAATATTCACTGCACGCCAATAGCCACACAATATTTTTTTTGTTAAAAAACTGCATCAATTTTTTATATTTCAGTTTTTATTATTTTTATTAAAATTTTCGTCGTAAGATTAAAATTGTAATAAAATATAATGTGCGCCTTATGATTTAGTTTGGCTTGCAGAAAGTTTGTCGACGAAAATGCCTCGAGTCGAGCAGCCGAAGGGTCAACGCGACGGTGTTCGGAGACGCAGGTAAGAAAGCCAGCGTGCCGTTGTTATTTTACGGCACATTACTAACGTGCCATTGTAACGTTTTGTCATGCAAGGAACAAGATTTTCCGGACGTGCCAATTTTAATGCAACTCTCCATTGCAAGGACACGGACGTCATCAAGATACGTCACAATCCAGGGATTTGGGTGATCGAAGAAAGCGACTCCGACGAGGACTCATGGAAAAACGGGAGTAGAATTCAAGTGGTAAGAAACAGTCTTAATAAACGACAATAATGATACTAATAATTATATTATTCGTACACAATAATTATTTATTTATTTGTTGGAATCAATTTTTTCGACTATCAATGTATTCAAGACTTAATAAGCCATAATTTGTATTATTGTATCATTATTATTTATATTATTTTACATCCATATTCAATTTTGTATTAATACGCATTTATTTTATATTGTTTGTTTGCGATGATGAGAATGACAAGACGACATCGACGTTCAGGAATCTCACGGCTGGCACTAGTTACCGATACAAAGCTCACAGAATAATGCCCAATGGCGTTATCTCCGAACCCGAAGTGTCTCCTTGGTTCACGACGTTTGAAAGTAAGTAGAACGCCGGTACTACTATAGTGTCTTACAATTGAAGGCCGTGTGGTCACGGTGCGATCAAAGATGAAGCCTGTTTCTACGAGTCCCCTGGGCTTATTACCTATCAAAAAATATTACTTTATAACATTTAATAAAACTATAAACTCGCTCGAAATTGCGGAATTTTTGCCTTAAGGTGATCTAATCTGTGTCAAGACAAGCTATGGAAAATCAGTCGAAGGAATTGCGATTTCTTCGGTTCTTTTTTCGACCGCATATCTTGAGATCAAAGGTGATGCGATCGCTGTGCCTCATCACCTTCAATCGCGATAGCTTGACATCTCTTTTAAGGATGTGGGAGCAGTACATTCCCGCCAAACGTGAATTTCAGAGAATATTTCGAACACTTCTCGGTGGGATAGAAATCTGAAAGAAATCGATTAATAATTCCAAAATGTTATTAACAAAACGGTGAGCGATGGAAAAAATTGTGCCACTTACATAATTTATCTTATGATATAACGAGCAGTTAACTTTCATTATCAAAGGAAACCCTTGCTGGAAATGAATCATTTTAGCGGATGAAAAATAATAACATTGCAACGTGGCCAAATTGCTTATTGCCTTGTTTATTTTTAATTGAGTTGATACCCTGCGCTACCCGATTGATTGAATCCACGATAAAAATGAAGATAAATTATTCTAGTGGGTCATCGGCCGCAAGAAGTGAGCGACGTGAAGATCGCCAATCAATCTTTGGACGATGGGAATCCTTCTAGGCTACGCGCTGATATTATTTTTAAGCCCGCTTCAGGTATACGCATTAAAACATTTTGCCGAGTGCTTATTTTCGCTTATTGTAAGATGCTATACTAACTGATCATTTACATTTTTCACGGTGTTAATCATTAAATAATTATTGTGCTGTTTATTTGAAATGTATACAGACCGGAGTTGTCGGTACGACGTTGTCTCGTGGAACGAGGACGAAGGTTTGACCATCGCCGAATTTGAATCAGTAAGATCACGAATTTACACTCTCCTCCCCTGCTTGGTTGAATGTTTTAAGTTTTTTGTCATCCCGGAAAAATATTGAATAGCCACTTCCGTTCCATTTACGAATTATGAATAATGTATCCTCACTTTCCCAAAATGATGACGTACCCTAAAATATTCTCCATTAAATTTTAAGGCGCAAGATTTCCACTTCAGTCTCAGTAATCTCGATTACGAGAAAAATGTGACGGTCTTCGTGTCTGCGCGAATCTCGGACCATTCGCAGACCAGCGACAACGCTTCACTCACATTTGTCACTTCTTCCTGTCTTCAGATGCATCGAAGTCTTACATTTTGCGGTGAGTCTGTGTATGACATGCGCAGATTTGATGTGTGGCAGATAAAACGGAGGTTTTACGTATAAAGATTCAGATGGACAAAATGTAAAAATCCTATTGTCTTAGATGTAAGATTAAACAGATTGAAATTACTTGAAACGGGTCATTTTATCTATCAATGTAGCTCCGGATCAAGTGAAGGGGTTGCGAGTAAGTGGTGCACACGAAAATGGATCAAACTGCGAGATACTCGTCACGTGGGACCAGCCCGATTTCGTTCCCGACAGCTACAGTTTGCAATTTCAATACCTGGAATACGACCAGAACGAAGCTCTCCCTCTGCTGATAACAGTTCCCGGAGTAAGTATTTTATGTAAATTGAAGGAAATTACCTTACGTGCTATGATAGGAATGCAGTGGGTGATTGCATTTGCAGAACTTAACGGAAGCCCTGTTGAGCGTCGAAGGGAGCGACATTGATTACCGACAGCGAATAATAAGTATAATCGCCGAGTCGCCAGGAGGGGCGAGCGCTCAGACGTGGATCTACGTAAATCTAGAAGAAATTCTGAATAACTTGACAGCAAAAAGTGAGTTATGGTGAAAAATACATCTCAGGAGCTAAACGTTCATGACAACATCGTTGTATCGAGTTATTTATCGTCAGGTACGACTGCAACGGTGAAAAACACATCTTTTAAAGATGGAATCGTCGCTATCTCTTCGGTCGGAATTTTCATGTTTGTGGCAGGAATCGCTTACGCCTATCACCTGCGAAGACACAGAAACAGAACGAGTAACGATAAGAAGGCGTACAAGTACAGTCAGGTAATGACCATTGATTAGCCACTGACCCAATAAAAAATGTGTTTAACGTAACATCCTACTTGGATTGAGAGTTGGATTAGAGATTGAACTATTTTCGGACCACTTTTTTTTAATGTGCTCAGAATCTGAACGGCGGGGGGAAAGAACTCGATCGATCTTCCTATGGTATGGGTAAAGAGATGGGCATGGAATTTGAAAATAAGTATCCACTGATACCGAGAGACGAGTTTGAAATTCATCCCATTCAGTTGACGATAAAGGATGTGTTATTGGGAAGCGGCGCTTACGGCATCGTCAGATTCGGCCGCTTCCAGAGTGCCAAAAATCAGGCGATAGACGTTGCTGTGAAGACACTAAAGGGTAGGCAAATATATTTGTGCCCAGTGTAATATATATTCGATTAATTGATAACAATGGGGATATCAGATGACGCGAACCTGGAGGATCTGAAGAATTTTCGACAGGAAATATCAATAATGAAATCAGCCGGACATCATCCAAACATCGTTTCGATAATAGGCTGTTGTACTCTCGACATGAGGAGACCCATGCTCGTCGTCGAGTATTGCAGCCGCGGAGACCTGCAAACTTACCTCAGGGTGGTTAGTATGCATGCAATTCGTGTAAAAAGTTTCAATTCATGTAAATGTCACGATCGACGGTCGTTTTATTTTTAGTTGTGGCAAGAAATCATGTCTCAGGCACTGGAGCGACGAGCCCGTTGCAAAGTCGGCATCGAAGATAACGCGGAGCGAGCGAACGAAGCGAATAAGGTTGAAAGCACTATGAACGTGACGTCATGTAAGTTTGTTCGCCTTAGACCCAGTATTTTCATGAATAATGTGTAGATCTGATTTGATGGTAACGGCTTATTATATATATTGCAGGGATCGTGGCTCATCAAGTGGCGATTGCGAATAAAATGTACGACATGCAGGAAGGTAATATTCGCGAAAATCCGATATCCGCCCCATATATCTCAATCAATAGTAGACAAAACCTGTTCTGAAATTTACGCAGATTTGAAGTAAAACCGAAGAGTTACTGGTTAAATGTTATAATAATATTCTAAAAATGTTGTAAAAAAGAATGCATAGTTGCACCAAAAGACGAGAAGGAAGTAATAGTCAGAGATTTGCTGAAATTCGCGAGAGAAGTTGCTTACGGAATGGTAAGTTCTACTGCTGATCAGTGATGATTAAATGTCTTTGGCTAACAGTCGTGATTTACCTTAATATCTCGACAGGAATTTCTCTCGCTAAATCGCATCATTCACCGTGACCTGGCTGCCCGAAACGTATTGGTTTGCGCTGACAAAACCGTAAAAATATCCGATTTTGGGTTGAGTCGTGACATTTACCAAGAGAACGTCTACAAGAAACAGGGAAATGGCAGGCTACCCCTCAAGTGGATGGCTATCGAGGCCTTGACGCACCAGATATACACTACAAAGAGTGATGTGTGAGCATAAAGTTAAATGTATACAATTCTAACGATTGTTACTGAAAATATTGTCGATAATCTCAGAGTTGCTTTGTTACGTACAGATGGTCATTTGGAATCCTCTTATGGGAAATCGTAACATTGGGAGCTAATCCCTATCCCGACACCCCCACCAATATGGTTCTCCAGCTTCTCAAATCAGGCTACAGAATGAAAAAGCCGGAAAACTGTGGCAACGAATTGTGAGAATAATTATTCAGCCTTTCAACTTTTGAAAATACGATCAAATCGGTTGGTTGGCAATAAAAAAAATGATCTTCATTTACCCACGAATTTGTGTATTCGCAGATATGACATAATGCGTGCCTGTTGGCACTCTAGGCCGCGTTCCAGGCCAAATTTCACTCAGTTGAAGACGCAGCTGGACAGATTGTCGCGTATAGCGAGCGGCGACGAGAACGTGAACATTCTTCGCGAGCCCGCGAACTCTTGCAACACCAAGAAGCTCGTCAACAATCACTACTCCAACATATATTCAAAATGATCTCAAAAGACATTTCTGAAAAATCCGATCAGCTCCGGGAGACCAAATAACTCAGCGATCCTGTGCAAAATCATTTATTTCTCTCTGTACGTATAAGAATTTATCGTGGTATATAGTATATACTCGTTCAATATACCTATACATTCAGTATGTACATATGCATTTTTTTGTATGTTATATTTTGAATCTCAGACACACTCAATCGTTCTTATGTATACGGGAATAGTTAAGAATTATTATGATCATAATAGTAATGGTAATAATAATAATAATAATATTTGTAGTAATGATAATAACGGGCCCCCCATCCCTACTCTGTTAACCCATTAATCAATAATTAAACAATTCACTTAAATGTTGCAAATAGTACAGTAGCGTATTAACAATTCATTCGTTCATTTGTTCAACAATCTTGGTTATCTTGGCTTCTAATAATCAAGCAACCCCTCTCACGCCCTCTACAGCGAGTTGATAAGTCCCCTCCATCGGCGAGCGAACGGCCAGCCGTGTTTCAATTTTAAGCGTCTCATCGTTATCGCCACGTGTCTCTTCCGTTTTATGTCATTGATTATCATAGATCGTAACTAGCTGTACACCTGCGTATACCTCGGATACAGATATAGCAAATGATGACTGGACAAATGGTCCACCTATTGCGGAGTATGATTGACGAGTTCACTTTTCTCGAAGGACATCGTAACGTTGCTGTTTGTTGCTGCTGCTGTTGTATTTTCGTTATCGCGAGGCGTTAATAATTCAACGTTTAGCCGTAAGTACGCAGCTACTATGATACAGGCGCCTCGTGCTATTTACAAGTTGGCGAGCGCTCTGAGACCCTTCTCGATTCTTAGGCGTTACGTGTAATGAGGCGTTTATCTGACTGCTATATGCGCGGCTGCTTCTCCAGGTTGCAAAAAGCAGACGAGCGTGCTAGCGAAAATGAGAAGCGGCAGGCGTTTTTTCTTTGTCAATTAAATGCGCGGCGTTTTTTTTCCTCTTCGTTTTTTCCCCCCTTTCCTCTTGCCGATGGCGTGTCGAGCGGAGTTGAGCGCGTGAAATAAACGGTATCAATACGTTGCAACATTTAGTATAAACAGTATATATATGTATATGTACGTAGTACACTACGTAGCGTAGGCGTGTAGAGAGTGCGGGTAAAAAAATGGTTTCGCGGGAACGAGTAATCACAGACGCGGCAATTCCCTGCCCTCTCGGCGCGGCTATCAGATGGTGTCGGTTCTGTCGATCACGCGGTCCTCCTTGTCAACCGGCGGCGGACCCGTCGGGAGAGTCGCGCTCGGTCCTGCTGTCAAGTAACCGGCCGATACGGGAATTCCAGCTATGGAAATGAATATTCAAGTATATTTATTACTATCGTATCTTTTATGATCGAACAAAATCGTCCGCTGTAGATTATTCATGTTCAACGTTTCGGCGACAGTTTCAGTAACCATCAACATGTTAAACGCATTTTTGAAATTTCTTTTTGATCCTGCAAACTTATTGAGATAATTATCCCGGAACTGACCTGTAAGGTATCCAGCGGTGGGAGTATTTGAAATGAAAAGATCGTGCTTTTGATCCTTGTACTCGGCCCATACAGACGATTTTTCGAGAATCGCGTTGACCTTGTCGCCGAGAAGAATGCTCCTCGTCATTGCTTTCAGTGCCTTGACAATCTGCGCCTTTGTGGTCGCTGGATTGTCGATCGAGTCTAAGCGGCCTTCGAGAATGTTGAGTAGGTAAGGAACCATTTCTGCCTCGAGAGCCTTCGAAAACGAAACGTCATCGTTATTAGTCGGGATCAAACTACCTCGTTGGAAATTAAACTAAGTCGAAGGTCAAATGAAATGCTAATCTTCGAGTTATATATTCAATCTGGACTGTGTCCGATCTACAATTGGCATAAAAATATTCTCGACTTGTTCGGCACCTGTGAAGTATTGAATTATTTAATTACTTGTTTGATTAGGCGATCCTCGTTCGTTGAAAACAATCGATTTAGGGTTTCGCAGGCGACGGCAATCATGTCCCGCCTCGACTGCATGGCAAGTTTAAGCGGACTTATGCAATCTGTTTGGCATATCGATGATATGCAAATCTGCGAATTAAGAGAATTCACGTTGTGATACTGTGCGTTGAATATGCAGGCGTTATCGCGGCTTTACCCACTTCGCTGGTAGCTAATTGATGCAACACGAGTATCGCCGCCTTGTAAACCGGCGCCTGACTGTTTCGCATCGACATTTGTCGGCACAATCGCGGTATGTGACCCAGAGATGGCACCTGATCCGCTAGAGTTGGCTGCGCCTGCAGCAAACACACCAGTGCCTGCGTCGTCAGTTCCAGCATGTCCGGCTATATTATTTTTACAAAAAAAAAAAAGATTAAACACCACGTACGAATTGACGAGACAAAATTATCAGGTAGAAAGCTCGTGGTCTCCGTTCTTTCGGGAGTAAAAATGTGTGGAGCCGTGTAGAAAATTAATGCAAAGCCGTGAAAACGGAATATCGGGATGCGATGAATTCGGTATAGTGATTATCAAGAATTGCTTACGTCGATCTTGTCCCTCGACATAAGCAAGAGGGTAGTGTCCATGAGTTCGCTCAAGAACTCCTTCGGCTTTCTTAGCGTCCAGGCCGGGCTAGCGATGAATAATCTGAGATAGACGCCACCGATTACGGGCTCGTTGGTCGCGACGTCAATGTTGTTCTGCGTATCCGGCAGCTTCATCGTCGCGTTAGGATTGCGCCGTTGCGCCGCGTAATAACTACGATCATTTGACATTACCACGATATGAAGAATATTCCGACGCTTTTTGGCGAAAAAAGATCATTCATCGCGGCACTCACTCTTCCTTCAATTCGGCGACCATTCTCGAAACTTTGGCTTTAGCGTCCTCGTCCCAAATCAACTCGGGATTCTCGTGCTTCGTCTCGAACATGTGCACGCACTGCTTCGGGGCGTCTCGTATGGCTTCGCTGAAAAGTCGCGGCAAAAACTTCGACAAATCCAGCTTGACCTTCGGACCGGCTAATTTGTCGGAGGACATCTTCGCCAAAAGCTCCGCTGCCGATTCGCGAACCTGAACGTTGCTCGAATTGCAAAACAAATCGAGGACGTATATCACAGCACCTTAGAAAGAAATTGACGTTTTAGTAACAGAATGTTTTTTTTTCCAGTATCGAATAAAGAGCCAAGAATTGTTTAAAGATGATTTACCTTTGCCGAGGGCATCCTTAACGATTTTCGTCGTGCTCATGAGCGCGTACAACGTTTCCAATATAACGAGCTGGCAGTCTTTGAGAGTGTGAAGAGCTAGAAGAAGATGCACGACGACCTCGTTGGCTGCGATATCATTAACGCACTCGTGATTTCTTGTCACGTTGCTGATCACCTCCAAAGCGCCCTTTTGTATAGGCTTGAAATTGTTGCAACTCAGGAGCCCGAATAGCAACGTAAAGTGTCCTATGCACTGCATCTCCACGCCCGGATTGTTCTTTATTACGTTTTTCAGAGCCTCGAGAGACATCACGATACATCGTAGCTTCTCCTGGTCCTTCTTCGTCAGTGTCATGCTGCCCAGAGACGCGAGGTAATCCGAGGATCTCGACAAAAAGTCGAGCAAATCTATCGTGAAACCTTTGGGATTCTGCGAAACACAAGAGATTCCGAGATTTTTACGACTTGACATTTTCACTTTATATTTACTTCAACGTTACTTCAGACCCTATGAGGCCCTGAGAAATTTTCGTGATACGCTTTTAATACAGTGGAACTCCGATCAACTGGGGTCAGATTAAGCCGGGGCTAACCGGGACCCGAGCATCCCGGTTAATCGGGGTTCTACTGTACAACTTTGGAAAGCGGATGGACTAATCTGACTGCGGGAGATTTACCTCAATAGGGAACATAGGCTGATCGTTGTAGACTTTAACGAAAATTTCTCCGATGACGAGTTCCCCGCTGTGAGCGCTGTACTTGAAGTCGCTCAAGTCGTGCTCGAAGCCAACGCTGTCTTCACCGTTGTCGTTCATTTTCTCTTGTCTCCTGTCCTCGAGATACTCGATGAGCTCGGCCCGCGTTGCGTTGTCCCAAATCAAGTACGGATTCGAGCAGTTGGAGTTCAGAGTCTTGAGAATCTCCTCCGGCTTGTCTTTGGCGAGTTGGCGGGCGAGGTAGGGCGTGAGAAGACTCTCGAGAGCGGCGACCGTCACTGGATTCACCGGAGTCGCGTTTTCCCCGCTCATGTAGCCTCCCAATCGGGCACAAGCGCGCACCGCCAATTTCGCCAAATTGTTCGCTACCTCTTGGCGATTTTCCTCCTGATTCCTCTCGACGCCTCCCTCCTCCAGCGTGTAATCGTAGTTGAACATGAATAGCAGCAAATGCCAGAGAGCTCCAGACTGCAGGAGCTGCATCTGGAGAATGCTGTCCGTTGCCAGTGATGATATGCACTCGGTCGCCACCGAGCATAGTTTCGTCAAATGCTGCAACCATTTTTTTTTTATTACCAACAGTAATAATTGTTTACTTTATTTGGTAAATTTGAGGATTGCAAAAGTCTACTATTTTCCATTTCTTTTTTTTTGGTACTTTTCTATTTTATATTTCAACATCGTTCGTAATTGTTTTAATTCGATAATTTCAGCGAGATTCATCGAAAGTTCATGAAAGTTTTTAGTTATTGCTTTAATCGAGTTAAGAGCATGAGAAATACCGACTGTGACAATACAAACTGTAATGAACGTATTTTACGCATATTTGTATTTACAGCTAAAATAAGAAATTCAATCACTGCAGTGGTGATATTCGCAGTGAATGAATTTCTTGTTTTAGCTGTTTACTTATTTACAGCTAAAATGAGAAGTTTATTCACTGCACTGGTGATATTTGCAGTGAATGAATTTCTTCTTTTAGCTGGAAACGCAAACATTTGGCAAAAACGTTTATTACAGTTTTTGATACCAACTGCGCTCGGCGTGGATTGATGTTCCACATGCCCTTAAAGGGGGAAAAAAACGAAAGCCCAAAAGTTTTGGATTTTTTCGCAGCTCGCTAACCTTGAAATGCAATATGCAACAGAGGTCCTTGATAAGCTGTATAAGTTCGACCATCTTCTCCCGGCAACCGCGGAAGGTGCCGGCCACGGCGAAGCATCGAGTTATATGAGTGCAAACTTGAACAGCCACGTCGTCCTGCTTACTGGACTTGTTCAGTACGGAAACGCATCGTGTGTAAGCCTCGAGCAAGACGTCCAAGCCACCCTCTCGTCTCAGCTCTTCGGCATTGAGGGCCGAGCAATGAACCGTGTGGTAAGCCAATTCACTGGCCGCGGCCAGCAGCGGCGCCGATTTCGAGAACAGCTGCTCGTCCTCCGTCTCGAGCTTTATCGTCTTGATCAACTGTGGATATCCCGCGTACTTGTACGGCTGAAGCTCGTCGCTGTATCGCTCGAAAAGAATACTCTGGGTTCGCAGTATTAGAACGATGTTATCGGGATTTGGACCATCCGTCGTCCAGCAACTTCGGCTGCACAAGAATTCGTACGCCTGATTTACAGCCTCGAATTTGTCCTGAAATTGTGTGTCATGTTAATTATTTTTTAATTCTTCAGATTAATTAACGGATAAATGTATTTTAGTGTATTTCGTGCTCATACAATTCGTCACAAAATCAAATGTATTTATGGCTACGTTTAAAATACGATTAAAATAAAAAGTGAAATTAGTGCGAATTTCTGGAGCTTACTCTTCCTTGAGGATTCTTGTCCGGATGGTACATCTGCGCCAGCTTGTAATACGACTTTCGTACATTCGCTTCGTTGTGCTGTTTGCCACTGGGTAATCCGAGCACTTTGTATGCTTCGTCGACGGTCATTATCGGTGGCTTTTTCTCGACTTCTTTCTTCCAAGCGTCGAGAACGTCTTTCAGCAGATGCACCTGACGCATGGAAAAAACATTGTGTGATACAAGTTATAATTGTATGTATCACTGAGATTGCTTACCGGATTGGGTATTGGCCACATTGGAAATTTAACGGTGTCGCAAAGATGCCGCAGATAGAATATTTGACAGAAGAGCTCTTTCTCCAATTGCGGATATCGGACGGCTGGTATGGCGATGTACTGGTAACGCGCCATCGTGTGACTTCGTAATCGCGGCGAAAAATCGGCAATGTGCGCCGCGACCTTCTCAATGAGCATCCGTCGCATCTCGGCGTTCCAAATTGCCTCGGGCGTGTCGAAGTCGCCGAGGAATATCTGAGCAAACTTCTCGGCTCCGTGATTCTCGAGATAGCTGACCATCGCATCCGGCAACAGCTGCCCGAGGATGCTTCTCTGCATAATATCCGACGGATTCTGTTTGGCGGAAAATCATCGAGATGTTATATCACATTCGATTGTTCAAAGAAAATGTTCAATCAGCAGCACGAATACAAAGTCGACTTTCCTACGTAACTCGCAGACGATGATGCGAAAAGAAACTCAATAAAAAAACGAAGGATATTAATGCATAGATTAACGTGAAGAATTAATGTATAAAAACATTAAGGATATAGGAGCGCCAATTATTCAAGCCGCATGAATTCGAAAAAAATACGAGAATATTGTAAACACTTCTCGATGGTCTGAAAATCTGAAAAAATCCATGCGCACTAAAGCTACTGAAAAGATTAATTTTGCATAATAATAATTCCAAAATGTTATTAACAAGTTAATTTTTTTTAAATGGTTAACGAATATTTCGATGACCCAAGTTTTTTGAATGAAAATGATTCCTTCGTTTTTCTTTATACGTATGAATCTTTTCAGATTTTGTACATATTTTCCCTAAAACAAAACACAAATTTCAACGATTACTTGAAAATCTGAAAGAATTCATACGTATACAGAAAAACGAAGGAATAATTTTCATAAAAAAAAACTTTGGTCATCGGAATATTTGTTGTTAAACATTTTGTTGAATAAATTTGTTAATAACATTTTAGAATGATTATTATGCAAAATGAATCTTTTCAGTGCCTTTAGTGTGCATGCATTTTTTCAGATTATCAGACCATCGAGAAGTGTTTGCAATTCTCTCGCACTTTTCTCGAATTTATGCGAATTGAATACTCGACGCTCCTACATACTTAAGAATAATAATACTAAGCCGCGAAGTAAAAAAAAATCGATTTGGTGGAATCGAAAGAGAAGGTACTGACCGCGTCGTCGCCGCGGAATGCTTGTTTCGAGTGCGTCAGTTGCAGGAAAGTGGCGATAGGCAGAACGTTGGATCCCGTGTACATGAGAATGAAGTAAAAAACGCCGGTGAGATATATCTTCGAGAGATCGGGATTGTCCCGCATGACTTCGCAGAGGAGGGTGGCGACGCGCTCGACGAGCACGGGATCGAAGGTCAGGAGCAATTGCACGACGTGCTGGAGGCACTGAAGCTCGGAGAGAAGTTTCTTCACCCGGGGCAGCGGCCTGATGACTGCATTGTCGGGATCACGGCTCGGATAGTATTCGCACATTCTTATGAGAATGTTGAGGATCAATGTGGCTAGTTCGCTCTCGTTGATAACGGCAATTCCTTTGGCAACCAGAGTCCATTTGAGTTGTGGCACTTGAGAGACCATTCGCCAGCCGTCCAAACCCTGAGCCCAGACTTTCGTTTTGTGCGTTACTTTGCCCGCCGCGTACAGTTCCTTTAATTCCGGCAGGCTAATGGGACCTTTTCTCTTGTCACCGTCGTTGTAGTACCATTCCTTCTCCATCACGAGTTCCTGCTCGGGACCCGCTTCCAGGACGTTCGTTTGAGTCGGCACGACGGCTCGCGACGTGTGCAGATGCGCGAGAGTCAGAAGATCCACCAGTGCTCTCACGCCGTTCTGATCCATTATGTCCTTGACGTTTCTCCGGTGGAGTATCAAGTTGTTGATGAACATCACGAGCCGATCGCGCTCGGTTCTGTCGGTGCAACGCTCGAGCATCCCGACTATGTACTTCGTGTCCGAGAAGGGACCGATGTCCTCGTAATAGCGGCCGTAAACTATCGTCATTGCTTGCAAACAAAGGCACTTCATTTCGACCTTGGTCGTCAGGAGGAATCTGTGATACAGGTCGTTGAAGAATTCGTACCTGTAATGTTTAATACGTGAGAATTTATGATGAAAAAGTATCACATGGTGGCGATTTTTTTCGCCGAAAAAATACCCTGACTTTTTCCCGACTTTTCCCTGATTTTCCTATGATTTTTCCTTGATCACAGTTCTGACGATTTTTATTTAAAAACTCAACGATGCCAATGATAATGTATCCAAAACTGGTGCGTCTTCGATAAATTATTTACTTTGCCGATCAACGATAAATCACATTAAACACTATTATAATAATTCATGTAACATTATACTTATTGTAATAATTTATAACAGTTTTTTAAACTTTTTATTTACTTATGTCAGGTTCGGCGCCAATTCAATTTTTCCCTGACCAATTTTGAAATTCCCTAATTTTTCCCTGATTCCCTGACCCCCCCAGTTTTCCCAGTTTTCCCTGACCGCGGCCACAATGTTTCGAGACGTGAATTTGGTTGTGAAAAAACGTTTCATAGCGTGAATAAATCGGTAACAATGGACACGTTAAGATATGATTTGTCACAGATACTCACGACTTTCTTATCGGGTTGTCCGGACAGTCTTTTTCTAGCAAGAGCCGCAGGTAGTAGTCACCGATTTTCACCTCGTCCGAGAGACACTGATACTGCACTTCGAACTCTCGGTGATTCCAGGCGATAAGGGTGCCGCCCGACAAATCTTTGTCGGAGGTAAACGCCCTTATCTCGTTCTCGAGAGCGGTGCGGAGTTCCTCTCTCGTTTTGTGATTCCAGATGAGATTCGGCATCGTGTGATCCTGATTGAATTTATAGTAAAACAGCTTCCAATTGGCCTCGGATTTTATTCGCTCGCGACGTTTTCGGAGCACGATAGGCCGCTCTTTGATTTTCTCCCGGCGCTCGAAACCGATGCGCGCGCCCCAGTGCTGCAGCGCGTTCTCCAGATGTTTCTCCATGACTCGCATTTGACGCTCTATCGCGATCCATTGAGGACCCTTCTTGTTCTTAGACGCGTGATCGATCGCCATTTTCAAGTTATCGCGATTGTTCAGACGCTCTTCCTCCAGAAACGAGTCGGGCACTTTATCCTCCGAGCTCAGGTAATTCAGGAGCCCGCATGGCTGCAAAATACTCGATTATCATACCTTGCCAAGAGCATAACCAGAAATGGATTCGGACGACGAAAAATCATTCGAAATTCAAGAATCAGTTCAAGAAAAAATACTATAAATCGTAAAAAAATTCTATGGAGAATAAAAAAATCTGTAAACGTTGGAGGAGAAATTCTGACGCAGTGATAATTCCTGATATTTCTAAAAAAAGATGATAAACAAGTTTCTAAATAAAATGTGTAAAATCGCGCCAACTAATTTTGTTTTAAAAATATGGGTTTTCAAAATTCAGTGAGAATATTATTTCCGACTGATTTTTCGTCGACTGTCGATCATTTTGCAACTGTGTTCGAAGCTGCGGAAAGAATGTCGCGTTAAGTATGTGGACATAGTGCTGACCACGATCCTTTTGAGTAGTCCCATCGCAGTGGGATGTCCAGTGACCCACAGGCCAACCAAATGCCTGCACAGTTGTCTGTGAGTCAACATACGTCCGTCGCTCCCGATGGTGAACAAGCTGTTGAGTAAATGCCGCGGTAACGCCCCCTCGGCGAGCGCGAGCTCCTGCATTTTCGCCGCGACCTCCGGAGCTCCTTCCTCGATTATCGCCCGCATTATCAAGCCCGCACCCTTGACTATCGCCAGCGATGGATGCTGAAACAGTCGGAACAGCGATCTACCTCGCGCCGCCACCATTTCCAACAAATTGTCAAAGTGCTTGCCGTCGGTCGTCTCGCTGTACGGGACGCATAACGCAAAAGTCAGGAGATCCAACATTGCCGAGACGACCAAAGCGCCCGTACCATGATTCTGCAACGAAATCGAATATTAATTAATTTTTCTCACTCAATTGATAATTCAATGAAAACAAATTAGATTGAAGCAATTTGTGTTTCAAGTCACGAGAGTCAACGATCTCGAATTACGAAAAAAGTGAGTGGCCGGCGGATTCGTTTTTAAGGTAGTCCTCCCGGTACAGTCCCGTCAAATGTATGTTTCGGGTAAAATTTCGAACACTTCTCGAAGAAATAATAATCTGAAAATATCTTTTGCATTATAATAATACCAAAATGTTATCAACAAATTAATGAAAAAATATGTTATTCAACAATTTATTCGGCAACCCAATTTTTTTTGTGATGAAAATTATTCATTCATTTTTCTGAATACATATGAGTTTTTTCAGAATGTTGTCTAATTTCTTAAAACTGCGTTTCTTTAGCAAAATGAGTGGCGAACACCGCAATTTAAATAACTTAGACAAAATTCTGAAAAAAATTCATACGTATTCAGGAAAATGAATGAATAGTTTTCATCACAACAAAAAAAGTTGGGTTGCCGGGTAGATTGTTGAACATTTTGTTTTTTTGTTAATTAGTTTATAACATTTTGGAATTATTATAATGCAAAATCAATCTTCTCAGTACCTTCTACATGCTTGATTTTGTTCAGATCATTATCTCATCGAGAAGTGTTCGAAGTTTTCCCCGAAACTCACATTTGACGGAACTATACAGGGAGGACCACCTTAAAGGGAAGCTGAATAAAATTCGTGTAGAATCGATCTGTACGAATTTGTTTTCACGGATAAAAATGAAATCGTAGAATCCTCGCAGAAAGATGGAAATTTGAAAAATATTGCCAAAGATGATATTAAAAATACAAAGGTAGACAAGACAATCACGTACCACATGATTGATCCACATGTCGAGAAGACTCTCTAGGAACTTGGTACTGCTGAGTAGGCTACTCTTGTTCAATTGTTCCTGTCTGAGATCACAGTCGTCGATGAGCATCGGTTGCATGAGAGCGCAAATGCAGTCAATCGCGGCTTGCGTTACACCGCAGTCTTGTCGCTTGAGGGCTTTGACGACTTTGTTCCCGATGGCCTCGCGAAAGCCCGGAAGACTGGTAAAGGCCATAAAGCCGACTTTGCTGGCAACGAGCCTTCGTATGGCGTGAAACTGAGCCTCCACTTCGACGTTGTTCTCCAGTTCCCGGCTCACGAGGGCATTCAACGCGCCCAGTATGATCTTGTCTTTGTTCTCGGTGAAGAGTCCCTGTAAGTAGTCATTCATCATCTTGTGCACCTCAAGTTGTACACTCGTGACAGTCCATTCAAGTGGATTCAATGCCTGGACAGAAAACCACACATCACATTTTACCAGCATACCAGTTAGACCCGTAATCATGCACTCAGATTTCCACGACTTTCCGACTCTTCTCGTTCGCAGCATCTTTCACGCACACCAAACAGTACTCATCCGCGCACACAAAACGAAAAGCTTTAAAGGTAGGGACGCTCTCTCACGTTAAGAATGGCTGTTTCGATAGTACAGGCAACGTTTTTGCATTTGGTAGGAAGAAACGAAGAGAGGAAAACAAAGAAGGCTGCCTGAACCTGGGAATTCGCATCTTTTGCTACTGTAGCGTAGAACATTCGTCATTTGTTCAACCTACATGCATATTTCGTTTTTATTTTAGTCCTTCATCTTACTTCGCAATTTATTTTTCTTGATTTAAGTAGATATAAGAATATAGTCAGACATAACTGATTGATGAGCAATGAAAGGTAGGTATATTCTCTTTCTGCATCCAAAAAGTTGTCGAAATATTTTTTCAAGATTGTGACACGTTAAACAAACTGCAGAGGGTTCAAAGTTCAGCTGTGTTATTTCATGTAATCTGCATTTTAGATTCTTTTTCAGACAAATGACAGATGTCTATTGCAAGAGATGCCGATTGCCGGTTCGAAGTGATCAGTGCCAAGCAATGAGATTAGGGACGAGTCTTACATCTTGCGTGAGTGAGTAGTGGAGTCCACTGTAAGGGACGTTTGCATTGAATCGCTCCAATATTTCGGCGAAGCTTCGACCGCCGGGTGTCTGTTGGATAAACTTTAGATGGCAAGTCTCGACTTCCTCGTCGACCGGTAAATTGAGGGGGCCGAGTCTCTTGCCGCGTGCGATGGGATTCATGGTGACGTGGACGTCTCTGTTGCCCGAGGCTCTAACGCCGTCGAGGAGAGACGCGAGCAACGAGTCTCTGTCGGTAGCCATGTAACTGCGCATCTCCCCGTTGAGATACTGTATCGTGAACAATTGAGGATTTCCGTAATCTCGGACGAGAGCAAATATATCGGCTAGCGGTCTGAGCGTACAAATGTTATACGTCTGTGGATCGCGCTCGAGCAAACACGTGTCCGAGAGACAGAGCGTTCGACGCTGGGGCTCCGAGTGCCTCGTCGAGTTCTTGTGTACCGTAAACTCCGACACGCTCGTTATGTGCTCGTCGCCGCTAAATTTACCCAAACGTTGACTCACGAATTCCTCCAATTTGATTTGCTCCTTCAACACTTTAATCGTTATACCGAGATTTATCATCGCCGATTCCACCAACTTTCTCTTAATCTCCTCCATGTGCGGGGAGGCGAAGAGATGGAGACGGCCGAATCCGCCGCACACTATCACGAAGCCGTCCGTGTAATCCTTCATTGGCACCAGACCCTCGAAATCCTTGAAATAGTAACTCGCCAGCGGGATGTTTGTCGCCGGATCCAATTGATCCAGACTGTAGGGCGTCACTTCTAACACCACCGGCAGACGCGTGTCCGACCAATGATGCTTGTAAGCCTGGTATCTCTGTAATTTCGAGATTGGAAGGAATTAGGTCAATGATTTTAATTGCAAACATGAAACGTTTATCAATTACGCAGACGAAAAACCGATTGTAGCCTTTAATACAAGTATTAAAGAAAACTTGTAAGAAAAATTAGTTCATGATTTATTAAAAAAAATATATATTGCTTATAAATATATATAGGTACTTAAAGTCACCTTTTTTACTTTTTGAAGTATTATTTTCCACTTAAGGTGGTATATAAATATTTAAAAGGAAACTGGAGATTGAATGCCCAAAAATGATTATCTCAGGAGACCAGCAGCAGAACTGAGAAACATGTCTCAGTGCAGTGAAATAGAATTTAAAAAAAGGTGCCTTGACCTACTTCCAAAAGCCACAAAGTGACTGGTCACTTCTATGACCTCAACAAGAACAGATTTAGAGATCCTCTCACCAAAACTTCCTTGGGTTTCTCGGCGAACTGATTCCTGAATCTCAGCGCCTCGGTCAGCAGGTAAGACCTGTGCTCCGAGCTGAACTTCATGGTATCGACTTTGCGATCCTTGCGCATAGTTATGCTGAACTCGTGCAGACCCATTTGATTCCTGTTGGTGGGTTGAACGCTGATGAAATCGGCGTACTCCCACTTGTTGGTAACCTCCAGACTGCTGGGGTTGTAGGTGGTGATCCCCATCGAGCCGATGGAAAAAATGCGTTTGTATCTGTTGGAAACGGGCAACAAAGTAAAAATTTCATATCAGTACGTGAGTCAAAGAGCCAGCGTAGGAGGGGGCAGCGGGAGGTGGGACGGGTGTGGTGGGGGGTTTGAGGAAAAATCAGTTCTGTCGAACCCAAAAATTTCGCCTGACACCCACAGAGAAGAATCGCCACTCACTTTCCCTTCCATGAGTGCTTCGTGACCAGGAAGCACGCGACATCTTTGTTATCCTTTATCGGCATCATTCTCTCATTTTACGATGTCCAACTCGAGTCTACGATGAAAACACGCGATAACGACAGCGAACAGTGCGATCCATATGACAGCGGCCAGTTAGCCGGACGATTGTCACAACAACTGGCATCTGTGACCGCGGCGAGACCGTCGAGTGCCGTCGCCGTCGCCGTCGTCGTCGTCGTCGTCGTCGACGCCACCGCTCCCGCCGACACACGATTGTTTAACCAACAAACAGCGAGAGATTCGGACCGCGCCGCTCGCGCTCCGTCGTGACACTCGGGATACTCGTGAATGGTACGTGCACCGCGCGACCACCGCATCCGTCCCGACACCGACACCTCCCGACACCCTGAGACGCTCTGTACTATCGCCGAAGTGCGCGAATTTCAATCGCCGCTGCTGATATGTCCTTCGCGGAACGTCGCCCGAGACCGCTCACTAACTGGCCATCATCTCGCCTTGCCAGATCCTCGCGCGCGCTCGCCTCCTATCAGGAGGCTCCTAATTGGGGGCTGGCACTACTCGCGACGGTAGCCATGATGCTGGGGGTGTCATCGGTCAGCTGTTTTCCAGATGGATGTCAGCAGTCGCCGACTTCGCCACCTGCGATTAACCGATACATATACATATACGCACGCGTTTTCACTCGACACGCATGTGTGTTGTCGTGTATCGAATATTTATTGATGATATAGCAACGTAAAAGTACGAATTATTCGCGCGAAAAGTGCGTTTGATTTTATAATCGGGAATATCACGATGTTTATTGACGGGTCGTTTCTCCGGGTCTACGTGCGACTTGGAGAAACGCGACGTTTGGTCGGCTGATCGAGGGGCGGTAATGTTTGTAGTACGCTGGATACAATGGTGTGTTGATAAGGCGAGAATTCGCTAGGCGAGCGATAGGAGAGAACGCGGAGTGGGAGAGTTTGCGGTACAGTCGGACCCTGCGAAGTTGACTCTCTTTCCTTCCGCCTGTGCGGAATCGACGGTGGCGAGTTTTGAGCCTCGTCGGGTATAAGTTTATGTGGTGTCCACAGACGGTCGAATGAGCGGGGCTGTACTGTATCTGTTGTTGATAACGCGTTCTTGGAATATTTTGTATGTAATAAGATATTAATGTAGTGTAAGACTTAGTTTGTTTTAAATTGTAACATCTTGAGACTGTAATTTTATCAGATTGAGAAATATGCAACGTGTATGAATGAAACACAACTTGGATATGCATTTTTTATTCCCTTCACGCGTGTCGTCTGCTGCTACGACTGCGCCACTCCGAATATACTAACTCTTCGTACATCGCGTTTGGTTATGTGCGAGTCTTCCTCAAGCATGAGTAACAATCTCTGCTTAATTTGGAAATAAATCACTGCATCGCGATATTTAATTCGAAAAACTGTTCACGATGTCGGTGATTTTCAAAGCCGCGCTTCTGTTCCGAGGGTCGCAGTTGATTTTACAAGGCAGCAGCACGAAAAGAGGATGTCTCGTCTCTCTTGTCACCAGAAACACAAGACAGGTGAGAATTGTTTTTGTGCAAAATGTCGAGAAAGTGAACGAAGATATCGCGGAAATCTTGAGGAATTAACTTATCCTACATTACTGTTTTTTCATTTTTCATACTTTTGCTCTGTTCAAATCATTTTAATTAAAAAATTATAACTTCTTCCAATTAAAAATCTTATTACTTTTATCTGTATTTCTCTTCTTTTCCACTTTGTACCTTTATTCGTTATATAAAAAAAAGGTTTTATAAACAAATACAAAAACTAAATGTATTCATTGTCTTAGGTGTACAAACCACTGGCACAAACTAGGTTCTACAGCTCTAACGAAAACAAATCTTCGTTGGAGAGCAGAGAACGTATTTACGATGGAATTCTACAGAGGAAAATTCGATTAGTCAAGATCTTTTCCCTCACAACTTCAGTTTCAAGTCTACTATGTCAGCCATACCTGATCTCAAAGGCGCTGGAAAACAATGGTGCAGTGACAGTTGGAGGAATCATGATTACTTTTGGATTCTTTGCTTTTGCGACTCCGTTGTTGTTGCATCTCATTACCAAGAGATACGTCATACACGTTGATTACAATCCTGCAAAGGACACCTACATAGCCACAGTCTACAATCTTTTTGCCCAAAAAAAGGAGGTAATGAAATTTTTATACATCTGCAATTTGAAATTCATGCTTTTCCTTCTAATTCCAAAATTGGACAAATTTATCTAAAAATTCTTCATTGTTGGCAAAAAGTCGCAAGCTGACCCAAGTCAGCTCTCAAAACGCAAAATACAGGACAACTTTGATATTCAATAATTCACAAGACTCTGAAAAAAATTAGAACACTGAGAATTTCCCATAACAGGCACAATAAATTTATCATACTAGGATAATCATACGAGCTGGCTCGCTTGCCTGAAAAACTTTTAGCCAAAATTGACCACGGAAATTTTTCTTTTCAAAATATCGACTTTTAACCTATGCCATCATTCTCAAGTCGCATATTCTACCCCCGAAAACACTGGTTATTAACCTTTTTTAATCGATTTTGAAAAAAATATTTTTTTTGCGACGAAAAAAATATTTTTTCTCCCGACTCCGCTAAAATAACCCCATTTCGTGTCCGCAACGCGGGCGGAAAATCCCTCATTTTTGACGCGTGACTTACGCATGCGCAGTCCGCTTTCATTACCTCCCTAGGGAGGTAATCAGCTCATTCCTGCCCGCGCGGTAGTAATGGGAACCGTACTACGCATGCGTGTCGTCACTTGTCAAAAATGAGGCTATTTTCCGTCCGCGTTGCACACACGAAATGTGGTTATTTTTTAGCGAAATCGGGAGAAAAGTATAGTACGTTACATGGGAGGAGTGCAACTTTTCACCGAGTGTGAATTTCTGCCCTCGCTTCGCTCGGGCATCAAACTTCACACTCGGTGAAAAGTTGCACTTTCCTCCCTTGTAACGTAATGTACTAATTTTCTCCCGACTCCGCTAAAATAACCCCATTTCGTGTCCGCAACGCGGGCGGAAAATCGCTCATTTTTTGACAACTGACTCACGCATGCGCAGTCCGGTTTCATTACCTCCCTAGGGAGGAAATCAGCTCATTTCTGCCCGCGCGGGAGTAATGGAAACCGTCCTACGCATGCGCGTCGTCATTTGTCAAAAATGAGCTTATTTTCCGTCCTCGTTGCACACACGAAATGTGGTTATTTTTTAGCGAAATCGGGAGAAAAGTATAGTACGTTACATCTGAGGAGTGCAACTTTTCACCTCGTGTGACTTTCTGCCCTCGCTTCGCTCGGGCATCAAACTTCACACTCGGTGAAAAGTTGCACTTTCCTCCCTTGTAACGTAATGTACTAATTCTGCCCTCTGCGCAGCTTCTTTTCTTCCCTCTGCGCAACTTTTCTTCCCGCTACGGCTACTTTTCTGCCCGCTGCAAATTGTGCCGTTCTACCGTTGCAGGCATAACAATGTGGTCATTTTAGCACAGTCGGGGAAAAAATAGCGTATGCCCCTCGGGAGGACGTGCATACCTTTTCACCTCGTGTGAATTTCTGCCCTTGCTTCGCTCGGGCATCAAACTTCACACTCGGTGAAAAGATGCACTTTCCTCCCTTGTAGCATAATATACTATTTCTGTCAGAAATCGTAGATCCGGCTCCGGACCGAAAATCGCCAAAATCAACCCCAATTTTTTTTTTTTTTTTTTTTTTCAAATATAGACTTTTAACCTATACCATTGTTCTCAAGTCGTATATTCTATCCCTGAAAACACTGATTAACAATCCTTTTTACTCGATTTTGGGGAAAAAAAAAAAAATGTTGGCAACAATCTTTTTGTCAGAAATCCGGCTCCGGACCAAGAATCGCCAAAATCGTCCTCAGAAATATTTTCTTTTAAAATTTCACCTACAATGGGCTAATCAATTTTGCGCTGCCGCACTCTTATAAAGCTTGAAAAGGTTACGGGCACTGCCGCACCCGTTGTTTTATGTCGAATTCCACATCAAACTAATTTTGTTTAAAATTGACTTTTGTGGCAACCAATCACAGCTCGTGTATGAAATCTTGCAGATCGAGTTTACTCCGGCGGACGTGAGCCTGCCTCCTATGAGTGAGATGCTCACAACGTGCGTGATAAAAGGGACGCCCGTGTTTTTGGATGCGCACTTGTTCGATGACGTGACTCACTACAAGAGAATAATGGGCTTCGACAAGCCGATGGACTTCAGTCTGAACGCGGACGACATCAAAGCGCCAAAGGACTCGTAGTAAAATAAAACGAGAGTGATTGTCGAAATAATCAACTATTTATTATCCTCCTCGTATCTTAGCTTAGAGACTTTATACAGTGAAAAAAGAAAAAAAAAAAAAAAGAAACGATCTTCACTATTCATCTGATTTTTGGGAATATGTACAATATGTATAGAGCGTGTCATGTGTCGTCGAGAACAATCGCGATGCGATTTACGACACTCTCGTCGTAAACTGCCGCGTTCGAGCATTGTAAAATACGAATGAAATAACGATGAATAACAATTTCAACGAATGCTTGAAATTTCCATCGATAAACGTAAAATCTTAATGTGGTAGTTTTCAGTGAGTTTTCTTGTGTGAGTGGTGAACGTAGTGGCGGCGGCTCGACGACGCGTCGACGAGATATACCGGATCACAAGTGGAGCTAAAAACGCGATCGCGCGTGATCTAAGCTGGCAAGAGATCAAAGTCGTCGGAAACGTGAACCATCGGCACGTGAAGATCCTCGATCTGCGGTGTCGCCTTGAATTCGCACAGACCGACTTCCTTCAATTTCCATTCCCAGTCCATTCGTTGGACCGCGTGAAGCGATTCGGCTTCGTTGTGATGCCGCAACAGCATCGCCTCCTGCAACACCGAGTATTACATTGTTGCAGACTCAATATTCATGGATCGTCGGCAATTGGTGTTTTGGAATTGCAGAAATATGCTTAGTAATACATAAATCAGTCTGCAGTTATCGCGCGGTTAATCAGACGCGAGGTTTATTCGCGTTTTTGCCAATTTATTAATTTACCTTCGAATAGCGAATACTGTACCGACATCAAAGCCGCTGTTTTTGTTGTTGTTATAGCAAGAACACAGACTCGAGATTACTGCTCACTTTTCACGATCAAAATAACGAAACCTCAGTATTTTTTTTTACAGTTTTGCATAATTGAATATTTTCATCTGGCTACTATTACTCCCGGGCCGTTTTTTTTATCTGTCTCGTGACGTCCTGATACGTTAGTGATTAGCGAACAAACCTTGATTTTCTCCCACTTGTCATCGACATCCTGAAGCCAACTCAAGAAAAGACGACCGTTGTATCTGCTTCTCGCGTTCCTATCCTTCTCCTCCTGCTCAGGCGTAATCACATTGTAAACCTCCTCGTCTTTGAGAATCGTGCAGACCGAGAAAGGTAGAGACTGATTGGCAAGAGCGCGCGCCGCTCGTCCGTGCACCCTGAGGATTTCCTGTTCCACCGACAAGACCAGCTTCTCTTTTTCGACAACGTGTTGCATCCGCAGACGATATCGCTCCTTCTCCTGGTCCACGTAAAGATCCTTCATCGGGCCTTGCAGCGCGACCGGGGGATTTATATTCGGCTCTTTGTTCGCATTACCGGCGAGAACGTAGGTGCAACGATTCATGAGGTAATCTTTGAAGCCCTGCGGCGGCTTCGGCTGAACCGGAAATAGTCCTTTTCTCCGGCGTTCGATCTGTACAGAAAAATTGTAGAGACAATTAATTTTTTAAGATTATTCATTCATCATGAACCAATTTTATTTGTTTTACGAAACTATTGTTAAGTCATTTAATTAATTTTCGTATTTCGAACACGAGAAAGAACAGAAACAAGAGAAAAAATTAGCATTTCCCCTTTCCGAAAGTGTCGAAAAGCGACTGGAACAATTTCACAAAACTAACTTGTTTTCAAATCATACCAAAAATATCGACAACAAGGATTACTCTGACAAAATTTACGACTCGAGGGCGACAGCATAGACAAGAATTCCCAAAATTACTATTTTAAGCCGAATGAACCCCCGGTTCGAATTATAGACTTGATAATTACGTTAGAACCTTCATTAAACTTTTTTTTTTAGCTTCACTGCCGAAAAAGCGAATAATCTTCATTATCTACTGCCAACTAAAGCTGCTTACCTGTTTCCTGATGTTCAAAAACAATTGATAGCAATTCGTGATCGGTTGGTCGTGCGGATGGACTTCCGGGCCGGCGTTGGCGGCCTCGCTGGATTCGTTCGCGGACGCCGTGGCTGCCGCTTGTTGCGCCTCTTTGCTGGGTTTCATTTTCCGTTTTCTCGGATGCAGCTCGACCGGTGCAGCTGTGCTGGTGGTATTGGTTGTCGTCGTCGAGGCGGACGACGTGGAAGTCTCGGTGCTCTCGCCTCCGTCTTTCTGCACCTTTCCGCTCGACTCGCTATTCTTCTCGGACTTTTCCGTCGTCCCGCTCGTCTTAGTCGCATTCGTGCCGCCGCTGTTGCTACCACTGCTAGCGCTGCTGTTGCTGTTCGTCGTTGACTCCTGCGTCGTTGATTTGCTTGTTTCCGCGTTCGTCGTCTCGGGGCTCGGTGAATTGTGTCTCTGTTGCTGCTGCTGTTGCGCCTGAAGAGGCGGCGGCTGTTGCTGCTGCTGCTGAGGCTGAGGCTGCGACTGCTGAGTTGGCTGCGATTGCTGCTGAGTCTGTTGCTGCTGCTGCTGCGGCGACGAGTTGTTCGAACGATCCGTCGACGATGTCGCCGGAAGTGGAGAGGCGTTCGAGTAATTTCCGTTCGCCGAGGAAGCACCGCCTGATTCTTTCGAGGTCGCCGATCCGTTGCCACCGTTGCTGCCTCTGGAAAGGTTGAAATACACGACGTGACATTGTAATATTTCGTAAATCTGATATAAAAAAGAAATCGTAAACATTCTGATTACTTCACGACAATGGTGAGTCATCAAAATATCAACATTTGCAAGATCTTTCAATGTATTCTGAATATATTGTCAGCCTATTATTTTTAAATGAAATTCTACTTTTTTATATGACAACGGCAATTTTAATCTTCACGGGAATATTTGAGTAAAGATGTTCGATGCACGATCGAAATTGAATTGCAAAACGTAAGAGGCAATATTTTTCGCACCTGTGAGAACTCCTGAGAACCCGCTGATGATGCGTCGATCGTTCCTCGCTGTGCAAAACTCCGGTGAAGTCTTTCTTGTCTTCGGTTTTCGAGGTGTTCCCGACCTCCGTCGGGCTGGTTGTACCGCTGGCGCTCAAGCTCTGATCTTTGTCGGTGGAGTCGTTGCTGTTGGAACTCGGCACGACGTACGGCAGTTGATGACTGCGATTCGACGTGTTCTTGCCGTTTCTGGCGCCCACCTCCTGCTCCGAGGTCGTGCTCTGCGGAATAACGATTTTCAGCGGTGGTACTTTCGGCGCCGAGCCAGAATCCGAACTCTTGGGACGATCGTCCTCCCCGTCCGACTCCGGCGGTCCGTTAAGACCAGTTTTCGAATTTGCCGCGGTGCCCGATGAAGCGTTCGGAGGTTTCGGGCTGCTGCTCGCCGCCGAAGTCACGCCCGGACTTTTCCGATCGGCGTTCGTGGTGGACGCGCTCTGACTGCTTTTAGCCGACACCGCGCCGCTCGAACTTTGCTTTCCGGATTTTGCACACTGCGTGAATAAAAAATAACCCGTAATTAGTTGTAAATGTAACACAGATATATACTTTTTTGTTATCTAAACTAAAGTCGAGACGAACGATTTTGTCTAGCGTTTAAAGGAGCGAATTTGATGAATTTTCATTCTTTAGAATAATGGCAAGATTTTTCTCTTTTCTCGAATATTCGAAATTTCTATACAATTTCACTGTTTTATCAAACTTACCTTATCGCCAGTTCCCGCGGTGTTTCTTCCAGGATTTTGTCGTCCGGATCCGAGTCCTTTGGTGGTGTCTTTCGAGACTTCGGTTTCCTTCCTTTTCTTCCTGCGAACCTCGTCCTCCTGTTCCTCGGCGTCATCGCCCTCGTAAGACCGTTTCGAGGATGGCGAGCCGGCCGCGTGTGCCTCGGATCCGCCGCCACTCGTCGCCGTGCTCGATATCGTCGTGGCCGCCTCGCTGGAAGCCGCGGCGACGTTTCCGGAGGCCGCGATACTCCCGGTACCTTGACTCTGATTTCCCGCGGACGATTTCGAGCTCTCCTTCTCCTTCTCCTTTTCGGGATTCGGCGAAGAGCTCGCGCCTCTCACGGGGGTCGCCTCCTTCGAGCTCTTGAACTCGTAGACGTCGCCGCTGTCGCTTGTCGTCGAGTTCGCGCCACCCGTCGCTCCACTGGCACCCGCACCGCCGGCTCCCGAGCCAGCGCTTGAAGTCATCGCGCTGGCGGAGTTTCCGCTCGTCGAGACGGCCGACGATGCGGCGGCGGAGGTAGTCGACGAGGTCGAGGTCTTCGACGCAGCTTCCATCTGTCCCTGACTCGATGCCGAGCTTAAGCCCTGCCGCGAATTTCCCGTACCACCCTTCTTATCATCCCTCGCGCCGCGTACCTGGTTTAGTCGAAGCGTCACCCGCGGCGAGCTTCCAGACTGCCCGGTTCCCGATCTGTCGACTGGAAAAAAAAAGATTTATATTTAACATAATCATGACGTATTTAAATCATGAAAAATCTCTGGAGAATTACATATTCAAGTGACCTTGAAATGTTTTATGGCGTGTCCGTGACATGATCACGAATAATTATAGAGCGGTTTGTAGATAAAGAGACGCGGGTTGAACACTATGAATTATATGGAGCTAAATTCCGTTCATATATGAATCAGCTTACAGGAAGTGTCTTATCGGGAACTGCATGGATACGAGAAAGTCAATTCGGACATTTGCTTCGGTGGTATCGGTGACTTGAACGCGTATCCTTTTGCATTAGCATCGCTTCTTTACTTTTAATATGTTAAGTCGCAGCGTCAATTGTCGGCTAGTTCAATTTAAGGATCTTTGTCTAATATCGAATTGTTCGCTATTTACAGCTCACCAAATTTCATGACCGATACGGAAAATATACCGGAGAAAACGTAGCGAGTGACTAAGCGGATACGATTATCTTGGGCCTTATCCCCAGATATGAGTTGGCGTTCTCATTGGTTGAAAAAATTGAAAGGACCAATGACTTCTTTCTTCAAAATTGGAGCGAAATAAAATAGGACGTGTTCGCTCACGTTTTGTCCCGAGAGATAGGAACTTCCTGGTACTTCAAATGAAGCGAGTTTTCCTAATATTATGTCCCAATGTTCTTTTCAAAATATCGATTTTCTACCTACACCAATGTTCTCAAGTCGTATATTGTGCCCTCGAAGACACTGATTTCAACCCATTTTTATTTGATTTTTGAAAATATAATTTTTTAAAAGATTTATCTCGAAAAGTGGCAAAATCGGCTCCTTCATATTTTTTCGCATTACACATGTAACTTTGAAAGTACGATAGCATCCGCGCCTTTAAATCAGTTTTGACATTTGACATAAACAACAAATTTAATTGCATGCACTTAGTTCCGCTCCCCGTATATCTGGTGATACCATCGACGAATCCAAACAGGAATAGATCGACAACAATTGATTTTGTGAATCACGAACTTTTTACGGGAGGAAAAAACCTCAAAAACTAGCTTTTCCGAGATGTTATCAATTTTACAATACATTTCCTTCAATACAAGGTCACGCTGAAGATTCGATTAAGAAAAAAAGCATACAAATATTTTACATTAATTTAATTTTAAACATAATAAAAATATATATATTTAATACATCTAATATAGTGAATCCACTACAGGAACCAAGCAACCAATTCAAGATAAACGGTAGTTCGTTGCCTATCTGTGCTTACAGTCATAAAACGTTATCAGAGTTTTCACTGCATTAGAATAGATCAACGATTTAACGAGCGTAATCGTAAGCGATTAATTGCTCACTTGATGATAATCATAGAGCATCTATAAATAAATCGCGGTACGTCACACAATTACTTAGTACCTGTCTCGACCACCTAGGAACAATTTATTGCCCTGAACAGTGCGCGTGGCGAGGCGAGCAATTATTTTAACAGCACCGCGCGCGAACGAAGGCGCGAGGAATTCTCGGGTGATCCGGTGAAGCGTTTCTAGCGATAGGGAAAAACGGTGCTACGACTGCCCGAGCCTCTTGAGCGTGTACACGTGGAAAAATTGTATACTTTTTTCCGTTCCTACGCTTCGAAGGGTAAGCGGTAACAGTAAAACCAGCGGCTTCCTCGTGTGCGAGAAAAATAAACCAGGCGTCACTCCACTAAAATCTCCTGTATTTAATAAATCGCGATTTCGGCTCTCATAATTCGACTAATTTATACGCGTAGATCTTAGCCGAGGAAGCTCAGCGAAGAAACACGACACGCGATGCGGAGTAGAGACGAAAATGAAGAAATAAAAATACAGAGTCGAAGATCACGAAGGCGACGACGACTACACGATTGCACTTGCCTGTCGAGACGACTCCGGCGTCAATGCCACACAGAGCAGTATTAGCAGCAGCTGAAGGAACCCGGAGGCTCACGCGACTCTCACAAACGAGAACGGGGGAGGGGAGGATGGAGGGGGAGGGGGGGGGGCGGGCGGCGGGCGGGGGGCACGGCACACGGACACCAGCGGCGACGATGCGTCGTGCATTTAAGGGGGCACGCCACGTGTATATTATTACACCAACACAGTAAAACGACGGAGAAGAAACGCACCGTGTGCGAATGAGACACGACGAAAGCGGCTGAGACTCACGGAGTACGGATACGCCGGCCGCGGGCGATAATCCAATTAAGCCAGGAGTAATGTTGAGAGGTGTGCGAGTGTTACACACTGACGTACTTATAGTACATAAACGTGCACGTGTGCGCGCGTGTGATGTACGACACTGGACGAGCGAGAGAGTTTATAGAACAGTTGAAAGTGCCAAGCAATACGCTCTCGGACACTCGACGAAACAAAAGACAACGGGTGGGTGATTTAATTCAACGGAACGCGTTGGCTCTGTATTGCACTGGCTTGCGATTGATGATGGAGGCAGATAAAGCGATGCAGGTCGAACGGGAAGTCGAATCGAAGAACACACCTAAGGCGACTTGTGAACATTTTATACTATATTCACCGAGTGTCTGTACGCGCGAATGTTATACACATTTATTATAACCATTTTTTTAGTATCAATTACTCATTTCCACTGAATTTAAGGTCATTCGGAGACATCGATAAATATGAATTTTAAAAAGAATTGGAAATAAAAGATTTTATTGTCTCTTGTTTTGTTCCTGTTAGAAATAACGGATTACTACTGAAACGGAGCGACTTCAATTTTTTTCATTTTTACCGTCACTGTTTCAATATCTAACTATGCATTATTATTGCAGATATTCGAAATATTTGACAACAAAAAAAAAATCTTTTTATTAATTTAGTACTTTTGATTTACACACAAAAAATCATGGAGCGAAACTGAAATAATGTTTACATTATTGAAACGGAATGATTTCCACGTGTTCCTGTTTTTCATATAGATGACGAACGTATTCAATTTAAAAAAAGCACGGGTGCGATGCATTCTTTCGACCCGGTGAATCTTGATATATTAACTTCGCGTTCTCGGTGACTGAGGTCGACGGAATCGCGAGTCCCATCGCTTGAGTCAGACTGTATTATGACCGTAACACATATGATCCAAGACGGAGCGGGAGATAAAACTTTACTCGCTCTGATAGCCATACGCTACAACTGCGTTATCTTTGCGTATTTTACAGCAACATAGTGATATTATGCGCTCGTCGCAGAATTCAGAGTTGTTGGTACTACAAATCGCGCAGGAGTCGTGAGTATTGAGTGATTATCATTGTGCTCTATGTAAACACGCGAGTGAATGTTCTTTAACCCCTGAAATACCAGCGACGTAAATACGACGCAATTTTTTTCTCGATGTTGTCATTAGTGACATTTCAACTGTTCGCTCGATTTCAAAACGTATTAGAAATATTCAGTAGTAATATCCTGAGACCCCCCAAATTGTCAGAGTATTTCCCGATTGTTTTGTTGCTGAGCAACGAGAAGGAGGAATTTCGCAAATTAAAATCCCGAGCGCGTAGCGCGAGGGATTTTTCTGCGAAATTTATCTCGATCGTTGCTCAGCAGGAAAACTAGAGGGAAATATTGCGATTAATTTTAGAGGTCGAGGGTTATTTGCCGGGTTATGTTTCAGGTTTGGATTTCGACTAAGCACAGAGCAGTATTCGAGGAAACAGGACATATTGACAGATAACATATGTCTATAAGAATATTATATTGGTTGAAAACATGTGAAGAGCTACTGTGCAATATCCGGATGCAATTTCCGATGAAATTTTTAACAAACGAACTCGATTACCGAGAATACTGCGCTGTGATTGGTCGAAATCCAGGCCTGAAAAATAATTCAATAAATTCGCAGAATTATCTTATTTTTTAAGTTATAAGTTTGATAATAAAAAAATAAATTTGTCACCCCCATATCGTCCGTATTGTTGTTGTAAACGAAACTCAAGATTTTTCTGTGCGAGTACAAAGGCTTTGGTACTCGAAGGTTTAACGCAGAAAAACAGGCGCCGCTGTGACTGTAGTCGGTCACAGCCGTTATTCGATACTTGTGCTACGAGAGATAAGAACACTTCTTATGAGTCGTTTCAAGGTACTCTTATCCAAAAGAATACGCGAGTCACGCGCGGCGAATACCAGCACCTAGACTGTTCATTTTTTTCTGCTGACAACTTTATAAAGTGAGGCGAAAATACCAACAAATTTAAGCGTGTGCGAGAGAGATACTTGCCGTTTTCCCGCGACTTATTTTCACCGATTTTCGTGCCTTTCATCAGTATCTGAGACTCATAATCTCGAACTTTGTATTTACTTGATTCTCGAAACCTTAGAAATCAGCTTTCAGTGGAAGTACTTAACTTTTTAGAGAACAATTCTTTGAAAATAATTGCAGGTTTCTTTGACCAGTAGCGTCACGTTTGATGCAACAGTCCAATCATTAACGACTTAATAAATGGCTATTAGAACTCGGACGTGGTGTTTACCGTGAATTTCGACTCACTGTGGAACGCAGAAAAATGCAAGTATCGATAAATAATTACACCTGAAAAAATGTCGACAGTTTATCCAAAATGTTATAAACTTTTGATGAATTCCAGAATTCATCAATTTTTTCCCCGCCGCAAAAGTAAGTATACCTGGCGTCGTGACGCTACAGCGTCGTTTGATTCCCCTCGAAAGAATGAATTATTTCGTAAAGCTAATTAAAATGTACGTGAAAAGATTAATAAAAATAATTACAGTGAACCGATGTTTGTGAAAATAAATCCCGGTTCAAACCCGCCGAGCTCACCTTTATTCTGCGGTGATGTCCTCCGCATTTCACAGGGGGCTCCACTGTCTTCGGCGACGGGCGTTGTTGAGTCCGACGCGTTACCGCCCGGACGCTGTAGATTCTGATAATTGTGTTGGTAAGTCTGCGCGGTGTTGCTCTTTTGCTCGGATTGTTCGTTTGGCGGCGCAGTTGTGCCGGTCTCGGGCGAAAACCGTGGACCACCGTCTTGAGCTGGCGTTAACTCGTCCGATGATATTGTCGTCGCGCTTTCTGTTGAACCAGATAACACCCAATCAATTGTAATAAACCAACCGAAAAATAGCGTCGCAACGTCCTGAAAAAAATAACGCAAAAATCGTCGAATAAAAGCAAAACAATCGTTACCTACGCAAAAACCAAGAACCCGACCAGGTATTCGCGAGTGAGGCTGCACGGAGATTGCAGATTACGAGCGGCGATACTTATCCACCATTTTCGATGTAGCGGCCACAAAGATCCTACGTTCGTCGAGTCAACGCGAACGACCGAGGGCGCTCGGCCGACAATCTTCCGTTTAATTCGCGACGACAAGATCACCCGCCGGGTTCGACGACCTTTCGCAACGTCCTTGAGTAAAAGCTCGCGGTCGCCTACATCGACATTGGACAATTCACAGTTGCGATTCTCTTCGTCGTCGACTGGCACTGCATTTTTTTCTCTCTCCTAGTCAGTCAAAACCGAAAAAACAAACAGCCGAGCTCGCGTATTCTCGAGGTTGGCACCGAGGATTCAGGCTCTCGCGGGTCGCGCTCGTAGTGGTGAATCGCCCAGGTCAGTTATCCCCAGTGATGGACACACGGCGGTGGCGTTAATCATCGTCGTTCGCGTTTCTCACTGGCGAATTCCGGACGCGAGGATCTCGAAATCGATGAAGCACGACTCGAGCGGGGGGGGATGAGAATGAGAAGAAAATTACTTCCCGCGAGTCTCGCGCGTCGAAGATCAGTCAGCTTCGTTTTTTTGTCATCATCGGCTCGACGCTCTCTCGGTTCTCTTCGAAGTCTCTTTGCACAGTTCTTTTTTTTTTTTTTTTTTTTTTTTTGCCGTATTGTTCTTTTTCCACGTTTTTTCTTACGCTTCCCTCGAACGTCGCTAGAGTCACCCGCTTGAATCTTATGACGTCTGGTCGTGATTCGACCTAGAATCGGTGCGAGTGTGCGTGGAAACGAGCGCGAGGTGCGCGCAAACACGGACGCTCGCAAACTGGCCGCCATGTTGAGCTCCACTGTCGACGTCGACCCCTCCCCACCCCCCCGCCCCGGCCGCTTCCCCACCGCTCCCCCCTGCCCCCCCCGCGACGCCGGCAGCTCGGCTGCCGCCGTCGCTCGCCAACCGGAAGATACCGTTCGCGTAAATTCCCCCCCTTCGTCTTTCCCTCCCTTCTTCATCCCTGCAACGCATAGCACTCTGTCTGGCACTCATTCGGGCCTTGGTCGAGATCCCGGTGCAATGCACGCGGACCTTGTTGTGGCTCAGCCGGTCGAAAGATGGCGATGGCCAATGAGCAGTGAGCGAAGGTGGAATGCGGGCAGTTTAGAGCTTTAGGGTCGCCTGTGACGGTGACCGTGATTGCTGCACTGCATTTCCAGTCCTTAGCGTCCTTGGGCGAAATAGGCAGAGGATTTTCGCACGACTGTGCGGAAAATTTGGCAACGCTGTTGGGTACACGTGGTTGAGCGATGTTGCGGCGATTTTTTTGGCTTCATTTATATTTATTTTGAATCTAGACGTTTGAATTTTGCGGCCGGTTCAAGTTGGAGAAATCGTTATCATGTGTAAAACGTAACAATCAGACTCTCTCCGCACTCTCTGCACTCGTTCGGGCTTCGATCGAGATCCCGATGCAATGCACGGGATGCTTGTTGCGACGCATACTGACGAATATAATGGCGATGTCCATTGAGCGGTAGGGGGAGGGGGAATGCACATCGAGTGGCTCGAAGCTCTGGGGTCGCCTGTGACCCATCTGTTATTATTGCATTCCTGTCCTTTGTGCCCTTGGGCGACAATGTGAAAGCATTTTGTACGGGTTTTATGAAAACTCGACGAATTCGTTTTTCGTTTACGAGTTCGCGGTAAAGCTGTCAGGCTTTATTTAATGTCAGTTTTTATTTAATTTCTTTGTCAATACCACACGATCAGTATTCTTGGCGAGTTAGAGTTCCAGGAATCGTCGCAGGCCTGGCGATTATTAAGCGCTCCATTTTTGTTGTTCTTTCGTATGGCGATGCGTCGAGTTGAATTGAATTTTACATGTTCAGCGAGATCGGCTTTTATCGAGTGCAGTAGTACGCGTGAATATTCCCCCTGCGTGCGCAAGGCTCCCTGTCTGACACAATTGCGGACCTTGGTTGAGATCCTCAGGCCGGTGCAATGAACGCGGAGCACGTGACGCACGCGGTCGAAAGACGACGACAGCCAATGAGGAGAAAGTGCAAGAACGGCTTAGGGGGCCACCTGTGACGCGTTTGTGATTATTACTTTCAGGCCCTTTGCTACCTGCATCCTTGAGTGACATGCCACTGCATTTTTGCGTATGAATACATACATAAATTGGCGACGATTTGGCAACGTTGTTTATAATTCATTTTAGGGGGATATTGCAGCGAATCTTGTTTCATTCATTTTTATATTCCTGCGTGTCCTTATTACAGTCAAATCCGTAATTAACAAATGTGTGATAATTTTTTTTCTGGGCTATGCAACTATTTTTATAATCGCATCATGTTTTGACATAGTTACTAGTTTCAATTGTTTGCAACATTTAGCGACCTAAATACTATCTAGAAAGCTAATATTATTAAGGGGGGGGGGGGGGGGGGGTAAGGTCTGTACGGTGAAAAAATGACCCTTTTTTACCAATTTTGTTTACAAGATACGGGCAGTGTATTCTAAATTTAATGATTACAGCATTGTAGAGCAACATTTCAAGACCATCTTCTGAAAATTTGAGCGAAAATTATTAATAACTAAGCCGTTGACAACAAATCTCCGAAGACGCCTCCGAAAAAAGTGGTTTTGCGCTGACCATCATAACTGGTCACTCGATTATCCGAATTCAAAAAACCAAATTGATTTCATTAGTTTATGAGTTTCCTCAGGTAACGCTGTCGAGTTTTTATTTTTTATTTATTTTTTTCGATTTTTGGTAATGCTTGAAAGTAAAAAACGCGATTTTCGCCGAAAAAATCGGCCAATTTGTTATTGTAAAAAAAAAAAATAAAAACAAATTTTTAAAAAACTCGACAGCGTTACCTGATGAATTATACTGAGAAAGAGTGTACCAAGTTTCAAAAGGATCGGTGCAATAGTTTTTACGGTACGATGGTCACCGACTTTTAAAACATCAAGTGTGGGAAAATCGCTTTAAAGTGTTCGCTTATATACGAAATGACACAGAGCCTCGGATGGTTAAAATTTCATATCTCCGTCAGTTTTGCTCCGAATGCTCTAAAAATTTGATACAACATTCTTGAGATGTTGAGCATTCATAAAAAAATTAAACATAAAAATGGGGAAAAAAAAATTTCAAGACCCTACCCCCCCCCCCCCCCCCCCTTAATGTTTATTGTTGGTGTTGTTTACTTTTTTTACGCGAAAGTATATATTTTCCGATTGATTGTAAAAATCATAAAAAATATTTAGCACTGATTTCACTAGTATAGAGGGCCTCAACTTTCTCGAAGGTTGATGATACGAGAAGTGCTCTCAATCTATAAAGTAGTACGGTACCACCAATCCCGAAGAGTAGTTGAACCCACTGTGCGGCCCTGACTCTCGTATTGATCTATGCGAGTAGAGCCCCAGTCTGCTCTGTTACCTCCCGGGAGGCCGAACCACCGGGGGTGCGGTCTGTCTATCCCGAGTGCAATCCTCTCCCCCCCCCCCCCCCCCCCTGAATCCGTGAAAGGAATTACGTGTACCTGTCCTCGCCAGTCCCTAACGAATCAACAGACGATGATTGTATGGATTCCAGGGATGTCCACGAAAAACAATTCTAGTAATTTGTCCAAATACCATATAGATCGACCGTAATTTGGCGCCAAGTACCTGCTCGAAATAGATGACGCGCAGATTGAAGATTTGCAATTCAGCACAATCGCCAAATTAGTATTGTCATTATTTTGCTTGTATTGTAAAAAAGGCGTAGATAAAAAATACAAATATTACATTTTTAGAGAATTCCAAGACGAGAAAAATGCCCCTCCCCCCAGAACTTGCTACCATGATAATTGAGGAAGCTAAAACGTGCAAAATTTTTTGAAAAAATTCTATTTTTTGATAGGATACCATCAGGGGCATCAGCTTAAAGGCTAAATGGACTTCAAGTATAGTCAATGCCAGTGAGTCTTGTTTTGAAATTACAATTTTAATTTACGGGTTGCGAATAAAAAATTGTGTTATCGGGATTCTTTGTATATAAAAATGTATGTATACAAATATAATAACTCGCTATGTATAAAAATGTATATTGTCATTAAAATTTGGCGTATTGTCAAATTTATTATTAACTATCATTCATTAGCAGTTATTTTTTTGTTTTGTCTACGGTAAATAAATTCTAAGGAGAATTTTAAGAGAGCTCACCATTAGCTCCTTTGACATTCGGATCGTGACCATTCAGGCACTCGTCTTTGCGATTGATCGGTGAGTCGCCATTTTTGTTGCTCCAACGGTTCTTCGACCCTCTCTGAGATTGCAGCGTTAAAGAACGTGAGTTGCTCTGTGTGTTAACGCTGTCTGGTCGATTTCCACCTGTGCCTGAAAGGGACAACAAGACCCACAGACTGAGCTTGAGATGCAGGTCGTAAAGTGTAATAATTCTGCTCCCACCCCTTCCCCTGTTTTCTCCGTTCACCAGACACTTGTGGTAGAAACTCGTACGTTTCAGCGTGATGAAAAAATCATTTCTTCGACGCATTTCGCGCACGAGGCGTCCGAACGCTATAAATAAATTATCTAATATTTTCTGTTAAAAATAGATGCTGTTTTTTTCGGCCCATTGATAACCGTTTTTTGAGGCAAATAGATGAAAACTTGATTATTTCTTGTTCATCAAAAACGCTGTCATTTTTTAAGGTAAATATTGAATTTTCGAAAGCAAATTTTAACGTGCAATTATCGATAACTAGAAAATATTAAAAACGCTTCTGTCGTATAAAAAATTACAAATGGTTAGGCATAAATTTACCAATTTTGTCGTTGTAACAATAAACAAGGTATTTTTAAATTATTTTATAATGTTTATAATTATCAGAGGCAGAAGTAGAAAAAGGATTTAGGTATCATATATCCAGCAAGTGAAGATGCACTAAGGCAAACGGCCCTGTTTGTGACCATGCCTCAGTTTGTGACCCCGATAGCTATTTTCGACTGTCAAATGTAATTTACGTCAAATTTCAACCTATTTATCACCAAATTAAAGCATTTTTTCTGCAATAAACAAATGTTGTAATCAATTATTTAGCAATACGGTGTCATAAACCCGGTACACGCGGGGTTCAGGACCTACGGCATGGGTGGTTCTGCAGGGTCAGGAATCGCGGCAGTAGACAATCAATATTTGAACAATGTTTTTAAATAAATTTTTTCAATGTTTTGCCTTCGTCGAACAGTCGAATCTATTGCAGAAGGCACGTATTGAAACACTTTTTCTCAGTTTAACAATATCACGCAGCTGTAGATAAGAAAAAATAGACACCGTTGTTCTAAACATCTGGGCCACAAACTGGGCCGTTTACCTTACACATTTCGCGTCGTGAGTACGAGTGAGGCAGCGCTACTCATCAGCAATCGCGCCGGAGCGAGAGAGAACCAGTAAAAACGCGTAGCCCATGTGATCGCCCGGCTAACATCAACAATTCCCGGTTTACAAAAAATTCCCGACAGAAGTCGATGGAATTATCCAGTCCTCGAAAAATTCTGTTGATATCCACCGATTTCTCTCAAAGTGCATCGAAAATGTTGAACAAGAATGTTTCCTTGTAACAGAGGCTTCGGCTATTCGGCGGGAAGCTTCACCTGTCAAGCAGCTACCTCGTGGCGTCGTTGGCAGCCCTGCGTCGCCTCGCTCTTCCCCCTCCACCTTCCCCGAACCCACGCAAATTTTCAGACCGATCTACACCGACAATCGAGCTCCACCACTATTCAATAACACTCGAACTCTCTGTCGACCCCTGAGCATTTGGCATTCGCCTCATGCTCCTCCATAACACAAAAAACAGTTCCAAAACATCTGTCCTCGAGCGTCAGAATCCATAAGAGTCGCAGCCGCGGAAACTGGACGAGCTACGTCATGCGCACACCGTTTGCTTATATATGCGTCTCTGGAAGGTTCAACGATAACAGACCTCGCGAGCGCGCTAAGAACGTTGCTCTTTATCCACTTCATTATTCCCGACATCGACAAAACATCGAAAAGCATCTTGTATACAGAGCTTTACGAGAAGAACTTTATAAAATATCAAAGGACTCAAACGTCAGAGTGACGAATACCGGACAAGCTGATCGTTGGTTGCGTCGTGCGCATTGTCACGCACACTGAACGCATATTCATGTGTATATATATATAGTTGTTTGCACAGTGGACGATGACAGAGCTCATAGCAAGCTGTTTTCCAGGCAAGGCGGGAGACACGTGAGCGCGGGGAGGGGAGGGGGGGAGGCTGTGTTCTCGAGTTGAAGAATATTGTTCGTTGTCTCACCTGATGTTGATACTGATACTGTCTCCTGTGAGGTCATTTGCAACAGAAGTGCGAGCTGCTGTCGCTCGGACATCCGCGCTGGGTAACCACGGAAACGACTGTTACCGCCTGCGGGCATTCCGGTCTCATAGCTCATGCACTGAGCTCAACTAATCACGATTGTAAATCACTGTGCACCACTCGCTAGACGCGCGAAAACATTTCGGGACGGTCGAAACCGCGAGATGAGTATATAACCTAAAAGGGTTGCTCCAGGTTCCACGCCATTTTGACCTACCGAGCGCCCCCGGATATGTCAACGGTTGGTCACGCGTTTCGCGAATTAACGAGCCACGATTGCACGCGCCACGCGTTAACACGGTGTTCCCACGTTTTTCACTCAGTTTCCCCGGCTTCGTTTGATTTCACGACAACGGCATGTGTGTCCCTTCGATTGCCTGTATTTACGACTCCGCGGGGTGGAGAGCGAGTGCGCAATATGACGCAATAGGTTTTCGCGCGTCGTTCAGTTGGCAGAATCGTTGGCGCGGGAGAAACGCGCGGGAGAATTCGAACGCGACCGCCAGAGCCATCGCAAACAACGCCGGCCGCGAGATGAACTTCGCCGCGTGTGTTCGGCGCTGGGCGGTTCAAATCCATCATCTTTTTTTTTTTAATTCGTATACTACGTTCTGACTCTTTTTCCCGCCAATGGCTTGAAATCGACGAAAGAGTCTCTGGAAATTTGTAATTTTTCACTCATACTTCCGAGTTTTATGCATTAAGAAGAACTACTTTATTGTTTTTCCATTATTAATACGCGCGGCAATGATTTTTACCTAAATGAATCAAATAACTTGCGCATCGCTGCATGCAGTCGCTTTGCGGGTGTATCACACGTTTCGGATTTTCCTACGATTTTCCTGAGTGTCGCGAAACACTTAAATTCATTGTGATCCGGTGTTACATGTGATGCACCTTTAAGGAAAAAATCGTCGCAGTACATTCGCGAGGATAAAATAAATCTAGTACACAAGATGTTTTTTAAATGTTTCTCTAATAAACAGAACGCCGGGCTTATACACACTTTTATTCTCACCAGTTTTATAACATGATAGCTCTTGGCTGGTTCGTCGATTGATTTAAATAATTAATACAAATTAAGACGCACATTGTCAAGCTAAATAAATAAATCGGTGGTGGTAACTGTGGAGTTTTCGGTGAAAATATAATGAGACAAATAAAACGAAAAATATTGAGAAAATAAATTTACAATACAACGCTCGCTGTCTTCTCTGCACGTTGTCGTACGTTAGTCGAATACAATAGGCCATAATAAAGCGCCACAATATTATATGGTCGTACACACACATTCTCACGCACAGACACTCGCTTTTTTCACTCATTTGGTTCTCCTTTTTTTTTCCTCCATTTTAGTTCTTACACGTTACTTCGCTTTCCGGTTTACAATATAATTATGAATGATAAGAACACATTGTTTAAACGTACCTAATGCGGTAGCTACCTACAGTCAACATTATAGAAAATACACAATGAATTTTTTGTTTCTTTTTTTCTTCATCGTTTAACAGACTCAATGCGCGTTACACGTGTTGTTGTTTTGTTTTTCTCGTTTTTTTTTTTTAATTGACATTTCCAATACTAAGCGACTTGCGCGAAAAGTGGTCCAAAGGACAGTGCGCCTCGGTAAATCCACATATCCCACAGTCAAAATAAAAAATTAAAGTGACCAAAAAAAAGAGACATACAAATTTTACCCAAAGTATTGTACGATTGATTTAATTTAATTTAAAACAAACGAGAAAAATGACAAATCTGCGGAAAATTCAGATCTCACTGCTCCCTGCAAAGCAATTATTTGCCCTTTCTCTTACTTCTCGTCGTATAGTTGAATTTGCGTCGCGTTTTTGTTTGTTCTTTTTATTTAATATATTAATACTACGACAGTGGCCAGCCACGTCGATGATGTGTTATTATTTTTCGAATCTGAGACGCGGCTCGTGTGTGGCATAATATTGCGTATACGTACGGTACAAGAGGATGGATTTTGCTTTTTTCTTTTTGTTGTCATTTAAATAATTCAACTTGCGTCCAACGCGGATTTTTCAACGTCGAGAAATATGATGAGAAGTAAACGAAAAAAAGTTGGATGAACAAATGCATCCGTACGCTCGATACAATAACGCCCTTAATTTGGTGCACTTGTCCTCCTTTATTCTTACGTACAATTATTAATTATACTTTCACGCTACACGAGAGAGATTTCAACGCATAAGACATGCAATCATCCACGATTATATCTAATTTTTTTGTTCCTTTAAATTGAAACGTTACACACACGTACAATGATGATAATCCTTAGTTTCCTTAACGTCGTTAGCTGCTTTTCAATTTCATTTTTTTTCCTTCTTGTCGTTACGACGGTCGTTATCCGTGTTAATAATAGAAAACAGATTGATAGATTACAATCTTATGTGGGTTTGGTTTTGTATAGTAGGACCTACAGCGTAGTACAATGTTATTTATATATGTATAGTCGAGAAGAATTGCGGAAGAGTCGAGGCTTATTCGCGGGATTACGAGTTTATCGTCGTCATGACAAAATAGCCGGGTGTTTTTTTTTAAAGAAAGTTTTTTTTTTTTTCAAAATAGCACCGGTAGATAGATAGGTATAGAGTACGACGATTACAATAATTCGCAGTAGGTTTCTCCGTCGAGACGCGGATTGGCTGTTCCGCTCCGTTAAATCCTTCGAAAAGATAGGTAAGTGCGCTCGGAAAGTGGTCGTGGTCGTATTGTAATGGATAGACTAATGAATTTGTTAATCCGCATCGTCGGCAAAGTACGCGATCTTTTTTTCGTGTTTTTAGTTCTTTAGTCCCGTTACATTGGTCTGTTTTTTTGTGCGCCGCAATTTCGTTTCTCTCGATTTTTCGTTCTCTTGTTAAAACCGGCGTATACTTCCGTCTGGACGTTAATAATCCTGGCGCTTCGTTGCCACGTTTTTTTTGCTCTTCCGACTCGTTGCCTGACTATGTATTTACACGTTTTCGTACGAATTGGAAAGGCTTCGTAGTTTCTTCTTTCTTTCCATTGCTAGCTTAGTGAACTAGGATCTTAAAAGCTATACACACGGAACAGATTTTCTTCGTCGTGCGTGTATGCGATTATCGGATAGACAATTTTACTTTTGTTTTCTTTTTTTCTCTTCGATAATGCGTAAGAATCTAGTACTTTCTGGCCCGCGTGATTCCGCCCGCAGCAGCCAAAGTTTTATCGCGTGCATACTTTGAGCGTACCTTTCGTGCCTGTTGAGGATATCGCTGACGTATAAATTGTCGATTGGATTTTTTTATCGAAGCCGCAGACAATAGCCATAGAAATCAAATACAAATTTATTAAAACAATTCAGCACACTTAAGTTCTTCAGCAAAAACTAATAGGTTGAAAATGCCACTATTGGTTGTTTGTAACGGTATTTCAGATATGTAAAAAAAAAATATCCTGATCCGAATATGACAAATTGCATAATGAATTTCATTTCTTAAATATAAAACATGGAACTTCAACCATTTTTAATATTTGATCCTGAGGATTTTTTTTCGCAAATCGAAAAGCTTTTACGAAAAATCAACGACAAAACTTTTTTTAATCAGTAAATAAATTTAATGAGCTGTATGGAGCCTCCGCCTTAAGAGCAGAAATTGGCAACACTGCAATAATTGAATATTTCATAAAAATGTTACATCATTCAAATAAAAATGTACTTTTGTTACTCATTTGTAACGAAAATAAAGTTTTACTTGATTTATGTAAGATTTTTTTCTCAAATAGTTTGAAAATGGCCAGTTTTCACGCATTATTCGGTAGGGGTATCCTCAATAATGTTTTTTTTACAGGTGCACGTACATTACAGTCGTATAATAGCAGTATAGTGTAGTCAGTTAGATGAGCTTCGATAGAGCGTCGTAAAATATACATGGAAACGTTTTATCAAACATGGAAATATTTATTTCCGTTTGATCATTGGGTTATCGGTGGTAGTGGTGGTGAAATTGCATAACGATCCTAATCTCTACTGTCGACACAGATATCTGTTTTTATTCATCTACTTTGATATTTAGATCGTAAAGTCGCTATTGTAATCATTCATTCCCTTAGAGAATATTAATTAATATCTATTTCGTGGTTACTTTCCAACCGATCGAGTCAAGAAGGTACGTTTACATTTTGGGGACGAACGATAAAAAAAGTAAAGATCATAGAACCGAAAAACGACGGGGTTCTAGATCGAGACGACTTCTCCCTAAGATTTAGCTTTAATTTTTCGCTTCGTAATATCGCGGGGGTGTAGACGAAAGATGATGACGATAACAACAGCCCACTCGCAACTTTGCATAGAAATAGAAAAGAGTTTCCATGCAGCGAGCGAAAAGGACAAAAAAGATCTAATCGCTGTTCGCCGAAGATTCCCGCGACAGCGTGGAGCGCTTTTATTCGTTTTCTTTTTCTCCTCTTTTAATCGCATTGATGTATCTTTTGATTTCGTCGGCTCGTCCTTATCGATTACCGTAAGTTGGACACGCAATCCGAGTGCCTCTACTTGCATAATAAATAAATACACCTAAAGTACATATTATCGATAAACAACACGCGGCCTTAGCTAATCGATTCGACATTCAATTTTGTCTCCTCCTAACTATCTATACTAACGGTCAATGACTATCTACCTTAACATTGTTTATTCTTTTCTGCTTTTTTACCTTAGAGAAAATCGCGTGATATTATACCCGATATATCGTCCGTTTTTCTCCTCTCGCTAACGATTATTATTATTCCAACAACGATGACGATGCCAAGATGATAAGAATGACGAATGTTATGGATGACAATTATAGTAATAATAATAATAATAATAATAATAATAATAATAATAATAATAATAATATGTTGTTGTTGTTGTTATTACAATCATTATCATTATTGTTTCAAACATTATTCACTAGCTACGCGTAACGGACATCTTTGAACGTGTTACAGGAAATGGAATGTCTAAATTGTTTTTCGCTTTTTATTTTCTTTTTGCAGCATTTTTTTTTGTTCTTCTATTTTCATCGAAAAAGGACCGGAGATATCGAGCGGAAGTTTCACGACGTGAAAATCCGCGTGCATCCGGAGTTGAGTATATTTCTTTTCAGCAGAGCCAGCTCCACATCGCGTCTTTCTTTTTAATCTTTTACTTACGATGATTGTTACCGAGACAGAGACCGCGAGGAAAACATATATTATTATTATTACAGTGTTATTCAGTTGATCGACGTGTCGTACTCACCTCGGCCGGTGTTTCGCCTGCTAGGAACTCCATGGTATCTTATATCTCCTTTTGCTTTCGAATATCAAGCTCACACGGACGTCGATATTGCACAATGTAATCGTTAGTCGCATAATCGCCGTCGCACGTGATATTTCCGGGGTTTTTTTGTTCTTTTTTTTTCTTTTCAATGAGTTTATCGATATATCGGCTATTATTATTATATACTTGTTATTGATGATGTCGCACCGTCGTTCGCGGGCACGTCGTGAGCCCCTTTCAGAGCGGCAACACACACAGAACAATACAGTGCTCCTTGCAATTGATAAATCTCGTTTAACTAGTGCAATCTCGTGAGTTGTTGGTCTCCTTTCGCTTTTATTTTTTTCTTCTTACGTTCTCCCTTGCTTATCATCTCTGTTCTAGGTAAATGAGCAAATGGTCACCTCGGATTCGTATTTTTTTACTTTTTATATTTTATTTTTCTCAAACTACTCGTCTTCTTTTAAACGTAGTCTAGCTCTATGGCCGCGAGAGTCTCTCTACCAGTCTTTTTTCCGTCTCCGTACCTAGGCATTTTTATTTAATTTTCTTTTTTTTTTAGTAATAATTAAAATCATCGCAATGAATAACCCTGTGTTGTGTATGTGTTTTTAATTTTTTTTTAGAAAATCAACTATACATATCTCGTTCGATTTTTATTTTCATTTGAGCCGCGAATTATTGGGTATATCTTTTATTCGGAGAGTTTCCGCCTACGCCGTCTCTCCACCCTTTCGCTGTTTTTCCTCTCTCACTCTCTTTTCTCTCTTTCTTTCTCTCCCTCTCTCGTTCTACTCTTATATGGCACAAATTAATTTGGCGCGCGAGCGTTGTTGCTTTGTTCCTCGGGAATAGTCGGGCAATTCCACGGAAGACTGTACTAGAGATGTCTTTTTGTTTCCTTTCACCAAACACTATCTAGCGGATTCGCGCGATGCATTCGCGTCCTCGGTCGAAAAAAGTGCCAGGGTCGCGATCTTGGCCAATGAAACGTGCGACAAATCGGACGTTCGCAGAGCTGAAATCCAACGGACTCCAGCCTCGAGATTCGTCATTTTGCCGTCGTTTTTTCCCCTTTACAATGATTTCGTTATACCTGCGAAATGTCTAGCTCTCGATCAGCCGTCCCGCGGAATCCCCGGTTTTCGAAGAATCGTCCCCGGGTCGATCGTCGCTGGTGGGGTCGTCCTTTCGCTTGGAGTTGATCGCGGAACCAAACTTGGAGCCGTTGGCTGACGTTCCAGCTGCGGTTGGTTCGTCGATCGTGTGCTAAAGACGCCAGAGGCTTGATCTTCGGGCTCCGGCTGCAGCTCCTGCCATACAGAGACATCAAATATCCCGTGACACCGCCGTAAAACGCAACTCACAGTGAAACAAGACACATTATTCCGCCGCCTTCTCTCTCTCTCTCTCTCTCTCTCTCTCTCTCTCTCTCTCTCTCTCTCTCTCTCTCTCTCTCTCTCTCTCTCTCTCTCTCTCTCTCTCTCTCTCTCTCTCTCTCTCTCTCTCTCTCTCTCTCTCTCTCTCTCTCTCTCTCTCTCTCTCTCCTTCGTGAATTTCTCGAGGTCCAAATTGACTTAAATTTCATCGCGCTTCGTCTTCGTAGTCTGGCCGAATTATAATTTTTGTGAAAATTGAGTCTCTCTTTCTCGTTCTCTCCTCAGTATTTTTTTTCCTCGTTTTCTTAACAACAATCACGACATGTCCTATCTATAGTTGTACCGACCAGGGTGAAAAATGGAAACCATCTCGACGGGGAGGCTTCCGCGTCGCTTGACCGTCGGTTCGGGCACGGAGTCCCTCTTCAGGTCCCGCTTGACGCCGAGCCACTTGCCGTTGTCGTTATCGTCGACGTTCCCACCGGCGAACATTTCCGGACCGCCGCTGCTTCGCCGTCGCAAAGTTTTCTTGCGGTTTCGGGCTTTCCCGTTGACGCTGTTGCGGCCGAAGAGGTCGCGTCGAAGCTCCGATATGTCCGCGGGCACGGAACCGCGCCTCGGCGATGGCATTCCACCGGAAACCGCGACGCCCTCGGTCACTCGAGAACTTCCGTTGTTGTTGCTGCCGGTGTGAGCGCTGCTGTTGTTATTGTTGTTGTTATTATTATTGTTATTGGAAGGAAAGTTCTCACGATCGGCTGGAAGAAGCGATTGAATTATTTAGCGTTAAAGAGATTATGAGCTTGGGATAAGATGGTTTGTGTCAATTGATGTTAACGTCGTCCTCACCTCCTGGTAATAATACGTTGCCCAAAAGATTGCCCAGTGCAGCCTCTTGTGGAAGGCTCGCTCGCCTCGGCGACGGTACGTTCTCACCGCGCGGACCCAGTGCCGATCGGAATGATCCACCTGATGTTTCAAAATAATGGGAAAAAGGGTATGAATAAATGCAATAATTAAGTAGATATTGTGGTTTGTGTTCGTTGAGTTTCAGAAATTACATGAACTTTGCATCTAAAGCTAATCGCGTCAAGCGCTATGAATGATATTTAGCTTATTTCCAAATGTTTTCTCTTGCTGCAGATGCCTCGAGAAAATATTTACCCTGGTGCCCGGAAATGTCCGCCGGTACAGATCCACGCCTGCTGCTGTGACGATCGATTCGCGGTGCAACTGCGGCAACGGCGATCGGACAATCGTCGAGCCTCGCCAGAAGTCCGACTGGCGCCGAGCCTCGTCTTCTCGCCAAACCCTGTTTCGAGAATAACAATCATCTTGTAGAATCACAATAAATAAAACACAAACTTTTGTCTTTTCTTCATTTTCGTAATAATTTTTTTTTTTCTAGTATATAAGAAAAAAAAAACATTATAAAATCGCCGCTGCTAGCGATTAATAAATACCAATAAAAACAATCGAAGGATGTGTACATCCCGTACAATCAAATTCCTACCTGACTCGTGCGTCGCGCGGTAGAAATTCCGCTCTTATTGCATTCGTCGCCCGTCCTCGGATCGACATTCTCCTTCATCCTCGCGTCGTCGCTGAGTTTCGGAATCTTCGAGCACTTCTGTCTCGAGCAATCGGAATCCCTTTTGCTGCCCACCGCGACCTCGCACCCGGAATCACCGGCATTCTGTCGGTGCTCACTGCCGCTGTCGCTGGACGACGAGACGCTCTGAATTCTCGGCGGCGAGGCGGGCGGGCTGCCGATGAAGAAAACTTTGTGTGTCGGCAGCTCGGAGGTGACGGGAATGGCGGTGAACCGCCTGCCGCCATTTTCACCGCCGGCGGGTCTCGCGTCGGTCACAGGCGTCGAGTATCGCCTGAGCTCCGAGTCTTTGGTTTGGCCGGGATCCTCCGAGAGTACGGAAAACATTTCGGAAGTTGCGGCGACGCTGTTGGCGACGGAAGACGCTGACTCGCCCGAGCGTAGAACGTTCTTCGACGCCGTGTAAACGACGCTGCCGTCGTTGAGCCGCTCCAAGTCCGATCGCGAGTCGGGTCTCGAGTCGGCGCCCGGTACTTCCGAGCCGTTCGACTTTCTCGGTGTTCGTGTTGCCCCGGTGAGCGAGGCGTACAAAACCTGCGTGGGATAAGCTTCCTGAGCCGACGACGGGCGTCTGTGACGATGCTTCAACCCCAGAAGATTCGAATCCTCCGTCCTGACGGCCTGAACCGAGTGACGACGCGGAAAATCGGCGCTCAACGTCGTAGGCCCGACGTCCAAGCTCTGCCTGGTGAGATCGGAGAAGGCCGACTCCCGCCGCCTGGATCCTCGATGATCGCCGACCGTGTGTTCCCTTGAGAGTCTCGACGCCCCGCATTCGGCCTTCCTGAGCCGCCAGGACTCGCAATCCGTCTCTGAGCACGAGCCGCAGCGTTGCGCGGACTCGGATTTTTCTTCCCTCGAATTTGGATCGCTGGCCGAGCCGCTTGTGCTGTCGTCAGCCTCCATCAGTGTCTCCGTTCTGCATCTCGACATCTCGGCCGTGGTCGACATGTAGCGAATTCTCACGTACGGCTGAAGCGGCGGGAAAGTCTGCTGTCGCGTGAGATGCTTCGTGTGCGTGGATTTCTTGTTTTCCGGCTGCAGAACCGTCGACAGACGCGACGCCTCGGCGCTGCTCGTTATACTCGCTATGCTGGTTTCCGGGAGCAGATTTTCCGCGCTCACCGGACGCTCGCAGGACAGACTCGCGTTCTCGACGGACTCGTAGATGCTGCTCTTCGACGAGAGCAACGAGAGGGAGCTAACACGATCGAGAACTTCCTCGCCCGATATGTCCTCGAGGCGGAAAATCGGAGGTTGAAGTCTCGAGGAGTTTCCGCGCTCTCCTGGCAAACTTTCTCGTCTGCTGTTTGACGCTCTCGGCAGAAGCGGCTGGGGTTTCGTCACGCTCAGAGGAACCGAGTGCCTTCGATTGACCCTTCGAGGGCCCGATGGCCCCAGCAGACTGGGACGACGATCGCACATCCCGGAGTCGCCGATCTCCGGCAGTAAAAGTTGAACGCTGTCGGAATCTTCGCGCGTCTCCGTCGCCCGTTCGTCCTCGGAGCTCGACGAATTTTCGACTTCCTCGAGATCCGACATTTCGGTTTTCGTTTCCTCCGCGGCTTCCTGGGCTATCAGAGCCTCCCAACGCTTCTGATTGGCCCGCAAATGTCGCATCAACGAGATGCTCAGCCCGTCGCCCAAGAATCTGTGCCACTCGTCGTACAACGGCGTGACGACGAATTGGAAGAAGCCAGCCTGAATTTTTGGGATGCTTATGGATTCTCTGTCGCACAGCGGCGTGACCGGAAGATTCAGTTGCCTCTCGTAGTCGCCCTGACGAAAGAACTCCTCGCAGACCTTGTACGACCACTTTCTCGAGATGTCCCATGGCCTGCAGGGGTTCGAGATGTCGGCGCACTTGAGCGATATCTGGAGTATGAAGTGTCGATTCTCCGGGCGCTCCATGTCCAGGGCGTTCTTGTCGATGTAGCTCTGCGAGATTAAATCATTTGTGGTTATTTGTTTAATTGACAAAAAAAGTGCAGCAGCCATTTAACCAGAATTAAGCACGCCCCACTCTCATTAAACGTAATACTGTTAAATTGAATTGCTCAAAACAAGTTAAAAACTCGATTTGGTCGTACCTTGAATCGTGTGAGAAACTCTTGTTGCCGCGTGATGTCCGTGGCTAGAATGAGAGAGCTTATGTGACGTTGAAGTTCGGGCCGTACTTGAGCGGGTAATTGTTCGGAAACTCCGCTCTCCAGAAGACACCCAATTGCCGATCTCCAGTGATGATTCTCGAGAACCGAAGTATTCTGCGGGAAAGGCAGACGGAAAATGTCAGTTACCAGCCAATCGTTGCGCGAAAGGCTTTTTCAACAAATTCTTTTTCCACAGGTGGAATTTTTACCTCGTAGAGAGTCGCGAGATGATTGCTCGTCGCTACGAGAAAGGGCTGGTTTACCCCCGGATGATCGAGGTCGTGGGTCACCGCCGCTATCAGCGAGGCCATTATCTCCAGACTACTCAGATGCCTTTTAATCTGCGAACGTTCGGAGTTTGTTATTCACCGTACCCGATAATTGAGCGGTTTCCGACATTTTCAATAAACGGCTGCAGAAAGAGACTCGACGCAATCAATGGATATTTTTCAAGTTTCGATATGAGTTTTTTTTTCAGTGAACTCTCTTTTTGCAGGCTGCTCGATATTGAGGATAACGTCGTTTTATTCGAGGTTTGGAGGAATCAACTCACTTTTTCTTCCTGAAGGAAACAGTGCATGGCTTGAGTTACGTCGGTTGCGTGTATACTGTTGTGGTAAGGGTTTGTACTATGGTAGCCCTCTTCGATCAAGGCTGATGTAATAGGTAAAACAAAAGATTATTATTAAAACTTCATTTTTATTTTGTTTTCCACGAACATCGCATAAAGAGTCCAGGTAAACCATTTTAACACCTCTATATATATGTAAATGTCTGTGTGATAATAAAGTTGCATTCTTTGAAGTGAAAAATCATCTGGTGATATACTTGATCCCGCAAAAAATCCATTAAATTAAATGTGAATGTCTTGCATAACATTTATAATATGCAAGATAAAAAGTATACATGACTAGGGTAATCACACGCGCTGGCGCGCGTGCCTGAAAATCTTTTCACCAAAATATCGACTTTTAACCTATACTATTGTTCTCAGGTCGCATATTCTACCTCCGACAACACTAGTTATAAAACCTTTATACTTGATTTTGAAAAAAAAAAAAAAAAAAAAAAAAAAAAAAGATAATGCGACGTTCTTTTAGTTAGAAATCGTAGATCTGTTTGCGGACCGAAAATCACCAAAATCGACTTCAGAATTTTTTTTTTTTTTTCCAAAATTTCACCTGGAATAGGCTAATCAATGTTGTGTTGTTGGTCTCTTATAAAGCTTTAAAAGGTTACAGGCACTGCCGCTCCCGCCGTCTTAAGTCAAATTTGACATCAAACTCATTTTCACCAATCACAGCTCGAATAGTTTGCTAACAATATTTTCCGTTGCTCATAAACTTTCTAAAAGAGGGATTGAATTAAAAAAAAATCAGTTTCTTGAATTTCCATTGACCTCTAAATATAATTCCCTGGTTGCAAGAGTCAGCAAAAATGTGGATGTAAAAAGGACTCGGTGGACCTTAATTTTTTTTAAATGACTATGCGATAGAGATCTCGATGACTGTTACAGTGAAAAAAGGATGAGCCCTTTGCAGTGGGAATTCCGTGCGAGCTTACCAAATAGTTTCCATACCCGAACGACGTCCAGGTTGAATCGTTGGAAGAGTCCGTACCATTGGAAAAGGTGAACGCACAACACAGGCAGGGAACGACCTGAAACGGGAAAGCTCTTTAGAGAAAACGGCAGAGGCCGCGGGCACTACAGAATGTACGGCACAAATGGAAGTCGTTTTCGTGCTCGTAGCCGGCTTACCGTTGGTTCGCCGTCCCGCGTGTACTCGACACGTAAACGCGGGGACAATGGAGCCACGTAATATGAGTAGTAAAGAGAAAAGAGCTATTGACGTACGAAAAAAAAAACGGTGCGTGTCGAGCACAAAACATAAGGAACTTCCTGTATTCGGTCTTCGTCAACGTTAATTAGTGATTAACCACGACTTTATCACCGTTTTTTACTCTTATCACTCACTTTTGAAAGGATTAAGTGGTCGTAAATGTTCATTAAATTTGGCTGTAATAATAACTCCACAGGCCAACGAACGCAACGGGGAGAGCAAGATGAAACGAACGGATCGTGGGATATTACGGAAAAAATAAAACATTATTTTCCTGTATTAATTAATGTCCATTCCGGCCTTGGTTAATAATCGAGCGAGACATTAACACGATTCTTCGCTATTTATCACTCTTTAGTCAAGCCCAGCTGCTCGTTTCTCTTCATTAACGCACTTTTACGCACGGTGTGAGTATTTTCATCACGCTCGTCGTAATTTCTCAGCTGTTTGCAGTTCGCTATTTATTTTTTCTTTTGGCAAAAGGTACACAAACATAGCAGGGTGTTGGGTGTTTCGTTTTACCCTGACTGTCCTCGCAGATATCGGTCTCTAATGTAACTCTAATTGCGTTAATCGTCCGTGCTTCTTTCGTCGCGGAAACGAATGCAATTGTCATGGACAGCATAACGTTAATATTCAGACGCAATCGAATTACTTTGCCTTTCTGTTAAAAGTCCATCAAAAGAAGAAGAAAAAAAAAGAGAAAAGCAAGTCGTTCTAATGAGAAATCCATGTTTCCCTTGAGTCTCACCTCCCGTAACAGTCTCCAGAGTAAAAGCGTTGAAGCGCCAGTTACCAGCCCTTTGAAGCACGCACTGTAAACAATTGAAAAAAGGCAGTATTCATTTAGAACCCAAGGAGAACAAAAAATCGGCGTTGTCTGGGCTCCTGTGAAATGTTGATCTATTAACCTGGACTTGTCCGTGGAAAATATCGTCGAGGAGGCCTGGTTCTTGATTGAGCGATCTCGTGATCAGTCGCTTGCGTCTCCTCTTGTGCATTGTGAGGAATCGACCCGTATGTCTCGTTCTGCATCGTCCGTTGTCCAGATTCTCGATGAGAATGCGATCGGCTTCGGATAACCTGCGCAACGCTTCGGAGGCGAATTCAGGCTCGGCTGGACAGGCGGCGGACGTTATGGCCGATGGTGATTCCCCGGATGACGGCAGGCTCGCATCTTCTGTTATCAAACAATTACAAACGGTTATAATTACTCGAACGCACAGTTAAATTGATCTACATGCGGCAATTGTCATATTTTATTCATGAGCATATTATTCAAATTGCATGTAGATTGACGCGCGACGATTATTCATTATCGGCGCATTATCCGATGGCTGTAACAGCGCGGCAGATAGCAGATGCCATCGTAGATAGAAACCTATGTACATAAATACTAAAGTTTGCCCGGGCGTTGTTCGCGGGGGTAATGAACGAGTTTAAATTTATCCGTGCGCCGAATGGCAACCTGTTGAACTGCGTGTGAAAAAACTTGCAAGCCAAATAATATGTTTACTATCCTGAAAGTGAAACGTATGCGAATAATAAATCGCTCTTGTGAAAAAAGAGGTTTACAAAAAAAGTTGTACCCGGAGCGGAAACCAAACGAAAAATACGGGGGAGCAGCCGATGAATATTCCTGAGGAATATATTAACGGTTTATTTGGACAATTTTTTTTGCTGACTCGCGATATGTGCGCCGAAAACGTGAGAATAAAGTTATTCGTACTGAAAAAATTTTACACATTTTTAATTTGCATCTTTCGCGAAGAATGTTTTTCCGATTGTTTGCCCAAATAAAAAAAATACAATACTAGCGTGCTCCAAGGCAGATGCAATTAACACAGACAATCAAATTTAAAAAAAACCGTAAGGGAACAACAATCAACATTTAAGAGAAATCCAAAGCTATGGCAGAAATAATAGTGAAACATAGAATCCTAATGATATTTGAATTAAAAATAAAACTTCTGTCATACAAAACATTCTGCTAATTGTAAGATAAATAGAGTTCGAATGAATGACACTCCCATCGTACAAAAATTGATCTCACACCCACAGGTTCCAGTTACGTCTAAATGAAAAAAAAACTCAGATGCTCAATGGAGCGCGTGTCCCGCGTTGCACAGCTCAGACTTGCCCTGCACGCTTGTTTCTCACATTCCATTCCCAATATGTCTCATCATTAATATTATCTTTTTCTCGAAAAGTAATTAATGTGTAAAATCTGAGAGCGAGAGAAATTGAGCGTCTCTCAAAAACGTCTCTAAGATAGCATAAGCCTCTGAATTGTCACCCAGACGTGGTTTTCCTCGTGAAGCTGGTACAGTTCCGAAGCTACGTGACTAATGTGCTCCATTACGTATTAACGGGGCCATTGCCACATACGCGATGTATTATTATAGCACCGATACACATATACCGAGCCAGAGGGAGAGAAAGAGAGAAGGCGTGTGAGGCCTCGGGGTCGTGGTATACACGTGTGTTTTACAGGAGGAGGCTCATGCTATCGTGACCAATATAACCGTCTCTACCTATATTTATATGAATGTATGTAGGTAAGTACCACGTAAAATCCACCTGTGTATCACACGCCCCCAGCCCTAGGGATGGTTTGCCTCCATAGGCCGCGACTACCAGGACACATTGTCCACCTCCTTCCCTCTCTCTCCTTCTCATTCACTCCTTTCGTATGTACTCAACACTGAAATATCTCTTGTCGCGTGTAAATTCAGCGCTCGGATTCTATTTCAACCACGTGTCCCGCCCGTCGACCTGGCCCTCGCGCTCTCACATTCACTCGCTCTTTCTCTCTCTCTCGTTGCACTGGTTAAAACAAAGACTCCGGCGTTACACCGGGTTTGTTCAACCGCGCCGCGTCGACGGCTATTTTTAAGACCGTAACTGACGGACAATCCGCACGCGCTCGATTATGAGACGCGAGACTGATTTTTACCAATTATATACGCGAGGCGTGAGGAGATTTTTTTTTTGTTGCTTTTTGGACTATTTTTGAAGAAATGCTTGATCGCTTTATGGAGCTCTGGTTACAATGATAGAGTGGAATATAGTTGATTATTTTTCGGGCCTGGATTTCGACCAATCACAGCGCAGTATTCTCGGTAATCGAGTTCGTTTGTTAAAAATTTCATTGGAGATTACATCCGGATATTGCACAGTAGCTCTTCAGTTGTTTTCAACCAATATAATATTCTTACAGACATATTTTATCTGTCAATATGATCTGTTTCCTCGCATACTGCTCTGTGCTTAGTCGAAATGCAAACCCGAAAAATAATCCGACGAATGACCCTCGACCTCCAAAATTAATTGCAATATTTCGCTCTTGTTTTCCTGCTGAGCAACGAGAGGGAGAAATTTCGCATATTACAATCCCGAGCGCACAGCGCGAGGGATTTTTCTGCGAAATTTATCCCGACAAACAAAACAAACAAAACAATCGAGAAATATTCCAATAATTTTTGAGGTCTCGGGATATTACTACTGAAAATGTTATGGAAATAAATTATTACACAATTAATGTATAAAGATGTATTTTACATGGAGCAATTTTCGTTTTGTTTGTCAGTCGAAAATATATCTTAGCTGCACTTTTGGATATTTTCTGGATACTTTACAAGTAGGAACTCCTGTTCAATCACTGAGTTTAGTTTTAAAAAGCTATCCACACATACAGAGCATTTTTTATTTGGTTGAAAAAAAGTTTTTTTGTACTTCTTTGTCAAGTGTCAACATGTCGGCTTTTGACCTATGCCAGTATTAACACAGATCTTAAGCAGTTGTAAATAAGAAAGGTACTGAAAGGTTTCACACTAAACATATTTGCGGCTCTAACTACTCATAAACCTGGGGCTATAAATACTTATGCTGGCATCATATCAAAATGTTTATCGCTCGTATAGCATTTCATATGAATTGCAAATCCTGCAGAAACATCATGTACAACATCATTTTTGAAACCTTTGATATATGGATTACCGAGATATAAATCCAACTTATAAAATTATAACAGAGACGACAATAATACGAGAGAAAGGTAATTAATTGTAAAAGTTGCAAAGTAGAACTTTGCACATCGCTTCATCTTTAAATTATCCTAACAATCATGTCTAACTATTTTTTTTTTTTTTTTTTTTTTTTTAGAAAACATCTGTAACTTTTGATTTTATAAATAGGCGATTCTTAATAAATTATGAAAATACTAATGTATTTAACTGCGACATTGAACACGGTGACGTATAAGGAAAACGCGTTGCGAGTAGGTTACATTGCTCGACACGCTTTCTCATTGTGCGAAACGCATTAGCCTAATTAACGAGCCGCGAGACGGCGATTCAAATGTAAAGGCGGCGATTCGCAAGCACCGGAAGCTGCTCTTGGCTATGTTAAGCTCCTCAGGTATTCGCGGTATCCACACCTTGGACCAACGGAAGCTATATATATTCACTGTCCAGAGGTTCATTATACAGATACGCGAGTTCCAACTCCTCTGACTGTCAAGACCAAGACAGGTGAATAGAATATCTCAGAATCATGTAACCTACATACATAAATATAGATAAATATCTCTCGTATTATGCGAATATCACAATATTGCAATTGACATCAATTTTTCAAATACGCAATACACACGTCACGATTTAACAATAATCAATGAACGAAAAGTTGTATTCACTGTTACGACTGCATATAATTATAATAATCTTTGTGTGTATTGTAAATCACTGATATATTTTTTAATAAAACTCTTAATAAATTAATAAGCAAAGTATTGGTGATTCACCTTCTTTGAAATAATTGAAGTAAAATAAATTGTAACATTAATAGATTTCCGAGGATGAGAATTATCGAAGATTTCGTGATAAATAATTCCTCCAAGCAGTTGTCATCTGAATATTCGAAAGATATAATTCTTCATACAAAGCTGGCTTACACAGATACAGAATACTGGTTTTAATAATACAACTTCCTGGTTTAAATATAGAAAACATAAATATATTCGTGCGTAGGTTACTGCTTGAAGTGTCTAAAATGGTCTCTAAGTATCATAAGTCGAGCAACTACGACGTCCAAGATCATTGTTACAACAGTAAATTATTCCACGTCCAACTAACCGGAAATTCGTACGAAGACCGCATTTTGTCCCGTCGTTCGGTCCACCGTTATTTCCTCGGCCGTTCTCTGCAACACAAAAATACAACGACAAATTAAATCACGTGAAAGACACAGACGCGTGGTCAACGATGAGATATAAGATTAATTCAAGTTGGGTTTAACGCGCGCAGGGTCTCTAGTTGATTTGTCGTGTCTGCCGAGGCCCCAAGCCGCCGAGTGCGAGTAAACTTGTCGTCGCTCTCGGGTTACTCGGACGCCAATCTCGTTAGTTGTGCACGCGAGACAAATTACATTTGGCATTGGAAACTCGTGAAATCGCAAATAGCCGAATGCCGCGAAGTCATCCGGGATTCATGACTATTAATTAAGAGTTCGAGAACCGCGTGGCCCACGCAAAAATGTGCGAATATTTTCGCGACTGAAAGCGAGAGGAAGGTCAGCGACGAACAGTCACGTCACACTGCATTTCGAGCGCGGAGGACAGACAGAAGAATATTCACGCAACGATAGAACGGAATTCGTGTTGGCTGGTCGAGCGAGCGCGGAGAGTCTCAGGCTCCCCTCAATCTCTCGTGGTCTCTTTTCACGGTCCGAATGATTGCCAATTGCAAAATAGGCCGAGCTGAATTAAGATTCATTCTTCGGTACGAGACGATTCTCTATCGTCGTCTCCGTGACTTGTCTGCCGCTCGTGCGGTCGTTTTGTTTAATAATTATCATCCTTGAAAACCACCGTCCGCACTGCATCATAAATATATTTTCGTAAACGCAAATTGCCAGGATATAATAATAGATATCGCTATGTCGGGCTACTTTATTTTCGCGTATTAACGGAGAGCTCTTCATCATCGTCGACTTTGCCGATGAGATCCGCAATTAACGTAATTCGCTAAGAATTGAAACACCGAATTTACTCGCCGCGTCGTATCAAAGTTATTTCGTAATTATATATACAACTGCGTAATATCGTCAGAGAGCTGTGTATATATAGGTGGCACGAGAAGCTTTATAGCTACTGAAGCGGATCGACCCTTCAAACGCTGCTGCCTGTCGTCCCACATCTCTTATTCAAGTGACAGTCGCAGTTGTTGCATACGTCGATATTATTCTTTGTATCTTGTCCGTCCAATGATTTTTCGTATAATTGATTTAACAGATTTTGCAACAAAGGATGGCAACTTTTATTTTCATAATTGCAAGAAACGTTAGCTAATTTGCTCAAAGGCAAATTATAGGTCGAACACTCGTAAAATTTGCAGATGTTGAATTCAGCTGCATTTGGTGAAATCGTTGTAGTCTGGGTAACTATTAAGTGATGACTAAAAACTAGTAGTTCAGGCGATTATTTTCATAGTCGCATTAACTAATAATTGCAGCAAACCGCAATTGGCAATAAGCGAGGGAAAAAAATGTCCGACCTGCATTTCCAATATTTACAAAAATTGCGACAACAATTGCGTCAAGAAGATGTTTCTTGGAGGCACACAGATGGGATGAAAAAATGTATTAAGAATTTGTGTCATCGTGAATTGTTCTGTGCTTTGGACTCATTTTCAATAGTCTTTGATGGCCAAACTACCAAACGCTCAATTGTGTCATTATTCTCGTCATTAAGCAGCGTAACTATATATTATCCCTTTTGTCGTTCGCTCATTGCAACGACATTTCCAGTATCTTAAGCACGCCCGAGGTTCCTCTCGAGTTTCGCATTGAATACAGCTAGTTCCTCCTGAATACAACTCAGTAATGAGCAAGGTATATTAGCTCCCGAGGAGAATGCGGTATACGCGGAAATAAATTGCGTAGTATTGGCTCGGGCCTTATATAGGTTAAGTGGCAATTATAAACTAGGCAAGGGATTGACCACTCAGCGACCTACTCAGAACCTCGCGCTCTCTCTCTGTCTCTTTCTCTTTCTCTTCAATCCCATCCAACGGTCAACGATCTCTCTCTATCTTTCTCCCTGTAACTCGGTGTGCACTGGCTGATGCAGCAAACGAGGAGACAGTCAAACACTCCGTCGAGATCAACGCCAAGTCAATCCTCTCCCTCTCTGCACTCATCCTGTCGTTCCTTTCTCTCTCTTCTGGCCTCTCGCTGCTCTTCAATTCCTATCACAACTGCATGATGCCCTGAATTCCGGGCCGATTTGCCTGCAAGAAATATAATATTTACAATAACAATTGCAATACATGGCCGAAACGTTCTCGTAATAAACAGTAACATTGTATATTCTCATATCGAAAATATGGAATATCGAAGATTATATTTCTGTCGTATTGAAACCCACAGAATTTCGAGTGAAACAACAATGAAGGCAGTTTCGAGCCATATTGTTATAACATCGAGGCCAGGAAACAGAGAGAATGTCTTGCCTGTTGTCGTTCACTTTTTATTTGAACTGGGATATAATATCGATCCGAGTATAATCCTTCACGGTGGCTTCTCTTTCGAGCATCTCTCTCTCTCTCTCTCTCTCTCTCTCTCTCTCTCTCTCTCTCTCTCTCTCTCTCTCTCTCTCTGATTCTGGGAGAGATGAGACGGAGGAAACGTAGGTGGGGGCGGAAGCTCGCATCTCAGGCCGCAGTCTCCTCGTTCTCGGAGATGGGAATCACTGGGATAAGCCGGCAAAGCGCTCGGCTATTGGAAAAGGAAACAATGATATTGAGCAGGTGAACGTGGCGACTGAGTCTCGAGACAATTCAACACAGTACTTCCGATATTTGTGTATTTCCCATACTGGAAACTAATATGCAATGCACGCAGCGACAGTTAATTTGATGTGAAAAACAAAAACAATATTTTCCTTCATTTTGTAAAGGATTTATCTTACTTTTGTGCAGCGAAAAAGTGGCAAAAAAGCAAATGAAGGTACAAATAACGTTTATTTGCAATAACAATCATACCAAAAAATCATTAATTAATGCATGAACAAAAAAAAATGTTCGAATAACTTTGCAAAGATGTATAATCTGAACGTAAAAGCAGTTGCGAGGCACAATTTTTTCCAGAAAGTTTTCGCAAAGTCGCGTGACAGGACGAAGAAAGAAGCTATGGATACAGGTGGATAGGCAAACGCGAGACATGCCGGCGATCAAAGCCGAGAGCCGTAGATGAACGGATTTCAGACGGACGGGAACGACGAGCCCTTTGAAGTTTTTTTACGCTCGTCTCCCGGCCATCCGGGGTTCTCTTTGCAGTGGAAATAATTCGTGAAAATTATTCCCTCGCCGAGAATCGCAGCGTCTCGAAAGCGGGTTTAGGTCGCGAGTCGCATTCCGTCCGACACCTTATCGCGGCCCGAAGCCCTGCGCGCGCGAAAGACGTACATAGTTTGTACACCGAGTCGCGCGAGATCGATATCACACGATTTTGGCAATCGGTTTCGAAGCTTTCACGGTAATTTGCAAATTCGCCGGGCTCGGCTAACGTAATCCCCGCGCGGTAAATTCCGTTTCTCGAGCTGCCCGAGAGCGACGGTATTCAAGCTTCTCCGAGGCTCCCCCAATCTTCAGGGAATTTCCGAGAATTCGCATCGAGTTCTTGCGATCTCGCTCGCTCGATATTCAATTTCCATCGTTTCAACCGGGACGCGCTTCTCAGATGCTTCCTTTGCTTCCGTTTTTTGCTTGCGTTGGCTGCGGCTCTGAAGCATTGTCGGAACTCCCTGGCTCTCCGTCGACGCCGCTGTCGGTTCTTCTGCTGCTTTCGCTTCTGCGCCGCGATTGTGCCCTATAAACATAATATCGAAGGAATTTTCAGGAAAATGAAGAAAAATGAGACCAAGTGGATCCAAGATGAATTCGATAGACTGCGAAAAAGGCTCCGATAACGCTGACGTAGCACGTGAATTGTGTACTGTTGACTTGGCATTTTTATGAACACACGTACTTTTATCGAGGATTTGTGCATTTATTACTACATCGAATTGAATCTGCAATTTACCGATTTTTATTATTTGCATAGACAAAAAGGTTTTTTTTCTTCATGTTTCGTATATCGAGAAGAACAAATCTCCGTATCCCACGAAAACCGGATATCGTATCGATCATACATGAGAATGGTGAAAATAGGAATGTTCGGAAATCGTAATTTTCTCAAATCACTTCAAAACTGATTGAATCAGTGATTTTCACGAGAAAATATACGATTTGATGAGAAGAAACTGCAAGTTCGAGGCGTCAATTTCGACTCAGTTTATAATTGTTCATTCTTGAGAGGAACTAAACAAAATAGAAACGAAAGCAAACAATCACCGGGACGCATTTCCAGTAAATGCTACGTTGAAAATGAATCCAGTGTCAGTCGCTGTTTCGGATGAGCGAAAGATGCCTCGTCTTCGCGTGAGTTAGCAAAATGTTCAAAAATCGTAATGTTTTCAAATCACTTGAAAAAGTATTTGTACCAGTGATTTTCATAAGAAAATATACGATTTGATGAGAAGAAACTGCAGATTCGAGACGTCAATTTCAACGTCAGTTTATAATTGTACATCCTTGAGAGGAATTAAAATAAAAGTAGAAACGATAGCAAGTAATCACCGAGACGTATTTCCACTAAATGCTAAGTTGAAAATGGATCCAGTGTCAGTCGCTGTTTCAGATGAGCGAAAGGTGCCTCGTCTCCGCATGAGCGGAGCGAAGTGGTGACGTCGCCGAGCGCGACGAGCGCGAAATGAGCAGCAGTCAGGAGGGTCGAAAACAACGTGAGATTAACAACTGGAGCGACGGGCGTCGCGTATAATTCGCGAGAGTAAAGTCAGCTCCCGAGTTTAGATTGCGAAATAACGGAAGTTGATCGTTAAAATCTGTGCGCGCTGCCGTTGCCGCTGCCGCTCGAGAGCGTCTGCGAGTATAACGAGCCGCGACCGAGCGGGACGTTCGCAAACTATGTGGGGGGCTCTGCGTACACCGCGCACTGTGCATACAGTTGGCGAACGAGCGAGCGGACGAACTACTAGCTTCGGACTAATCAAACGAGATTTATGACTCGGATGCTGTAATTCTCCGGTGTTTTATGCGGTTCACCTCGGGAGTATAAACGACCATCGTGTCGTATAATCCTCGGGCACAGACGCCGGGATATTAACCGAGCTTCAGCCCGATTGTTGCCGGATGTGCCGGAGCGCGCAATTCCCGGTGTCACTTTCTCCCTTCGGCGCGGGGGAGTCAAATGGCACGTCGATGCCTAGCGATTTCCTAGCGATAAACTCCCTTCGCACTTTTTCTCCTAGATGAAAAAAACAACGTGGATGAATTATTTTATACGAATGCTAACGAAGCTACCAACCGCGCGATTTCTACGTCACTCGGAGAAATCGTGATAATAATCCTGACGACTGTTGCGCGGAAATATTAATGAGCATTTGGCCTCGAGCGAGACGCGAACTGGAAAACGAGTGAAAAATTGAAGAAAAAAAAAAACACCGCTGAATAACAGGGTTTTTTTTCTTCAATTACTTACAATTTTTATTTTCAAAATTTGCGATCTGAAAAGACCTCAAATTCTCGTTGACACTGAAAACATAACTCGCTGTATCTCCTGAATGATTGTTGCACAGCAGACTTTGTACAGACAAAAAGATTCAATGCGTGATTTTTAGTTACCGTTCGAGTGTCTGATCATGACCAATCACAGGACTTATAATGCAACAATGCATATTGCGACACATGACATTTTTACAAGCAAAGATGAATAAATTCATTAAAAAGCATTACCCATAACAGCATTCAAATCCGCTTAATTTTTATTCCACGATTCAAATCAATTGCGGGATATACGACGGAAAAACTGCGTATTTCAAAGTACCGAAAGCTTCCGATATCTCTCTTCGTTTGTGTTATTCCGCGCCATCGAGCGGAATTAATTGAATCAATTAATCGAATAACACTGGGCCATAAACAGAGAGCGAGGGGTATACACAGCAAATCCAAAGCAACCCAGTGCACATTTTCCGCATCGGACAGTTCGTGAACGCGTTAAACGATCCTTTTTTAATGCGCAATCCGGATAAAGTTCAATGCTTCAAACGTGGACTCTCTGTCTTTATTGATTCATGGCGAAAGTACAGTCGGAGAAGAAAAAAATGTCAAATCAAATATTGACCCGCTCAACATTTGACGCGTTCAATAAACACATTTTCCACATTGTGACTAAAGTTTGAAGAGTTTGTCCACTGTTAACAAATGTTATACTGAATATGGCGAAATAATTATTTCTTCATTACTAACAAATTTTACGTTTAGACATATCATATTTCGTAATTATTACCAAATGATTTGCTGTATTTCATTTGGAATAACTAAATCTCATTTAACTCAACTTAAATTTAGTAATAACAGATAAATATTAATATCGCATTATTTGACAGAAGATTTGTTGATAGTTAACAAATTCTTCAAATGTTTTTTTTCAATAAGCTGCGCTCGTCTCGAAAATTTATTGATGGCGTATATTTTTTTCTTTCGACAAATACGGCTTCGAGAATACTCAGTCCTGCAATGAGATACTTGACTCTCCCATTACTCTTCTTACTCAATTTCATTTCATGAGCGTGCACAGCAATTATTATTGCTAGTCTTATTGTTATTATAATTATAATTATTCGTGAACGTTGTGGTATGCTATCAAGTGCACTGTTATTACTGATGTAAAGTGAAACTCTGGCTGTGCCATTGTCCCTCTTCTACGTCGTTATCTCTCCGCCTCTCGTCTTCTCTCGACGTTAATGCACGCAGTAATCGGCAATACCCACTTATTATTCACCTCCGGATATTTATATCGACGAGAACGTCTGCCGACGCAGCGCCTGATGAAAATTTCCTCGCGACCGTGGCAACATTTTTCCTACAATGTACTATTAACACGAAGGAACCGGCATGCAGTTCGCCACGTATCGCTAGCGCCGAAGGATACACTTGTTGTACTATTGATTTACTCGCGCCTCTCCCGCCCCCAATAGTCCCACCGACGGTGTAGCTAAAAAAAATTACATTTCCTTTGGCATTTCGGCTGAAAAGGGTGACTTACAGAAATGAATGGTACTTCGCTCTTCGAAATTCGTATTCATCCAAATTTTTCGAGCTTGTAAATAACGAAGCTTTGAGATTCAACGGGAAATAGCAAAAATCTTTTCACGGATTTCGGAATCCATGATAAATATATATTTTCGAAGCCCAACCAACCGGATATTTTCAGCTGACTAATTAATGAGTCTTTCGACTGACCTAAAAAGAGTCCTCAGTTCCTTTTTACCCAATCAAAAACTCAGGACCCTCAAAGCCACAAAAACATCATAAAATCTCAATATCCCAACTAAAAATACCAACACACAACAAAAATCAGCTTCAAAATCCAGTAAATCGAACGCCTCCAATTTGCGATAAACCCGAGATATTTCCTGACAAACGAAAAAAAAAAAAGTATTTCGCCGACACGAAGAGCTAAGCAGCTACGCGAACGCAAAAGAGCGCATAGACTGCAGGCATAATTGTCGGGCATATCGCCAACTTCCCCAAAGCTCTTAAGGGCATGTGAAACACTCCGTCGTTCACCTCAAAATTTCGGGAGTGGATTCTGACGCGAATTATGAACGGATCGACATGAAAATTGAAACACAGACGCCAGTAATGTGCACCGAGGGAATGAATTAGTCAGAATTTTGATTTTCGAAAAAACAATCGAATGGCGTTGTTTCTAAAATTGCAGCTATCTCTCTCGCACTCACGTGTCACGTGGTACATGTTTCACATTCCCTTAAGGCTCAATACCGAGGGCAATCAAGCGAGTGCGAGAGAGCGAAAGGGAGAGCACGCGAGAGCGTCGAGCCTCCCTTAATTCCAGTTGAACGTGATGGCCAGCGACTGACGAAATATCTGGCGGACGAATGGAAACGAGAGAGACGGAGCGAGAGAGCGAGAGGAGACTCTTGGCTCTCTCTCCTTTCTCCCCGTGCGCCACTTGGAAGAGCCGCCACCTTCCTCGCTGCAGGTTCCTGACGACAACGTCGGCGACGACGACGTTAACCCTATTCTGTCGCGTAACATCGTCTCGCCTACTTAACACGATTGCCTCGAGAGGAAGTGAGTGTGTGTGTGTGTGTGTGTGTGTGTGTGTGTGCGTGTGTGCGTGTGTGCGTGCGTGCGTGCGTGCGTGCGTGCGTGCGTGCGTGCGTGCGTGCGTGCGTGCGTGCGTGCGTGCGTGCGTGCGTGCGTGCGTGCGTGCGTGCGTGCGTGCGTGCGTGCGTGCGTGCGTGCGTGCGTGCGTGCGTGCGTGCGTGCGTGCGTGCGTGCGTGCGTGCGTGCGTGCGTGCGTGCGTGCGTGCGTGCGTGCGTGCGTGCGTGCGTGCGTGCGTGCGTGCGTGCGTGCGTGCGTGCGTGCGTGCGTGCGTGCGTGCGTGCGTGCGTGCGTGCGTGCGTGCGTGCGTGCGTGCGTGCGTGCGTGCGTGCGTGCGTGCGTGCGTGCGTGTGTGTGTGAGAGAGAGAGAGAGAGAGAGAGAGAGAGATGAGAGAGAGAGAGAGAGAGAGAGAGAGAGAGAGAGAGAGAGAGAGAGAGAGAGAGAGAGAGAGAGAGACGGTCTCTTAAACGCCTCGCGGCCGGTCGGTCGTCGGCCCCCAACCGATGACGTTCGCACGCGGCCCCTTGGGCGTCTCTGTCTTAGCAGGCGGTACCCACACAAGGGGTGGCGACGACGTTGACGGCAGCGCTGCTGGAGTTGGTGGAGATGGTGGTGGTGGTACCCGAGTGACGTCATAGCACCTCCCGGGTCACGTACACTGGAATTCAGGTTGAATCTACTGCACGCCGTGTTCTCTCTCTCTCCCCCCTCTCTGTCTCACTCTCTTTTCCTCGTTTCGCCTCCATCGGTTAGTCGCGTCCTGCGTGTTGCCCGTCATCTCCGTCGCCTCGACCCTTGCAGCGGACCTCCCAACGTTTGTGACGCACACGTACCTCGAGGGGTAGCTGAGGAAGAAAAAAAGAGAATAGAAAAACAATAATCGCAGATGGGTTGATGGAAAAACCGACTGGCGAAATTATCGGTAGGAAATTGGATTTTTAGAAAAAACCGAAGCTGTGTAAACGCTTTCATTAGTTGTACTTTTTTTTTTTTTTTTTTTTTTTTTTTTTTTTTTGGGCGCCGTAAAATGCGGGTGGAAATGCGGGGAGATATGTAGCACATGACGGATGCATCTGTCGTCGTGCTTATTTCACTCTTGGCGTTACTCTCATTGTTCTCGGCGAAAGAATTATTTGCTTCGGCGACTAAATTATCGTCGAGCTGATGGTTTGATTCCATTGATGCGGTTACTGAAACTTTCACGAGGATTAAGACGTTTATTCTTTGTCGAACTCAGGAGCAGTCAACAAGGTGAATTTTTTTTTTTTTGCGGAAATAATTGTAAATAATTTTTCAGTGACGAGCGTCACTTTCGTTTGCGCAATTTTCCTATGTATTTATTCCCGTACTACCTTCGATTCATAATCGTCACGGCGTGTAAAAATACACATTCACCTTAGCCCGGCGGACCTAGGTCGAGGTCGGCGCTTCGCTCCTTTGCAGCGGCAGGTAAGAAGCGCACGTATGTGGTGCAACACAAGTTTACTCGCGGTATAGTCACCGTTGCTTTTTTTATAACCCTGACGATCGAGGTGCGTAATTCATCTAGGACTTGACTCAACTGGCACAAACCGCGCGGAGATCCGCGGTCGGCTTGCCGAGAGGAAAATCTGCTGCTGCACTGGGAAAATAGATAATAAGATTTATTTTCTCAGCCCAGCAGCGATCATTGCGGATCCGGAAATTTTTTTTTATCCAACAACAAGTCGCCTTACGAGCTGCTAGAAAATGTTTTTAATTTCCGCGTATAATTTTTGTAATATTTGTTTCTGTCAAGCCGCAAGCAATTTGTTTTTTTTTCTGAGTGCATTCTTGTAAAATATATACAAATACTGCTCAGTGAGAACGGTTTCTCTCGGCTGACTATAAATAGCAGGTTAAAAAGATCTTAACTATATTTAAAAATGATATCTATATCTGTTTGTGTGTTGAAAAACGTTAGAGCCACTACAGATATAGTCGCCTTTACCAGCGAATAATAGTTACTGTCGCTTGTCACTTTCAGTCGCCAGCGCTCCGATGATTTCTCCGAGTGTTGCAACTAACATTTGGATTTCACGGCTAATTGGTTTCTTGGCACCTAGCGAATAACCGTCTCACGAGTGCAGTTAACCATTCGCCACTTTGTGGCAACCAGACACTTCGGTGTCTGTGTCTACCCTGTCTTACATTTTAAAAACGTGCGTTTTTTACGTCTTCTTTTTAGAAAACAAGGAATATTGCAGTTTCGGAAGAAGAATAAATTCACGTACTCTTCGACTGAACACCATTTTACAGGACTTGCATATTTCAATAAACATGCAGACAAATGTCTGCACGTATTGATGGCAAGTTGCAATCGCAGCTACTGAAGCGTCAAGAAAGCTCGGGCCTCGCGACTGATAAATGCTTCCGGGTCCTCACCTGTTCATTAAAGCAGTGCTTGGCAGGTAGGAGGGATACAACTCTCGGAAGCTATTGTGGCTCAGAGTACGCTGACATTTTTTGAAGAGTTTGTCAACAATTAACAAATCGTTTGTTAAATATGCCGAAATAATTTTTTTTTTTTCTAACTCGGCTAAACACACGCGCTGGCGCGCGTGCCTGAAAAACTTGCCAAAATCGACCTCAGAAATTTGTTCTTTTCAAAATATCGACTTTTAACCTATACCATTATTCTCAAGTCGCATATTCTACCCCCGAAAACACTGGTTATTAACCTTTTTTAATCGATTTTGAAAAAAATATTTTTCTCCCGACTAAGCTAAAATAACCCCATTTCGTGTCCGCAACGCGGGCGGAAAATCCCTCATTTTTGACGCGTGACTTACGCATGCGCAGTCCGCTTTCATTACCTCCCTAGGGAGGTAATCAGCTCATTCCTGCCCGCGCGGGAGTAATGGGAACCGTACTACGCATGCGTGTCGTCACTTGTCAAAAATGAGGTTATTTTCCGTCCGCGTTGCACACACGAAATGTGGTTATTTTTTAGCGAAATCGGGAGAAAAGTATAGTACGTTACATGGGAGGAGTGCAACTTTTCACCGAGTGTGAATTTCTGCCCTCGCTTCGCTCGGGCATCAAACTTCACACTCGGTGAAAAGTTGCACTTTCCTCCCTTGTAACGTAATGTACTATTTTTGGCGACGATCTTTCTGTCAGAAATCGTAGATCCGGCTCCGGACCGAAAATCGCCAAAATCGACCTCGGAAATGTTTATTTCAAAATATCACCTATAATAGGTTAATCAATTTTACGCTGCTGCGCTCTTATAAAGCTTTAAAAGGTTACAGGTGCTGCCCCGCCTGTCCTCTTATGAAATTATTCAAATTTGACACGAAACTGATTTTGTTGAACACGGACTTTCCTGGCAACCCATCACAGCTCTAATAGTTTCCTAATAATGCTTTCCGTTACTCATGAACTTTTTAAAAGAGGGATTCAACCCACAGTGTGCGTATATTTGTTATTATTATTATTATTATTATTATTATTATTATTATACACACGGGCCAGGGCCCAATTACATCACTAGACGGAGCTGTGCGGAACTGTGACGATTAGATATAGAAACACTCGCATTCGCCAAGGACGTTAGGGAAACCGTCAAAAAACCTAACGCCAGAGTGTAGCCGGCTAGGAGCCGATTCCCCGAGATTGAATGCTTAAGCGAACAACGTGGCGCGGCTTACGTACGGCGCGCTGCTGCTCGCGAAAAACATTTGCCCTCAGCGGGAATCGAACCCCGGACCTCCCGCTCACCGGCCGTTCTGGGCTAGCACGCTATCCACAGGACCACCGGTGTCGGTGTTGTTCACACTACCTGCGCACACCGTGCAGCATGGGGTCAATCCTGGTGTGCAGACCAGGATTATTCAAGAGTCAAGTTGGCCCAAACCGTATTCCGTAATTGTTATCAAGTGATTTAGTATTTCATTTGGATCAATTAAATGTTGTTTCCATCAACTGATATCATAGGCCACACTAAATGAATATTTATTTCGCCATATTTAAGAAAATACGAACTCTTTTCATGGCGCGGGAATTCGAGTTATCTACGAGTCGTCATTTTGATAATGCTGACGTAGCACGTAGATTGGGTATTTAACATTTAATGAAATACACCTAACATTTTACGTTTTCATGAAACACTGTTTTATCAAGTATTCATGCATTTCTTATTGCATTGAATTGAATTTGCAATTGACATTTTTTTATTACACGGATCAGGGACTGATAACAAATCGATTGTTGTATTAACGATTTGTTTGTTGTCGCTGCTAAATGTTCAGCTACCACAGCAACAAGATTATCTACCACAGAAAATTTGCAGCTGCCGCAGCAAAAATGTTGTTATCATACCGTTAATATTTTTCTCTGTGTGCCCGCATTCGCAAGAAGCATTTTTGTCTTCAGTGTTCCAACATCGAGAAGGGCAAAAGTCGATCTGTCCTAACAGAAGCTGGGGTGCCGATTTTGTAAATTCTCCACCGGAAATCGAATCAAGCACGTTACAATTGCACGTATCGAGATGACGAGAAAGCTCACACGGAGGGATTGTTGTAAATGCTTCCGGAGCCCCCCTACGATTCATTAATACCGAGCTTGGCAGGTAGGACGGATGCAACTCACGGAAGCTATCGAGGCCCGAGAGTAGGTAGGTCGGTACACGTTAGTACTGCATCGAGGACAATCGAGTTGTTTACAAGTCATCGCTTCCCCCAGTAGTAGCAGCAGCAGCAGCAGCAGCTTCGATCGCTTCGTACACTCGTTCGTGCACTTTAACAAAGACATTGTCGATGCACTCTGCCGCTGCACCTGCGCCCACTCGACGTAACACATATCTCGCATTCAGCGTGTCCCTGACTGCGCGGTCCGTCTTGAGCTCTCAGCACGCGTGTCCATACGAGAATCTCATAAGAATATCGATCGGGTCTTGCTATAATTAACCATCTGGCCCATCGCGCCTATAGGTTAAGTGGGATACCTATTTAACCTCGTTTATCACTTTTTCCTTCGCTAATTACTCGAGAGTTTTTCTGTTTTTTTTTTATAATATCATTTTTTTAATTTTTATTTTTGCATAGAGTTCTATAAATAAAGTTTATGTAAAACTTGCATAACCGACGAGACGCTATTTTACTATCCTTATTTATTTTTGACTTTGTGGAACTACTGCAGAGGCAGTTTCTCGTTGGAATGACAAAATATATATATATATATATATAATCGCACGGGTGTGCAGGGTTTGTGAGGTGGAATTTATTTGATTTTTAACGAGAAATAACCTTTAGTGCTGGTGGAACACGGAAAACTCGACGAAAAGGTACTCGCTGGGTGTGTTATTTCTCATTTAGATCGGGAAAGGAAAAGTATGGACGAGTATGATTTGTGTCGTGCGGAGAATTAATTTTCTTTTTAATGAGAAATTATTTCGCCGGCGCGTGGTTACCTGCATTTTCGTTTGCGGTGTTAGATTCGCAAATTAAAAATAATGTTTGTTTTTCTATTAAAGCTGATGTAAAAAAATGTAAAATCGACATTCTTCTATATTAAACGTGACCTTGTTAGCGCTTCTAATGTACTGTGCAACTTTGCAATGATTCTAATTTTACATGGCACTTTTATGTCGAATTTATTCAAAATAAAAGTCCTCGTTTATGTCGAATTAATCGTCAGATTGAGCATTAAAAATCCCAATAATGTAAAATTAAATATCAAGCGGACTTTAGTGTTGCTAGCCACGGCAGATCAATATAGATAATTTCTCGTTTAATAAAAAAAAATGGTAGCACGGGATGTTATCGTTAAACACTTCCTGTTTAACGATATATCCCTTATCTATGCATTCCCAGCTAATTTTTGCTCCAGAATCAGAAACTGCACGGAAATTAGCTAACCAATAGTTGCAGTCGTGTTTTCTCATCGGGAGCGAATAAAAAAAGTCTACATTTCAAGCCGTTAACAGATACGTCGCTCGTGCCTTTTTTTCTCTCGTTCACCAGCAAAAAAAGGAAGCAAAAAAAATCGATCTAGAGCACGTCTACGTAGAAACAATTAGTCATTAATGGACCTCGAGGCTTTAGAGTCTCTTTCTCCGAGAGCAGAAATCTCGTCGCGTTTTAAGATCCATCCGTCTAGGCAGCAGCTGCCTCCTCCCTGGAAAATCTCAATTAATCGCTCGAGCGGACGACGCGCCAATCCCCCAATTTAATTGTAACAAATGGAAGAGAAAAAATAGAAAGAAAAAAAGAACAAAAAATAAAAATACAGTACAAATACTCGGCGCCGATTTATGCAGCCTGCAGCGACGGGTCCAATTCTATTTCGCGTGTCGCAAACAATTCCGAGTTATGCAAAAAGCGTTGTCGTCATACGTGGTGTGATCGCATTTGCGATATTCAAGCGCGTGAAGGTCCCCAGTTTTGCAGAGCTCACGGATTCCGCACACGGAAAGGAGAATCTGGCAAAGACTGCCACATACCGTGTATCAAACTCGATTTATTCTGCTTTTCTAGCGATTTTTTCAATACTTCTAGGAATATTATGACTGGCGATTAATAGGATTCAAACTCTGATGATACTTTTCGAATATTAATATCATTTACTCAACAGTTATTGTCTTGCAAACATTATACATAGCTTTCATTTTCAAAAAGATGGTCAAATAATAAAGAAATATTTTCCTCAAATGTAATTTCACGGAACTTTTGGCGAAAAACAGGGACGTTCTACTCGATGCATCACAAAATAAACGAAAGAAATTCTCTTCTTCCGAGTTTTCGCGAAATCCGATGAAAAGTCGATTTTCTAACCAGTTATTAAAAAAATGTTTCAATTTTGTTGTTGATGCAAAAATTGCCACAGTGCTAAATCGAATTCACCGTTCTGAGTGCAGTGATAATTGCGATACTCAGTACGCGGCCTACAACGGACGAGGTTCGTCCTTCTGTGCCCTCGTCGTGTGCAATGAAAACGCGTTGTATATAGAATGAAAACAAGAAAATAAAAACAGCATCGCTTTCTTGATAGCCGCGCCGTGGCACTACAGTGTCGAAGGTCGGGAGAGGAGATGTTCATCCTCCGCGTTGTTTCACGTAAACAAATTCTTTATACCACGCGGAACAAGCTGATCGCGCCCGAGACTCACCCGACGTTTTGCTCCCTCTCCCTCTCCCTCTCCCTCTCCCTCTCCCTCTCCCTCTCCCTCTCCCTCTCCCTCTCCCTCTCCCTCTCCCTCTCCCTCTCCCTCTCCCTCTCCCTCTCCCTCTCCCTCTCCCTCTCCCTCTCCCTCTCCCTCTCCCTCTCCCTCTCCCTCTCCCTCTCCCTCTCCCTCTCCCTCTCCCTCTCCCTCTCCCTCTCTCTCTCTCTCTCTCTCTCTCTCTCTCTCTCTCTCTCTCTCTCTCTCTCTCTCTCCGCGTGTTTTCAGTTACCAAAGAATATTTCAATTTTTAAACAATAATCACAGCATTTTGAAGCTATTTTTTATCTTTGTATCCACGATGACTGACGATTCCTGGCAGGTAATGACAGATTCGTTGGAAAAATCGCCAGAGTGTCAGTATAAATAAATAGAACAAACCGAGTCGAGTGTGGTAATAATTAGTATACTCGACACGAGACCTACGGCGCACGAGGTTCGTCCTCCTGTGCACTGGTCGCGTGCAATGAAAACACGTCGTGTATAGAATGAGAAGAAGGCGAAAAAAAAACATCGTTTTCTTGTTAGCCGCGCAGTGGCTACTAGTGTCGAAGGTCGGGAGAGGAGGATTTTCATCCTCTGTGCCGTTTCGCGTAAATAAATTCTTCATACCACGCAGCGCAAGCTGCTCTCGCCCGGGACTCACTCGTCGCGACGAGTTTTGCTCGCTCGCTCGCTCGTCCACGTGGACTGCGGCCGTATTCGCCGGCTGCGTCGCCACGGAGACTCGAAAGTCACACTTTATGCCACTCGGGCGGTTTATTATTCTTATTCTTTCATGATTTATGACTTGCTCTCTAGAACTCGGGAGCTCTTCTCCTCCGCTTCCTCGCGTCGTTCTTGAAAAAAAGAGAGACGCAAGACGCGTGTATTTACGCCGTAGGTGCGATATGCATATTTATAGACCAACTTCGTTGTGCTCCGGGAACCAAAGCTTTCGGTAATTTATGAAGATGAGCCGCGCGAAACTCGACTTCGAAGTATTTCAAGTTCTGGATAATAATTGTTTTCGTTTCAAAGCTCGCGAGATGTTCATTGTGATGCACTGCGTCGTCTGCGACGTGCTAGCAGCTCCTTCTTGTTAACAGCTTTTTCCATTCCAGCTACATGACGATTTTTTTCACTCGACGAAGATGTATGCAAGGGGAAAAAATCTTCGCTGAGCCTTGGCATTATCGGCAGTTTAAGTTCGGCGGAAACATTCTCGTACGTTATACGACATTTTAATCCAGCCGTTAAAATCGTCAATACGAGAATTTTATCGCCCGGAGCGATAAGCTGAACGGGCCTAGGATGAATAAATTAATTTCCCTAACGAATTATAAATTGATTGTGGCATTTAGTCAGTTGCGATGACAAAATTGGTGAACGCACCGACGTATTCGTTAGCCAAGCGAAACACCTGATTTACAATGACCAATTTAGTCGCCCGGCGGCTGTTTATTTATGCAATCTGATTGGGTCAACTTATTCATTTATTTTTTACTGATAAATATCCTAATTTATAAGTTATTTTATTCGTTCTCTAATTAACTCTTACCGAAATTCTAGTTACAGATATTAGAATTTGTGGCCACCTTTTTTAAATAATCAACGCAAATTGAAATAAAAATGACAGCAGAATAATGCAGTTCGCGTCATGACCAATAGAAGTGTGGAATAGAAAGAACCATCGAAATGTGTGTAACGAAACTTTTTCGTCCTGCAAACGCACGAGAAAACGACTACGCGTACAGATGATGTTCTACTACGGGGTGATCGATAATTTCAGGGGTCGAACCAACGGGCCGGGCGACGAGGTATATTATATACTACACTTCTCGACAGAATCATTCCGTTGCTTTGAAACCTCGCGCACCTTTATTTATTTATTAAAAATGTATTTATATTGACTGCAAACGTTGTCAAATAAAAGTCCAATGTAAACCTTTCTCTATGAGGAAGCCAATATAAATAAACATTATTCCTCATAGAGATAGCTCTGTAAACAGTAATAATGAGGAAGCAATGTGCAGAGCTCTACATTGGATCCTTGTTTAAATATTTGCTCCTGAAGTCAGACAAAAAGTTGATTTAAATTTCGCCGCGCAATGCTAAACGTCTATAGGGCTTTCAATCTCTCTCGCATCCTAACCTCATTTTGCTTTTTCTTTTCTCCTACAAAACCGCTTCGACTATCGAGTAGCCAGAAGATTAACCCATTTCTATCATACTGCTGCACATTCTCTCGAAATTTGAGCTCGAATTTGAGAAGCAGAGTAGGAAGAAATGGGTTTCAAAAAACATATCCGTGGTGGTAGAGGAAGCGAGGCTGTTTCTTAACGTCTTGTCTTGAAATTTGAGTAAACAATTAATCTTGCTAGCCGTCTTCATCTGTTATTCGTTTATATACATTGTCAATTACAGTTAGACAACGATATACAATTATGGAATAAATTGGTGCTTGTTTAAAAAAATAGAATTGTTTCTGTTTTTTTTTAAGTCAGAGCTGGTTAGATTAACAATTCTTCGATTCATAACTTCGCGCTCGTATCACGTAATAGATAGCAAACTGATGAAAAATCCATAAAACCTATACGTTCATACATATCGTCGTTATCTATCAGCCTCGGAAAATGCCTGATCCCGAGAGAATTTGCCATTTCTCTGCGAGTCAGTTGGCGTAAGAGCAGCAGGTGAGACAATACATATTTGATGCTGACAAGACCGAAGTAAGAACCATCCGCAATAGCATGTACCACGGTTAGGAAGGTGATTCCACTGCCATTTCACCCTGTGGTTTTTCTCGTGGGAATATGAGCCCCAGTGTAAAAGTTAAGCGCCGTGTGAATGAAGCAGTAATTTGACTTTTGTTGTTATGCTGAATATACATTATTATGACTGGAAGATATTATCTCGTTTTAGGACAGTAATTATTGAAAATTATTCATACAACATTGCAAAAGCGTCAAAATGGTTATCTATGCGCTTGAATGAGGCACAATTTTTTCAAAATATACCTTAAATAAAGTCCATTCTTCTCGTTATTACAGCTAGTAAAACAAGCTCACGTATTACACATAAATATAATTTTATATTCGTGCCTTGTGCATTATGTACGAATAAAGAGACGTTTTTTCCGAACTCTGAATTATTATTTATTTATTATTATTATACGTATAAATATCGAATCCGGATTATACAAAAGCAATGCTTAATGAACGGCATTTTTTACGTTCAACGCACATAATTAATTAATATAATTTGTTTTCTACTTAGTTCATTATTCAAAATATATTAGTTTTTTTGTTGTTAAAATACAAGAAATGGTCAGAACAGATGAAATATAATCGAAAATTATGTTTGGAAAGCATAATAATTATTGTAGATAAAAAAATAATGATGTTGTCTGACCGTCGACTTGTCGAGACTTGACTGGTCATTGCATCGTTCGTTCTGAATCGTCACTACTTTCTTGCGTCCACATAGCTAACAATAGGCATTCGCGTGATATTCACGTAGATATCGAACGTCACTGCTCGCATCAACCGCGTATTTTGGTCGCGCAACGGAGACCGCGACGACGACATTCCTCGCAGTTTGCTTCGAACCAGCCGCTTCACGGCTGAGGCGACAGTGCGAGAACGAGAAGTTCTACGTTTCACGCCTGCACTCACAAACACACGGGCGTCAACACCTCTTCACGATTTTTCCGATCGAAGCGTGTGCAATTTTGAAAGAGACACGAGAATGGTTGGTTTAACCTTTGCCAATGATAAAAGCCAACGACGACAGCGAGGACGGAACCCGTTCGTCCAGAAATCTAGGGGAATTTCTACACGAATAAAAACACTCGATGGCGCATTGTGTTGTTTTTTTACCACTCAATGATTCATGCTTCCCTCAAATATATTTTTAGTCTTGGACATTTATACACGTGGGAAGAATGCAATCTGATTGAATTATCAAAATTTGAAGTATTGAGAGATAGTAATTAATAACTATTGAATCTATTAAGATAAAGAAATATATATATATATCACAAAACCAACTAACAATTGGATTAGCAAATATTCGCAAACGAAACTGGTTAATTCAATCACTACCCGAAAAATTCGTAAGAATATTTTTACGTGAGAATTTTCGTAAGTTGACCGCGCAATCGACTAATGAAAATAATGACCCACTGATTGAACAAACGACAATACAATTAACCAAATATTCGCAACCAAAAATGGTCAATTGAATCATTGCCCCAAAAACTCGTGAGTATATTTTAACGTGAGAATTTTCGTCAACTGAACGCGCAGTCGAGTAACGAAAATTACGACCACACGGATTGAATAAACGACAATCGAATTAACAAAGTATTCGCAACTGAAATTGGTTAATTGAATCATGGCCCAAAAAATTCGTGAGAACATTTTCCCAAATTATCACTCAGGGGGTCTACCAAAGCGATAATTCCCGATGTCAGCGCCGTGTATGCCGATTGAGTCGTGGCTTTTGTACCGTACTACGGTCACGAAGCACCAGTCGATTGTATTTCGCTGCGACAATCTCTATGAGAAATGCTGGTAGACACAGCGTTTCGTACCCAAGTCACGTTTCATAGATCGAACTTGGCGATTGACCTGGTTCGCTCGTCGATCCTCCTCGGAGACGTCGTCAAGGCGAGCAACCTTCGAGTTCCATCATCTGTACGTGTCTCGCCCCATTCTGGAACTTTCCTTCTTCAATAACTTAAAAAAAAGCAGAAGAAAAATAAGTAAATCTTTCCTATATTTCCTGGAAAAACTACCCAACTTCCTTCACTATGTATCCATTTATTACTGCGCGCCGATCCGATTATCGTTCTAATGCATATATTCATTTCGGCTGACACCCAGTACACTTGGATCATGAAGTTAGGATCGTTATTCAGTATGACTTCCCATACTCTGCGCTTGTTCGTCGCCGAGTGAAACGAAATATGCAGAACGTAACGTAAGAAGTTGTACGAACGAAGAAAGAGGTGGTGTCGCGAGGAGGGGGGGGGGGGGGGGCGTAAGAATGTGGATGTCGCGACGCGCGTGAACCCGAACGAGAACTGGGTGTATAGATAGATTTGTGGATGCGAGACACGTTCGACGGATTGGGGACGCAATCGCGATTGACCTGATCGGTTTCTCCTTTGGCTTTGCGTGGCTTTCGCCTCTCCAGATTTTCCTATTCTCTCACTTGCATTGAGGGCGGCGCAACGACTCGAGGGCAAAACCGAGATTAACGGCTGACATCTCGCGCTCGGTGGTGGTGTTTTCATTGATTTGACACGTGATGGACGTAGTTGCCGCGGTATATGCGGAGCATTTATTGATAACATTTTTATTTCAATTATCACTCACGTTATTGGAGTCATCGATATTTTTTATTTTAATCCTGGACGTTTAGTTTGGTTTTCAGTTCATTTGTTTTAGATTTTTTATTTTAGTAGTAGTAGTAGTAGTAATGCTTTTATTGCGTCACGATTTATATTTGTTTGTTGTGTGCGTGTGTGTGTATCGGTTTGCGTTTATGTGTATGTGCGCGAGCGAAAGGCCATCGACCGGAGTCCTTCAGCCCTTTTTATTTTATTTTATTTTATTTGGTAAAATATTTCGTTGACGGTCTGACAAATCTGTGTTAGGGTAAAGGGTAAAATATCTTGTTTCATTAAAATACATTTTCTCAAACTAAGTCAATTCTTTAAAAATAAAAATTGCTTCAGAAATATATGTATACAATGCAATGATTGTTTAGTCTCACTAAGGGGAATTAACGGAAAACGCACTTATAACAGTATCGACGGATCCTTGTCTCGAAGTCGAATTCACCGACAGCGACAATCCATTCATCGATAAAACTTCCCAATCAATGAAACCCTTGCCATTAGGACATCATTTTAAACGTTGCATTTCTATCTGATAGGAGAGCCACAGTTGGCTTCGTTGCGACAATTGGTGTCCCATTTCATGGGCTTCATGCAGCGCCAAGACACCACGTACGAAGTGTAAACAGTCGACGGTTTGTCGTGCACCAATTCCACTGCAACCCTAACAACAGAGCCGACAGCGCGTAAACGGAACACATGCGACATGTACGCCGCGATTTAATATTCAACCGAGAATTCTGGACATTTTCTGCATGGTGCGACAATCGAGAACTCGCGTCGAGGTTTGTCCGACATATATATTTAGCGTTTCTTAAACGACGACGTAAAAGCCTCAACGGTTGAATGAAAGTTTACTACACGCGTAGGTTTAATGCTCGTAAATAGGTCCCATGGAGTATCGAAACTCGATACTCCATGTACATCTATCTGTTCCCGTCGCGTTCTTCCCCAACCTCCATATCGGCCAAGTGGCACTGTGGCTATGGTTATTTTCAGACATCACACACGAGGATCCACTCGTACTCGATAGATTGTATAATGAAATATATACAGCGTCTCTCGGAGGGTCCGAAATCGGCGAGCCACACGAGTGAGCTCGACACCTGCTCTCGCATCCACGCTCTTCCTCATTCTCGATCACCGGGACACCGGGGAGTCGTCATATGCTCCTTGTCACATATACCGCTTGAAAATTTACATACACGTGGTATTTACAATTTAAAGCACGATTTGAATGCGACATTATTGACGGTATTATTTATCGGTAATTCAACGATTTCAATATTTATATCTGCAATAATGCGCGACGGTGACGGTTTCGTTCAACCACTTCCTGTTTTTTCTCTAGTGCATCCCAATGGAATGATGCAGAATATTAAAGTTCATGTAGAAATATGAGCCGCCACTGGCACAATATTCCAGTATAACAAATTGGAGTAAATTTACTCACAGTATTTGCAATAATTCGTATTGGTTTCCCATTCCCCTTCCTGCAAGTTTCTAAGTCCGGAAATCTTATTCGGATTTCGTGATGGAATGGACAATCGATGATATATTGCTATTTGCGGTCATACGTTTCAAGAGGTAGGAGGATGTTACTCAGTCTACGTGATGCGATGTGCCGATATAGTGTAGCGAGAAATGGAAACATATTTGCAAACAATATCGGCAATAATTCGTCTCGATTTTCACTGTTCTTGCAAGTTCTAAGCCAGAAAATCATATCGACCACTCGCGAGGATTCGACTACCAATGAAATATTGCTTTTCCAGTAATATGGCCTAATAAAAGTCATTACCACGGCTTTATCAAGGATGTTCCCTAATGGTACCTTAGCGTCGGCTTTTGTCGATTTTTTTATCACCCTTTGTCGGCCTTTGTTAGCTCCGTAAAGGTATATTTTCAGTGTCAAACCTATGTAAGATCTATTTATGTATTGCGTTCTTTTTCTCTTTTTGGTTTTGTTTTGAACCATTTCGTTTTATTTCCTCATCTGTTTGTTTGCTATCGTTGTACGTTTTTTCGTCAAGGGATTTGCCCCTTTCACGGTTTAACCCCTTCAGCGGCATTGACGCAATAGTGCGTATATTTTTGTTGTACTCGGCACACAACGAAATTTTTCCTGTCGCTCAAGGGGTTAATAAATAAATAAATAAAAGGACGAGCAATATTAAAATTGGTGTAAAAATATAAAGGCCCACATTATTCAAGTTCACATTATTCATTATTCACAATATTCAAGTAACAAATTGCAATAAATTTGCCCCTAACATTTGCAATAATTCCCATTCATTTCCTATTTCCCACCCCCACGAGTTTCTAAGCCCGCCAAACTTGTCGGTAACTCGTGATAGAATCGGCAATTGGTGAAATATTGTCACAGCCATACATTTCACGAGAAAGGAGGATGTTACTTAGTCCACGCGGCATGTGCCGTTATACTGTATCGCGAAATGGAAACGTATTTGCATACAATATCGGCAATAATTCGTCTCGGTTCCCGCTGTTTCCTGTTCCCGGGAGTTTCCAAGCCAGGAGGAAATCTTATCGGGGACCTCGGTGATAGAATCGACAATCGATGAAATATCGCTATTGTAGTAATATATCTCAGGCGGAAGGAGGATATTGTTGCGCCTATATGCTTGCCGGCTGCTCTTGGTGTTATACCGTATCGGCCGCCAATCTTGCAGCCTTGCGCTGCTGCTACAATCAACAGCGGCACGACCCACGCGGCACCACATGTATGCCCTCCTATGCCTTATTAGCTCTCTGCGGTGCACACGTATCGCGCGCTCCCAAGGCGACAAAGTCACTAGCGCGCCGAGCCAAACGGGAGAGACGAAAATTTATGTGATATTACCACATACCAACAATATTGCCGGGACGTGCTTCAAGTGAAAGACCGATGGAACGGTTCACCCGCAGTCGGCTTACATGAATCATTGATTTCTAATTGTTCGCGACGGTAATCGCCACTTGTGATAACAAAACGTATATCACGTTTTCGTTAACCACTCACGTGCAGACTTTTGTATTTTTGCGCTTGACGCTTTCTTCACAATTGTCCACATAATTCGACTGGTGGGAACACGACAAGTTGCTTGTGGATTATTCATACATTTATTCGTTTCTCCAATAAACCGATGTCAAACATCGGGGACAATTGGCGCGCGGATCAATTGACATCTATAAACATCGTCTATCAACTGGCACAAAAGACTGACGCAGAGTCAATGACCTTCCACTTCATGTCGCCCTCAGGCTGAGTGAAAAATCATTTTGATTTCTTATTTTTTTGTATTACTCTTTGTTTTATTTTGTTTATCACGGTGCGTCGTGTGTTTCTCCAGTCTTCCCCTCTTTCTCAGGCTTGTGATAGGTAAATTATTTTTCACCGCTCTAGGTCGACTTTAGCAGCTTAGTCGGGCACAGCTTGATTATTTCCTCCTCACATACATCAAGCATTTTATCTACTTAAGTTAGTCGCCCTGCTTGCGTTCAATTTCGCATAAATTCGAGAAAATTGAGAGAGAATTGCAAGCACTTCTCGATGGTCTAAAAATCTGAAAAAATTCATGCACATTAAAGGTACTGAAAAGATTAATTTGGCATAATAATAATTCTAAAATGTTATTAACAAATTGATGAAAAAAAAAATAGTTTAACAAATATTTCGGTGACCCAAGTTTTTTTTTCGATGAAAATGATTCTTTCATGTTTCTGAATACGTATGAATTTTTTCCGATTTTTAAGTAATCTTTGAATTTTGGAATTTTCCATATAAAAAAACACCAAAATTCAAAGATTACTTAAAAATCTGAAAAAATTCGTGCGTATTCAGAAAAACGAAAGAATCAATTTCATCGAAAAAAGACTTGGGTCACCGAAATATTTGTTAAACAATTTTTTTTTCATCAATTTGTTAATAACATTTTAGAATTATTATTATGTCAAATTAATATTTTCCGTACCTTTAATGTGCATGAATTTTTTCAGATTTTTAGACCATCGAGGAGTGCTTGCAATTCTCTCTCAATTTTCTCGAATTTATGCAAAATTGAACGCAAGCAGGGGGACTACCTTAATTGTTTTATTTTACTTTACGTGACTATTTTCTAATTTACTGCCCGGCAAATCCCTTTGTTCCTGGTGAATATTTCGTTGGCCACCCCACGATAAGATTATAATTCCTTCGCAGCGTTTATAATGGGTCTTTTTCTTAAAGCTCTCGATAACGTCCCCGTTGGCTTAGAGCAAAAACTTCACGAGGACCGCGAATCCACTGCTTCGTAACGGGAAAGGTAGGGAATTCAAATCCGACTGTAAAGATGGTTTTACGAGTTTCCTCGCCAGTCGCAAGGACCTTCGTAGAGCGAAGCCTGAGGGCGCCGTAAAAATAAATGAAGCTCGGTGTCTTCCGACTTTCCATCGCGAAGATTTCGGCGAATAAACTTCCTTTTCATTAAGCTAAACAACTTGTGTTCGCTTTCAGTGTGATGAAGCATACGTCAGCTCTACGTAATAACTGCGATATTAGCAAGGACAAAACCGTCCAGGAATAAAACGGTGACAAAAGAGGATTCTTCGAGTTACTTGATAATGCCCAAGGTACCCAAAGTCAAGTCACCATTTTCGGTAATAGAACCGAACTTTTGCCTTGTTAACGTAACTACATTTAGACATCTTCTATTAGTCGTAGTAGCGAGATTCGCTGTTAGAACTAATGAAAGATGGTTGCGACAACAAAAGTAAACTCAAAGGAGAGTTTTCTCTTCCAATTGGCACCGATGTATCTCGCAAATGTCGAAACAATTGCAGTCCATTATTGGTGCTTTCCTCGTCCTGCGATAAGTCGTAAGTTAGAAGCTGCAACCGAGACCAAATTCATCCAGAGCAAGAAAAATTCGATTAAGTCAAATAAGAAAGGTCTAAACACTGAAATGCCTCGATATCATAAAATTCTCGGCAAAAGTCCACCGCCGAAACCCTCATAAAGAAATTTCACCAAAAACCTCGATGAATTACAACGGATTTCATCGCCCATTCGGTGGTCCCGACGACCTTGTCCAGATACATCAGTAACTTATACGACGCTGGAAAAGACGTTTTTTAATCATCCCCCTCCTCCTCCTCCGTTATTCGCAAATCCTCTCTCACCTCGTGCTGAATGGGTTCCTTGAGCCGCAGAACAGATCCGAACGATCCCGATCGCCTGGCGACCGCGCCGACCGGCGATTCAGCCGCGCATCCATCGAGCTGCGCTCGCTGCTGCTGCTGCTGCACCTGGTCACGATATCCCTGCAGCTGCACCTGCTGCATCTCAGTCGCGAGCTCCTGATAGCAGGACTCGCCGGACCCCCGTCTGCTGCCGGCGATGCACATGGCGCGTCGAAATAGCCCGGCTAGAACGGCGCAGAGGCCGCATTGCATTCCCGTCGCGCTGCCGCGACTCGATAGCGAACCGCCGTTCGGGCGTCGACGGGTCCGAGTCCCGCGGGACTCCTGTTCCCGCTTCTGGGACGCCAGCTTTGAGTCTCTTCGCGCCCTCGCGTTAATCCCCTCGTGCTCCTGCGACGACGACGACGACCGCGAGAACGACGTTGCCTGCTTCCTCTTGCTCCAACGTTTTTTCTCCTGCTGCGGCTGCTGCCCCCGGTCTCCCTTATCCTTGAATGCCCTTTGAACCATCGACGCGCCAATTGTTTATGTTTTCTCTCGTCGACGACCTTTCGCACCACTCGGGATGACCTTCTTTGTCTTCGGATTATCTCTCCCCCTTTCGCGCCTCGACTTTTCTTCGTATCGGCCCTCGCCTCCTCTGTCTCCTCCCACTTTTCTCTGTCCCTCTCTCTCTCTCTCTCTCTCTCTCTCTCTCGCTCCTTCCCCCGCTTTCTCGCTCTTCTTTCTCTCTATTAATAAACGCACTATCGCCCGACGTTAGGCGCCTCTCTTCTGTCCACTTCACTCGGTCCCCCTCCCCGCCACTCGCTCCGACGCTACACTCGTCTTTCTGTCTCTCCTCACCTTCGCCGCTCTCATGCCACACGCTCGACGTGTGTAAACCGTGACGCGTTGTTACACGCCGCACTGTACCGGCCGATGTTGCATCTGTGGTATTTGCTTGTTACGCGCGGAGCCTCGTTTTCTCGCTCGGATCTCCGTCCCCACGCGCACCGCCGAGCCTTCTGCCTCGATCGGCGTGCAGCGCGATACGACGGGCCTCGTCCGGTTCACCTCTCGGCCGTGCACTTCAGTATCATTTTGCTTCGGACACGCGACTATCGCAAGCGGGATCTCTCACTCGGCGAGCCTCGCCGGGTCTTTCTTCTTCTTTCGCAGCGCAACACTCGTTCTCCGCGCTGTCACCTTTCGTCGGGAAACCCGACGAAAATCACCAACAGAAACACACACATTTTATTCTATATCTATATATATATATATATATATATATATATATATATATATATATATATAGATATTTATAATGGAATCTCTCGCTTTTCACGATATTCCGGGTGGGAGTAGCCGCGGCGACTCGCCCGCGAGACAAAAGAGTACAACGCCGGAACCGAGTGTGAAATACTACACGATGGGCGAAGCGAAGAGAGTGACGAAAAAAAAAAAAATGTATTGTGAAGCGGCGGCTCGCGGCAGGTTCATGTGAAATTGTATATCGCCCGCGCGTTTCAGTCACGAGCCGTGTCGGCTCCGAGACGTGAAGAGAGAAAGAGAGAGGCACACGGGGGTTCAATGAGAAAGAGAGAGAGACGGAGATTTCGGTGATTCTAACGTCACCGAGTGCCACTTTACCGGCTAACAGCCTACGCGATTCGTTTTCGCCCTTTGCGTTCTCTCTCCCTCTCCCTCTCGTTTATTCGTCCCGTCGCACTGTGTCATATTACGCAGAATTTCGGCGTTGTCGCGTCGACCGATAAGAGACCACGAGACCGAATGTACACCGCGGGAGCAGACGACATCGACGACGGCCGCGTCGTACGCGAGAGCTACTACGGTCGCACAGTAGTCACGCGAGAGGCAAACCGGAGAGTCGCGTACACACGCGAGATACGTTATTCAATAATAAACAGCCGCGCGTTGCATTTATGCATCGAGTGTGCGTTCGATCCGGGGTCCATCGATTTCACTTTGATAAACGTCGATGATTTCGGACAACACTTTATCATTTTTTTGACTAGAAAGAAAAAAGAAATCGTAATCCGGATGCACCAGATTGTGGAGAGATTTAAATAATTTTCAGCGAGTGAAATAACATTTTTCTTGGCGAACAAAAGACGATTATTCATTTTCAAACTTCCGCAATTCTTTTTACACACGGATGCGGAGATTCTTTTACGATCTTTTTTTACGACCCGAGCACCGTTCGCAGCAGCCAATCCTGCGAGATTACGTTTACTTTTTTTTCTGTACGATAAAAAGAAATCACACCTTTTCAAACTTTACACCTGTGAAGCAAAAAAAGAAAAGAAACATTTTCGGCCGGGTGTGACGAAAAGCACGTAAACTGAGAGTCCGAGCATTCTCGTCCCGATCACAGTGTCACTCCCTTCGCTGTCGCCGTGGACGTCGCCGAGCGTACGGTGCGCCCGATATACTTTTCAATCCCGCGAAGGTGGAGGGCGAGCGTGTGCAGCCTCGTTAGCCTCACCCTCGCGCGACGGTAGCCTCGAATTTCCGGATCTCGTGTCCTCTCGTACGCGAAGTCGCGGGAGCCCGGAGTCGCGCACACAGCCACGCGGCGCTACTAAACATTTTTTTTCTGTATCAAAACGACGATCTGTCGTTGGCTGATGCGGCGACAGCGACCACGCTGTCTCGTCTCCGCGGCGTTTCTCGCGTTCTCGTGGCGAGCGACTTCGATGACAGTCCCATGTGAATCCCTCCCTCACCTCGACGACTGCTGTTATAACGACAATAACGACAATAATAACGACGACAAGTCTTGTTATTATTATTATCGTTGTAATTCGACAGAAGCGCGGCTAAATCCAAGTGCGGATGAGAACGTGAGGACGGGAGTAGACGCGCTCGCACGTCTCTCGCAGCCTCGTCGCTCCGTCTCTTCGTATTTACGTTCGTGTGCGAGCGAGCCATCCGGGAAACGTCGACGACGCGAAGCACGCGCGCGCGTTAACGTACACGCGGACGATGCGCGCCGGCCGGCCGCTGTGCACGCACTGAAAACCGCTCCTCGTAGCGGTCGAGGGTGGATGGAGAGAAAGAGGAAGAGAGAGAGAGAGAGAGAGAGAGAGTGAGAGAGTGAGCGCGAGAACGAGAAAGAAAGAGCGGGAGAGAGAGAGAGACAAAGAGAGCCGCCTCCTCCCTATCCCGCGCCTCCTTCTCTCCTCTCATGATAGTAGCTCGTAGTCGTAGGTATGTAGTAGCGTCGAGCAGCAGCAGCGGCAGCGGCGGCAGCGGCGGCGGCAGCGGCGGCGGCGGCAGCAGTGAAGCGCACGTCGTTCGGCGACTCGGCGTGCGCGTTTCGTCCGAGTTTCTTCCCTACCCATCAACGTTTCGCTCGTCGTTCTCTCGCCTCCTCTCGTATCCTCTCGTACATAGCCGGCACATCTCGGTCTCGTCTCTCGTTACTCACGAGCGCCTTCACCTCGGCCTTACCCCCCCCCACCAAGCGCCCCTCACTTCTCTCCCTACACCCGTCGCTCTCGGGTTTTGTCGGCTCGGCCGAGCCGAGCCGAACTATAGCGTGGCAAGTAAAAGCTTTTATGGTGTAGATACCTTGTGCATAGGGCATAGCGGACGCTAAAACCTGGCTCGGACCTGGAGTGCACGATAGCACCGAGAGTCTGTGCTTAGAGGTTTTGCTTTTGCTTACTTGCTTACTTGCTTACTCGCGATGCCCGCTGCGCTCGCCGCTGGCGCGCGATAGTAGACGAGACGAGAGACCGGGGCGAGCGCGCTAGTCGGTAGCCAAGAGGATCAATAACAAACCCCCACCCGGCCGTTTCTCTCTCAGGCACCCGGCACACCAGCGACAACGTCGATGTTCCCTAGCTAGCTCGCTCGCTCTCCCACCTCGAGGCACCGTGGAGGCGTTGGCGACAGCGCGAAACCTTCGTGTGCCTTCGACTTCAACGGCTACGTGCGCGCTCGTACAGCGAAGCCACCTTGTACAGTCGAGCCTCACCTATTCGACCTGCCCGAGGGACCCGGCGACCTCACTTATCGAACGCGGCCCTCCCCCCACCCGTTCGCCGCACCACCTCGGCCTAATCGCCGCGCACGACGGCCTGCGCGTCGCATCCATATTTTCCTATCTTCGTCTAATTCGGAGACACTAGACCCGAGAAATACGAAGCGGGCTTTCGTGACGAACGAAAAAAAGTTTGATCCAATCAAAACAATTATTATATTGTTTTACCATACTTTTTCTAGAGCACGCGAAAACTCGGTATCTGTATACATGTAAAGACCACGATTTTTTAACACAAGCGTGAGGGGGGGGGGGTCTCGATTTGTTTGCTATACGGGAAAAAGTTTGTCGAATAAGCAGAGATTGAATAGGTGAGATTCAACTGTATATGTATTTATGGCGTGAGAGAACCGGCGGAAGGGAGAAAGAATTATATACCCCTCCCGCTGGGCCGCCGGGCTGCCCTCTTTCGCTGAGTGCATCGTAGTATTGTTGTGTGTGGCATATTCTATATTCTGTGGGAAGAAAGTCCCGTATGCACGTCCCGGCTAAGGGAGAGAGAGAGGGAGGGACGAGGATGAGTGTTGAGGAGAGTGGGACGACAGCGTCAATTTCCGTTATCGACGGGCGGCACCAACCGTACGCTTATCGATATCGTACTCTCGTCGTACGCTACCTACTACTCCTCGCGTTCTCGTTTCATAGGAAGTCTGCGCCTTGACGGTAGAGTTGTAACAGCGGCAGCAGCAGCAGCGGTAGAATCGAGTCGCCGTCGGTAAAAACGCGTTTTTGGATGATTGGAGATTGAATGGATTTGGGAAATAGGGTGATAAGAGATTATAGCGTCAGGCAAGGCACTGATTATACTGATTGAGTTATGGGCTTTTATATGCGCGTTTCCGAGTGAACTGCAGGAAACACCGTGTAATTTATTGTTAAGCGCATCGGGCGAGTTACGTTCCATCAATCACTCCGCAAACAACTCCACCACTGATGCGTGGATTATGTCTGCTTGATGACAGCGAGGCACCTACTGAAATAACAGCTTCCGGTGTGGGTTTAAATATAGGTCTTTCCAATGGCGAGAACGCAGCGTTGCGTCGTATATGATGCGTGCTTAGCTTAACGGAATTCAAGTCAATAACAATTTTAGGGGCAGTCTGCAGAGATGTTTTGATTTCTTTCCCATATTTCGGGAGTACACATTTTATGGCAATTCGTTTGTCCTTGCTACTTTCTTGACCTGCCCAAGCTGTTCATGATATTAGGCTGAATCAAGATATGCAAATTTTATACTAATTTGCATATTAGGGTTCTAATAGTCTAATTTTATTTAAATATCTTAATTTAGCGTATCTATAAGTCAGGGGAAGAGATTTGTTAAATGATTTGTATCTGCACGTATGTTTTGTTGATCTTGCGAGCGTCTGTGTCAAATCGCTGAATCCATGAAAAATGAGTGGGCCGGGATTTCGAAAAATCCCTTTCAGACTAGACATTTTATCGAATAACAGATGGGATGCTGCATGGAGTTTACAAGGATTCAGGCTAATTTCTCACTGTCCGACGGAGATTAAGCTCCTATTTTAATCTCTCCCGGTTCGTTGATCATTAAGTAGTCACGATTTATAGTCCTGGGTATATTGTGCTCGCGGTACAACAAAAAGAATATTATTTATCGTGTCACGTCGCCAGCTGCATACTTAATCTCAATTGTTATATGCAATTGTTAAATTCATACTCGTTGATTCAACTGTATTAAGAGGGCAAATTGATGCTATACTAACAAATTTCCATTGTGCCAAACGATTAAACTCCAACTGAAAATATATTTCGCAACTTGACGAATTCGAATAATGTATCCCGATTTTGTTTCATCTCCAGACTCTGATAATCCGCACATGCGAGTTAAAAATAAATGTCGGACCGTAGAAATTAAGATATCCCGAAAACTGGAAAGCATAAAAATAGTATTAAAAATCTGTCTGCTATAAATTGGTAAAATCGAAATGGATAAATACATGTTAATGAAATATAATTAACTGCGGCACGACAGATAATAATCATATAATTATTCTGCCTCGAAAATAAATAGCTGCTCCTAACCGACGAACAAACTGCGAGAAATAGTAACTACCGTCAATTGCCAGCTTTAAGAGTATCCACTCCTGTATTTCGCACGGCAACAGAAATTTCAAGGCGATTGTTAAACTGCAAGGTTTTGTGACTTATGATAGTGGTAAACGTGACTCAAGGAGAAGACGAGGAACAAGAGAAATAACTCTGTCCATATATATATTTATATATATATTATATATCTATATACACACGGCAGCGAGTTCTATATGCGAAAGCTATTTGCTTCGAGAGGACAAAACTGACGGGCAGCGTTTGGCTACGTTGCACGACTAATGAATCTTACAGCTGAGCTTCAGCAGATATTTCGAAACATTCCAAGTAAAGCTCCTCCGAACACGTTTCCCAGTAGTCCACTACCAGTGGCAACTGGAGTACGTATCAGAAGAGAGATAGCCAAGCATAATCGAAGGACGTTGAGCACCTTCGTCGTCGTATGGCTCGAAGGGTCTAGCACGGGAATGCAGCGGCAGGCTACGAGGGTCATTGACCTCTCATGACTAGTGCTGCCCTCCCGCTCCCGCCACTCGGGTGCCAACTGATTCTCCGCTCTCGCTGCACCGTCCACCTCTTATCTGCTACACAATACACAAGTGAGTTCCATATAGTAGTCACGTTCTTTTATTTGGCAAATATTCTTCACTCGAATATTATATTGTTTTTCTAGGATGATAGAGAAGTCAGAGTAAATCGTCAGTTGCCGAAAGTATATTCAAGGTAGAAGCTGAGCGGAGATTGAGGGGAATCTGGCGCTAGGGGGAGGGAATTTTTTTTCAGTCAAGGCTGGAACGAGGCTAAGAGGTGATGGGGCTCCGGGGGTTGATCGTCGCCGGTGCCTAGCTGCCACTCCAAGTTGATCCTGTCTGGGTGGCATATGCGCGCGCACACATTGTACTGTCGCTCGTTTTGGCTACAGCGCGCTGGTGGTAGCTAGAGGCTGCCGGTGCCGGGAGTGAACTACCCTCACCGACTACCCCGGGAACCACGCTTTCCCTGAGCCTGGGGATGGATTCACGTGAGATCGAAGCCACTGCAGCTCCCGGCGACGCTCCAATAGAGCTCATAGACCGCCAATGAGGTCCTTCTCTGATCTGTCGTTTGGAACTCGTCTTATAACACAGGGAGAAAATGGGATTGCACACTATTATTTCAGCAACAATTATACGTTCGGACTTCTAATATAATAGTTTTTTTAGTCAGAATTCATAGATCTGGATGCTTACCGAAAATCGCTGAAACGACCTCACAAAAATTGCCTTTTCAAAATATCGATTTTTGCCCTATACCATTGTTCTTAACTGGCATATTCTATCACTGAAAGTAATGATTTCAACACTTTTTACAATTATTTAAAAAGATATATATTTTCTAAATTTTTTGTCGGAACTTATAGATCTGACTACCGGTAGAAAAATTGCACAATCTGCTCCTTCATACTCTTTTTCGCGTTGCACATTTTTACACTTTTTAAGGTAGGAATTAGAGCCCGGGTCCTTTATATCAATTTTGACATTTGACGCAAATAAGAAACTTCATTGCATGAATCTGGTTCGGTTGCAATGTGTCTGATAATACCGACAACCAATCACAGCACAAATAGATCGATAACAATTGATTTTTTTACTCATGCGCTTTTTACGGGAAGAGAATTTAAGCTCGCCAATGAAACCAAGATCCGTTGGATCGGAGCAACCGTCCCAAGATACTCATCGACCCCTTTAGTTTTTCTCCAGAACCGTTAAAGAACGGAGATATCGATCGTTACACTTCCTAAGACGTGAGTAACACACGTAATTATCAATGGATAAGAAAATAGAACTTTCTGAATTTTTTACAATTTTGTTAAGTCTACCTTACGAAAACTGACAGAAAGAAAAACATACGGCTGAAAATGTATACGTATTGTGTTCCATGTGCTCCAAACGTTGGCGAAGATTAGAAGTCTATAGAACTACGAGAATTGAGACCTGCGAGGCGTCTACGGTTAAATACGTGACGGTCGTTACTCTTATCCTCCCTCGGCTTTTACTCTTTTGTTTCCCCTCCAATCCGCGTTCTTTCGTTCTTCGTGCGATTGGACAAAAATCGATAAGCCCGATGATGAAGCGGCCGTGAAAAAATGAATAGAACGGAAGACTGGCCGAGAGTTGCGGCTCGCTCGATGAGTAAAGAGCGCGAGCCGCTGATTGGAATTCGATGGAACGGTAGTGTGAGCTCCCGAAGTTACACAGATTGAGGATTACAGTGTAGGATTTTTTTAGCACGACGTAATTTCGCCCGCACGATGAGAAAAAGAAAGCTTTTCAGTTGGGCTCAGATGATTTGTCTTAGCCAACTGAATTTGGTTCATGGAAATTTGCGTTTCCACAAGAATTTTATTTTCTAATGAATACTAACTTATTACTAACGTTAACTTGCAAAAAGCCACAATATATGTTTCTTCAGGCGAGACATGTTCATGTTATTAATAGATTACTCGTTTTATATAGATATGTGCCGATCAGGAAACAGGCTTCGTCATGTGTACACCTACATGGGTACATCAGCGAATACTCTGCTTACCTGATACGACACAACGTCGTTTGAGCGGCCCTGATTAGTTCCCTCCCTTTGATAGACTCCATCCATCCATTTGATGCATTAACTCAGCTCTCTCCATACACGCTGGAACATGCATGTGAATAACAAGCTATGGTCCTTTACCATGCTGCGGCTAATACATCCGACGAACAATCAGACGTCCAATAACTAGTGATGCCGGCGATACGAGAAATTTCGAGACGAGACGAGACGAGACGAGATTTTTCTCGTCTCGATGTGTCTCGAGACGAGACGAGAATCTCGCCGAGACTCTCGATACCACTTAATTTTTTTTATCGAACTAGCCCATGCGCGCACTTTTCGCGCTTACCCGATTGATGTTACATTATCTTATTAACCCTCCGTGTGTAAACTATATTTTTCTATACACGGTCTGTACACTGGGTCTTTCAGGGAACAGTCGAGTTTTCAAAATGTTCTAAGCTTTCAAAAAATCGGAAAAAATTCAGGTATACTTTTCGAAGTGTCTACGACACGGCCCCGAAGTTCCCGAAGTCAAAAGTTTATAATTATTGTTAATAAAAATTGAATTGTAGTCGAAAATGGGGAAAAACGGGTTTTTCGTAAAAAATGCATAACTTCGAAATAAACAAATATAAAAAAAACGGTCATAGGGTTTTGTAGCTTAGACTATGAGGTTTCAAAAGAATATAGGGTCATTGGGGTGGGCTTTGAAAACTCGAATTATTTCAGTACTTGAATATGTCGAATATTTTACGAAGTCAGGCATGTCATAACTACACTGAACGCTAATTATCCGGCGCAAAATCAACGCCAGAAAAGCATAAAATTACTAGAAACATGTATTTTAGTCCGAAATACAGTGAAAAGACCGAAATGCTACGAAAAAAGCAAAAAAACTGCATCCTCTTCCCTATCAAAACACCGACGCCGTCTGTGCACTGACCCTTTGAGGGAACGGTCGCGACTTGCACAGACCAGCGTTTGTCCGCCATAGGCTAGACTCGGGCGCCACTTGAGCCTTTTGTCTACACTATTAAATAGATTTTTTTAGGAGGGCTGGGGTGGGGGGGAAGTCGAAGCCCGCACTTCATTCATTGGAGGGAAATTTCAGTTCGAAATTTCGACTGTTCCTTAAAAGACCCAGTTTACACACGGAGGGTTAACTTTTTAAATTAAGTTTTTGAAGAGGGATGTCTGTGGTATCGAGTCTCGACGAGATAATGGGTGATAATAATGGGAAATCATAATGTAAACTTTTCAATTGAACTATGAACATATTTATTTTACAAAGACGAATCAATAGAGAATCTCGAAAACCAGGCGAGAATCTCGAAAACCAGGTGAGAATCTCGAAAACCAGGCGAGAATCTCGAAAACCAGGCGAGAATCTCGAAAACAAGGCGAGAATCTCGATACTAGACGATAATCTCGAGACGGGGCGAGAATCTCGAGACCAGACGAGATTCTCGAAACCAGGCGAGAATTTCGAGACGAGACGAGAATCTCGAGACGAGACGAGATTTTTAAAATGTTTTCGAGACGAGACGAGACGCTGTCAAATCTCGTCTCGTCAAAATCTCGTCTCGTCTCGTCTCGCGGCATCACTACCAATAACTGCATAGCTTAACTCATTTCCTTGCATATCATACATTTCTGTGAATTCCTTTCATGATACATTTTACATCTGTAGATTATACACAGCGAGCAAATTTTCTCTTTTCATTTGGGATTTTAATAAAAAATATATATTATTTCGAAGGTTCATTTTCATTAAACGAACAATATTTTATGTGTAATATTGTTTTAGGACTTTGTTGGCAATCCGTCTATGGCATCAGGGTCGGTTACCGTAGCAACCGGCCCGGAAATAGGGAAACCCCAGGACCATTTTAAGGCGATTTCCCCACTTAGCCCAGTCCGAGGCAAACGGACAAACAGAAAACGTAAACACAATATACATACAGTAATTGAATTTTGACTCTTCATTTAGAAAAATGTACTGTTTCCGTAATTTATTTCAGAAGTTGCAGTGACATTTTTATCAAACTGACGGTACACGTAGTAACTTGTGAAAGTGCAAAATTGACTTCGTTTCTTCTTTTGAAAGCTTGAGTCCGCATTTTTATTTTTCTTCCCAGGTCTACGTATAGTACAATTCATTTTTGCTTCGGAGGTTTTTCTCGCAGATCTCGCGTGTACTCGAGAGCCTCCCCCCGGACATCAAGACGTGATGGGGTTTGCGACCTCGAGTGACATTGAGTAACGATGCTGAATCTCTTGGGGGAAGGGGCATTACGTTTCCTCTTACGAGTGTACGTACTCCGTAGCCTGCGGCTCCTCTTACTCCTTGTTCTTATCCTTATCGAGCGTCGGAGACGGAGACGAAAAGCCGCTCTCCCGGGTTTAACCCGGAATCTGATGGAATTTAAAAAAACCCTTCCGCCCATCAGCTCGCTAGCAACGTTTCCGCGACAGGGAGAGCGTTAGCGATAGCCGTTACTTATCGCGCCTTATTAGCATCCTATTTCTGAAGCCACCACAAAATCCTCTCATCGTTATCTCCATTTAAAACAAATCCCAAACCTCGAGTAACTGCGACACAAAAAGTCCAGTTTATAAAAATTTTACCTCATTTTTACATTTTCCAGAAATTACTATCAAATCTCCGAGCTGATGTTTTTTGTCAATGTATCTGACAATTAACAGTCGTTTTATAATAGTTACCAAGGTCTACCAAGATTTCTTTGATTAAATTTTTTTAATCACGCAGAACAATGATCACTATTTTAATGCTGTATATTTATAATAGCTTCGCATAAAATAATCTCATTGGATCTGAATGGGCCTTAACGGCCTTAACGCATAGCAATTAGAATTTTAATCAAATGATTTGAGAACCTACAATAAACTGAATGGTTTGGCGTAGTTGGCAATGGAGCATTGGAATTCGATTTCTATTTACCGAGTTCAAAGCATTCCCTTCTCTATGTGCCGCCCTCTTTTATCCCGACTACTGACCCAGACATGCATCGCGATTGAAACGAATCGACAGTGACTGATACTCGAGATCCAGGTGGCCACGCTCGCGTGCTCTAATTGGCGTAACGTCAATTACGATAACACTTGTGTACTGTCACCAATTAGCGATTCACGTGGTTCTATTTGGGGAAGAGAATTGTCCACTCACTATCATTCCCACCCGTTTCGCTTTTTCTTTATGATAATTCTCACCACTCATGTTGAACTATTTAGCCGTCACGGAACTCTCGGATGTTGCACCGTATTGATTTGCGGTGCTGCCAGGTCTGTCTCGCTCTGTCTAGTCTAGCTCCAATGTAATTATTACATGGTTTTCATTCTATTGCCATTATGACCAGACGTATCGACTTATTTCCATGAGCTTTGACAGACGTTTGTTTTAATTTAAAAGAGAGTTCAAGATGGCATTGTCGACATGATTAATAAGATTCAACTCGACTAAAAAAATGTTTTCTGCAAATGTTTAAGGCTGACATAAACAATCACAGTTTATACTTAAAATGGCGATATGAACGTGACTAACCAAGAGATTAAACAATTATTGTGAACGGTCTGCCTAGTGCAATTTTAAAATACTTCTATGTCAAACAAAAATGATATTTTTAGATCGTTGTGTTTAAATTGAAAGTCAAAATTTCAACAGGCAAAGCGGCATCAACGTGACTGGCCAAAACGCGGAAGCAAATACCACGTAGTCCCTAAATGAATAAGTTACTCACATTCACAATCGAATCTATTTTCGTCGACGAGGGTCAACATCGTCCACGTGCTATTTAATCCGGGGCTTTGCCCGTACACCCTTCAATTCAGGGCGGAAGTTGCGAACCAAGCACGACTTTGCAGTAAACAATCGTGTGAATTCTACTGTGATAAAAAGAAAAATTCCTCTCTGTTTCAGCCCCTATTCGCGCTGGCAAATTGTTCCCCTCTGTTTCGACTGTCCCCAGCGCCGTTAGGAGCACACGTGATACCACCGATAGATAAACACACTATAATCATGGTGAGAAAATATAATCGTTGACGGGCCGTTCAGTCACCCAGCCGCGCGATGTTCGTGCTCGCTGTTACTGACGGTCGAGCATACAAATTTAACTCGATGGTTTCTATAGTTAGATACAGTTATACGAAAATAGCCGAGGGACGCGCAAATACCGAAGCTCCTGGCGTATTTGTTCCAGGTCGAAAGAAACGTCGCGACGTTTTCGTCACCTCTGCATTATAATATCGATCGCGAGGCAATAAATTTTGCTTCCAACCCGAACTTTCGCGTGACTTCCGCGAGTTTCTCGCTCAATTTTCTGGAAAATCTTAACTCGTTTTGTGTTCGACTAATTGTCGATGAAAATTCGGAGAGATAAAAGCGGCTGTGTTCTCGCACCGCGGTCGTTGCCCGCGGCGGCGGCGTCGGACGAAGAGCCGGATCGACGAAAAAGAAGAAAAGAAAAAAGGCGTAGGAGAGAAGATTCGCCGAGTACGTTGCTCTCAACGAAATTTTCTGAGGAGAGATTGCGAACGAGAGCGCTGAGCCCGAGTCGTGGTTATAGAGAGAAAACGCTCAAAGTCTCCGAGGGGCATTTGACCGCGGTACAGCGTGAGCTTTTGCGCCTCCCTTTTCTCTCACCACCACGTAATTTTGTACTCTTACACCGATACCTCCGTTTTTCCTCTCGCGGGAGTCGTATCGACGCAAACAGCACGTTGAATTGTACTGTTTTCCTCACCATCTCGCGGCATGAATGATTTTGGGTTAACACTGAACTTTACGCTCGGTTGAGATAAACGTACGGGTCATGCGGAAATCACATTTTTTACGTAAGAAGTGATTATTAAATAGAAGCATCGAAAATAACCGGAAGCGTTACTCGTATACACTGTGACTCTGCGTATAACCTCGTTTATTAATCCGATGGCAGTGACGTCACCGAGCAGGTAATAACGTTAAGTAATATTTACTAACAGGCCAGTTGAGAACAAAAAGGGTGGCGTGAGGGGGTAGCGGAGGAGGGTGGGTAGCGAAAGAGAGAATAGCCGTACCGGGCGCCAATGGGAACCCCGTCGTTGTCACTGTCGTCCTCGCTCTCTTCAGGGTGTTTCGTGGGTGCAGCGTGGGCTCTCTAAGCCCGGCCATTAAGTAAATTACCTGCAGGGCACAGTGTTCCCAGCGTCAAGCTCAAATATATGTACACATATACCGGAGCCTCTATACTGATATTACGGACATAACCCTAACACAACTGCTCAGCTCCGATGTCTGACCATGTTTGTCATATACGCTGTACCACGAAAAACTTGTCGCTGATAATAATAGACATCATTTTATTTCTGGGCTGGGGGACGCCACTGCTTTCTCAATGGCGAGAAAGAGTGAAAACAAACGGCAGACACGTAGCCAATATTTCTATACTTATCAGGTCTGCGTTACAGCGAAATAGTGCAGCGTGAATTCTGCGGATCTCGTTCCAGCAGAAACACAAGCACGCGGCGTCTCGGTGATGTGTATGTAATGCCAACAAGGGGACGGTGTGTAGTATAGTCTGACGTGAATGAACGTATCTCGCCTCGGTGAGTGGAAATTGGACTCCAAGAATGAGGCTGAAGCAGCAGAAACTGCGGCAGCGAAACAATATCAATTGTGTACAAGCTATGGTGGAAGCAAAGCATATCAAACGTCGGTACCAGAGGTGCTCGCTGCTTCGTACACGCCGCTTTGACTTCTGCCTCGTGACACTAGGGCCAACGATAAATTCGGGTAATTTTCTTTTTGTTACAACCATCACTCTTTGTTTCATTCTTCGGTCGTATAGTGGTCAGTATCCCTCAGCCTCCCAAGCCATCACTCTTTACAATAATAATACCATATACTTACCTCAGTCATGTGTCATTTTTACCTGTCAACGTAGTTAATTGTATGATATTTTAGTAATAATAAAGCAATTAAAGAATATAATGGAGTCCAAAGACCAAAGTCGTTCACCAACAGCGCATTTATACATGTGCCATTTTCCCCACATTTCGCTCTTTTACGTCTTCTATAGTGGGGTGCGGCGCCTAGTAGTAATATAGTGTTGAATTTTATTTTGTTTACTCAAGTTTAGATAAGATTTCATTTCATAAAATCTTCAAGGTTCGATGCTCTTAGGGGATAGAACCCTGGAGTACCAATAAATTTATATATATCTGTCGTATCGTTTACAGAAAGAAATCGAGCTCTCAAAGAATGTCTGGAGACTCACTATAGCCTTAGCGAGGCGTTCTTTTTATTAGTGAAGTCAATTTTTTGTTTGTACTTTTATCACGGTGAGCCCGACAAAATAGTTTTATGTGTACTTGTTAAATATAAAAATAATAGTTCTGTTGATTATTATTCATTCCGTGAATTCAGGACACTTTTATTATCATAAACGAAAGCCCGGAGCACGAGCCCGGAAATTTGTGTTTTGAATGAAAATGTACTAAACTCACGTTATACGAGTTTCGAGAAATTTCGGGCATGGTCCGACTGGAAATAGTCTCACGCTTCTTCTTTGCAAAGATACGAAGAGCCAATATGTTATCTCCACGTTATCTGGATTTCTGTTGCCGAACATCGAGAGCCAATATGTTTCTCTCTAATAGCTGAAATTGCATCGCTCTTTCACTTTACCCCTGGTGCCCACGGCTTGCGGACGACAGTCGACCTCCATAGCGATCGAGAATCGAAGCCCTTCACCGTTGCCGATCGATGATTAATTTAAGGGAATCAATTTAAATCCAATCGAACTACGCCGCTGCTGCTCCTACGCATCTGTCACTGCTCCCTCTCTCTCGTTCCGGAGTTATCAAAAGCGGATAATATCGATCGGACTTTAATTAATTCGGTCCAGTCAAGAGGGAAGAAAAGATCCAACTACTATGTGGTGACTAATACAACACTCCAGAAACACATTGAAGAGCAATTCACTTTTCGTCATGTCTGCTGTTCGAGAGATTCGCAGGAGATTCAAATGCTTGATATTAGTAACAACTTGATCGGAAACTCATGCGACGGATTTGAAGATTTTATCTCGCATTATTTGATGATTTGATAAAGCACGGCATTATCGGTGCACCGATAATGGGCGATTCGATCGCAATACACGATCGTCATTGCCTAATTAAAGCAGGGTATTATTGTTTTCAACTTCATCTCGGACTTTTCATGAAAAATTCGAGATATTACGAGATTGAATATATAACGAGATCGTCATTTTGTCGCACGCGAAAATAAAGTATATCCGAGAATACATACGTCACAAAAACGGACATGACTGACAATATGTTTTTCAGAATATATTCGCCCTAACACAGAAGGTATATAGAATATGTCTCGTTTTTGTCACTATATATGACGACATATAAACATATTATGTCGAGTGTGTTTTATTTCTGTTGGGGGTGGATAATTTTCTTACCGCGTTTCCCTTGACAACGCAACGTGCAGGTGTCATATTGGCTTCCCCGCTATCGATATTGGTAAAAATAAATTCCAATCGAATAAAACGTTGAATTCAGCGCGTACGTCAGAATTTTACTCGAGCGAAAAAAGCGCATTGCACCGCGAGAACGCTACGTCACTAGCCACAACCGTGAGACAAGGGCGTTCAGTGTCCATGTAACCATTATGCGAATCAAGTGTAGTCATAGGAAGAAATCGGTGGCGAGACGTAAGACGACGCGACGATGTGCCAAGTAGGTGTTCGTAATAGCTACATAAGAGCGCGAGACGAGGTAAAACGAGACGAGACGAGCAAGATATAAACGCGGTCGGCACGTTCACGCGTTGTTGTTAATGAGCCGATACTAATGATCCACGCGGCCGCAAGCGCAATCAGGCCTCGCTCTAGCCGGGGGGCTTAATCTTTTTGTCTATCCCTCCTCCCCACCTTGATACTAGTCCGCGCTACTACGGCGATAATCCTCCCTTTGCGTCGACCGGCCTGACCTCCCTCTGTGCCCGCTCGTAGCGGAAGTGAGCGTCGTGCGTGTGATAAATACCCACAACTGCTCTATTTGTCCAGCCCACACGTACGGGGGTATCACGTGACGTCATTAGAAGAATTGAAAACTGTCGAAATGAACTTATTGACGTCTAAGCATACAATTGTGTCTTTTTAATTAAACATATTTGTATGAACAATTTACGAATAAAGAATTAACCATTTTCAGTTTGCGTTTTGTGGAAGTAAATATTGTAAGCGTCAGGTTTAATAAAACCTGTTATACATTGTGTGGTATATTGTCGAACAAATACACTTTACATTAGTTATAAGTACCGTTGCAGTATTTATTAAACCAAATATTCATTTAATTCGCCCATTTTCCGGAAATGTTTTGCAATAGCGTCAATCAGATTTTTATTTTTTATTTTTTTCTAGAAAATGGTAGCATCTCTCGGATGTATTTTGATGTATTTGCGAACGGTCAGGGCATGTTTAAATTAATTCTATTAACAGTGATGAATTCTGTGTTTTCAATATAACTTTGAATATAATAAATACTACCGATAACGAGAATAAATTCCTGTTCTGAGAACAAAGATCTGATGCGGACGCAGACAGAGGGACAGGGAGAAAGAGAGAGCGAGGGGATATTGCAGGAAACAGAGAGGGCGAAGCTTATCCGATTACCAGGGTAATCCTGTCGTCCCTTCCCCGCGTGGCCGTTCGGCTGGCCGCGTTCGCGCAACGACGCAGTCATTCTGCGGGTAAGACTGCAAAACGACATCTCGTCTGTCTTATCTAGACCCACGGCTCGAAATCCGCGGAAGGTAAGCAGTAGGTCAACGAAAAACCAGTCCAAATAGTAGCTCCAAGCTAGTTTATCAGATGGGCAAAACCGAGGCAAAATGCCTCGGAAACGATAAGCGACCAACCCCCTCCCCCTTCGAGTCTCCTGCCCGCTTACCTTTGCCGTTTTGCTTTCTTTCATTCTTTTTGAGAGACTAAAACTGAGGCTGATACCCTGATAACATTTCGTTGGCAAGAGTGTGCGACAAAACGGTCCGACAAAATCCTGCAAGCAATTTAGCAGCCATTGGATCGAGACGGATCCGCATTTACCGACTATTTTATGTTGCCTTGGTCAACAGTTGTTACAGAATTTGGAAACGTAATTCCGCAGAAATTGCGTCTATTTCAGTAGAAAAATGGCAAACGTATTTTACGTTTCTGCAAGGAAATGTATCTTGTCACTTACGACAACTCAATTTAAAAAAACGTAAAAAAAAGTGTTGGTGACCGGATGAGCGCTCCGTGTATCAGAATTGACCGCTTGAATTTTGGCTTTCCGCTCACCCGTCGAAATGGCCTTCGACGTTGCGACTCATCCTCCGTGTAATTGGCTCGTGCGCATAATTTCATAATAACACTATCTGACGCCACCGCCGATAATGATTTTATACTGCATGCAGATTGGCCGAACGCTGTCGCACACAGCCGTTTTACCCGATCGCTCGAGCTCCAGGCTTTATCAACCTACTTGAATCTCGTGGTAATATCAGGCGTTACGGGCATTAATATCGCCAACGCCGCACTAGCCGGAAAATCGAAGCTACGTCTATCCGACGACGCTGCAAAGTACGCCGGTTATATGCCCACCCGGTAATTGACATCAAAATTAATGATTTTGCTGTAAACATATTAATATCATTATTATATTAATTAGCAATAGTAAAATAAAAATTAAGTTCCCTACGTTCCGAGTTAAATTCGTACGACATATTTTACACTCGCCGACAAAGAATTTATTTTTAATTTAAAAAAATCCGCGCGTATTTTTTCCTAGACTCGATATTTTCTTGTGATACAATTAGCATTCGATAACTTGCGAAGTAAACAAACCCAGGAAAGTTACATCGAAGTGGCAGAGCGTGATCGTCTCTGGTTTCGCGTAATGCGATATGGGTTGATATAATATAGCACGTTGTCTGGATAGCCAGCTTGGACTGTAAATAAAGAGCTAAAAATAACCGAAGAAAATCCAGCATTTGTAATGAGTTTACATAATTAGCACCGAGGAACTTGATACTACCAACCCTTTGTTGACATGGGGTACTTGGAATCTCAGCAATGACGACATAGATAATATCTTCTCTACATATCGTATGGGTTTATACCGAGAATTCAGAAGTACAACACCAGAACTCGGAAACCTCGTGGCGGTTGCGCGATTGAAGTTACTCGAGTCGCGAAATTAATTACGAGGCCTTCGCGACGATCCCCGGGTCTATTATTATTATTATTATTATTATTATTATTATTATTATTATTATTATTATTATTATTATTATTATTATTATTATTATTATTATTACTACTACTACTACTACTACCACTACTACTACTACTAGTAGTAGTAGTAGTAGTAGTAGTAGTAGTAATAGTAGAAGATCGATCGCATTCAAAAGGAATGACGATGAAGGAACTGAGATTTCAAACTGACTACCACCGATCGTCATAAACACGTTAATTTTTTGTCCTTGATTCCATTTTGAAGATGAATAAATCATTAAAACACTATTTTTGGAATTGAAAAATGAGGAAGAAGATTAATTTCAAAGGTGTCTGTCGTAGACAAGAAAAGTATGCAGAACACATGCCGATACTAATGAGTTAGTTGACCCAACCAATCAGCTGTTTAAACCAGATAATCAGCTGGTTGTACCGACTGATCGGTTTGCCGGACATACTAATCAGTTGGTCGGCTAAACTAATCGCTTGGTTGGGTAAACTAATCAGTTGGTCGGATAAACTAATCACTCGTTTGGGCAAACTGATCAGCTGGTTAGGCAAGTTAAACAGTCGGTTGGGCAAACTAATCGCAGCTGGTAGAAGAAACTAATAATCGAAATAATAATAATCTTCCAGCGCGATACTCATAATGCGTTCAACATCGTTGATTTTTTGCCCCCGGATCTTCATCGCATCGGCGGCCACTGGAAATTCTCATCGAATCTCATGTCGCGCTGTGAATGCACAAGCGGACTCTTAACGACTCACGAGACGACTCACGAGACGATTCACTTTCACCAATCTGTACATCCCGGCGCGTGTTTACGATAGCCAGATGTCGAGAAAGGCCGTGACGTATATTCGCGACGGTCAAATGTAACCGAAGAGAGAGAGAGAGAGAGAGAGAGAGAAGGGAGGGAGGGAGGGAGGGAGGGAGGGAGGGAGGGGGAGAGGGAGAGGGAGAGGGAGAGGGAGAGGGAGAGGGAGAGGGAGAGGGAGAGGGAGAGGGAGAGGGAGAGGGAGAGGGAGAGGGAGAGGGAGAGGGAGAGGGAGAGGGAGAGGGAGAGGGAGAGGGAGAGGGAGAGGGAGAGGGAGAGGGAGAGGGAGAGGGAGAGGGAGAGGGAGAGGGAGAGGGCAAAGTGGGTGGAATGGGGGTGAGAGTAAGAGAGGGAGAGGGCCCTGGGGAGGAACGTATAGAGGCCGTGTGTGTATACCGAACGACATCCGAGGCCGTTTAACAGGCTGCGCCAGAATTGCACCAGCCCCGAGACGGTGCACCGCTCGGCACGCTCAGGAATTTAATTTTAGAACGATCGCGTGGGGCTAATGGCCACAGTCTTGTCGCGAGCAAATGGTCGAACGAGCAATGGAAGGCGAGACGTTACGCTTCGGGAGCACGAGCGAGAGAGCGAGCGAGGAACCGAGAGCCGTTCGGCCAGCCAACTAGCTATATCGCTAGAGCGAGAGAGCTCTCCCACTCATCCAACCAGAGCGTCTAGCCAAGCCGGTTGCAGTATCGATCTCCCCCTCCGCACTTTACGCACTTTGCCACTTCCTTCTTTTTTATTTTTCCCTCCTCTTTTTTTTCGCAACAGCGTCGCGCTGCGTTTTTTACACGCGGGCTTTGAGCCGTGAAAACGCGAGCACTTGACAGACTGCAATTAAACTCGAGAACGTGTTGAGGAAATGAGAAAAAAACACACACACGCGCGGTTGGGTCGCGACCGACTTTTTTTTGTACACATTTGACTATTAGATGCTAAGTTGATTTCGTACCCGCGCGTATGCGGAACTCTGGGCGTGCGGTGAAAAAAATTTGAAGAATCTCACGCGAGACGGTGCTCGTAACGGTTGGTCTGATCGGGTGGGAAAATCGCTTGAGTACAATATACAAAATTGTGGGAGCTATTGACGACCTTATTAATATACCCAATATTTTGGTAATCGAGAATTCGAACGGCTGCGATTTCTAAACTCGCTTCTAGGAATTTTCTGTTGGTAACAAAAAAACACCATTTTCTGTCTAAAATTGTCTTCTAATTTTTTTTTTTTTTGTGTTTTTCATCCTGAATTTTACTTCAGGTGGATGAAAAAGCCTGGTCATCAATAATTCCGTGTCAAAAATGTTCGTTTCTGAAACCAGAAAGTACGACCCACGTTTTAAAGTACGACCCACGAGGTTATTAAAAAAAAACGTTAAAAATATTATAGCCTGCTCAAATTTAATTGTAAAAATCTGAGACAAAATCCTGTCTGCTATTTTGAGTCGGAAGAGTGATATAAAAAATCATCATCCAAGCATCAAATCCGAGAGGTCGAGGGTCAGACCCAGGTCAAATCGATATGGAATGCCCCATATATAAATAAAATAAAACAAAAATATTATTCCAGCTGGTGAAAGGAAATAAACGAGGGGAAAAAAGCGAATATAAAAACGTACACATGCAATTACATACTTGGGCGAGCATCTGAAAAATTTTTCGCGGATCGACGACCGCCCCGCGTCTCTTGAGTATCCCCGGCGGCACGACGATGTCCAGGCCGAGTTTCGGTAGCGCCACCATATCCGGGCGGCGGTGGTCGTCGTCCCTTGGTGCTCGACGGCGCGAGGAGTACTTAGCGGCGAGTCAGATCGTCCGATCCACTCGTGACGAAAGTTGCATCTGCGGAAACGGAAGTAAGAGAAAATCGTCATGGTGTTCCGTGAATGCATATTACGCGCGGGCACATTACTCGGTCAATACTCTCAAGGTGATAAGGCGAGAAGCGATATCTAATCCCCGCGCGAAACTTGACTCTATCTCGTTACCATCACGCATTATCATTATCGCGTATTCGCCGCCGGCTTCGCCGCCACGTTGCCGTGCCATACGCGCCCGCCGCGCTGCCCGAGCACTCGAAACTCCGCACGTAATTCCCGCCATTTACTGCATTATCCGTCGGCAACATTAATTCGGGATCATCGAACTTGCCCGCCGCTCGCCAGATCCGCCGGGGACGCGCGCGACCCACACTGACCCAGACCCAGACGATTTTCCCTTTGCGCTCGTTGCGTTATCAACAACAACGCGTATTGTATATCGGGTACGGCACCAGCAAAACAGCTTTGGCGCGGCGCAGCGACGCAGCGACGCAGCGACGCATCGGGTCGCACGGCCGATACACATGCACGAAAACCGTAGGACGTAACGCCAAGTTATACGAAGCGATTAGACCCTCTCGTCTCATAGATTAAGCATGCATCGCGCCATACATTCCCGACAAAAAGTTTCCTTCGCCCGGTATTCGAGTGACTCGCGAATTGTGAGAAATTGGAAAAATCTTATCAAGATTTCTTGAGATATTCAGAGCGGGGAGTCTGAACAATAAAAACAATGGCAAAAAGTTATTCGTTAATTGATCAAATAAGGCAGGTTGTTATTCAGCACTTTTTTGCATCATCGGTATACATAATTAATGTTCTTAGTATCTTGAACTTTTTTGTTCCGGTTTTCCTTTTACTGCAAACTACTCGAATTATAATATACACTTTTTGTTGGGAGTGTATGGGTCATATATGCTTCAAGACCCACACTGACCCCGCCACAATTTCCCTTGCGGCGTTAATAATACGCGAGACATGCATTGTCGATTTAGCTACGTTTTAACACCCTCCAATGTTTTTCATTATTAGAGCCAGATTTTGTCACTAGTTGGGTATATAATTTAGCTTTCTTCGAGTGCAATTGTAGTTTCAAACACCTTCTTTTTAATCCAAAATATATCTAAAAAATATAACCACTATTGCTTTCAACAAATTAACTTTTAAATAATGCTTTTTTCCCTAGCGCCATGTTTCTCCAGTCTACAAGTTGTTCGCACGAAAAACCGCCAAAGTTGAGAAAATAAATCTTTAGCAACATCATTGCAAATATTAATCGATTAATAATTATTTACATCTAAAAGTATCAACAAAAATAGCTAAGCCGATGGAAAACAGATTCGCCGAACCCGATACGAAAACATATACATCGCCATTCAACCCTCGTAAAACCATTTGGCAGATCGGGTTGACGTAGCAATTCGGCCGAATCACGTAACCGTAGGACATACGCGAAGCTACGAAGCGAAGTTACCCTCTCCTCTCGGAAATCACAGGCAGACCCAACCTGACCCAGGCGCGATATTTCTCGCGTGATTAACAATGCAAAGTTTTCATCAACACTCACGAAACAATTGGGCACAGTCGAGTCCGACGCAGCAGTTCCGAGCCTCGTAACGAAAGCCGCGCGTGAGCGTCACTGCGCAATGTTGTCACTCGTGCAATTAAAAAGATCACAGAGTCGAAAGAAAGCAGCAATCGAGTCGTTAGCGACGATTATCACGCATTAGCAACCGATTGTCGCAGTCGCGCTCGATCGACGTAAAAAGTAAAATAAACAAAAGAGCTCGCGCTTTCGTACGACGACATTTCGCACCATAACCTCACATCGCGTGCGCCGCTTCCGCCAGCGAGAGAAAACTGAGCGCACGATTTGCGAGGGGATCGTGGGTCCCGAAGACGCGATGAGAACCCGACGACCGCTCACCGCACAGTCGTCGCCGTCCTCTTCTTCGTCCTCGTGCTTTCTTCGTCGGGCGATTACCGATTACAATTTGCATCGTCGGCTCAGGAGCTACGACGACCCTCGAGGCCTTTCGCCTTTTCGCTCCGTCGCCGCGTACTACCGATTCTAATGCCTCCAGGGATTTACGAACGAGAGAGAGAGAGAGAGTCACCCGATCGATCCCTAATTGCGGCGACGAAGGTGGCGCGAAAGTACAGTCGAACGCGCGTAGCAGCGGCTACAGTTACGGAACGCGCTCGTGCTTACCGATCTTTTTTCCACGGCAAACGGTCTCGGGTTTTCGCTGCGTCGCGCACGACGATTTTCTTTCCTCGAGTAATTTACGAACCTGTCGGTTGGGCCCTAATTGCAGCGGCGAAGGTGGCGCGAAAATCGTTTGCTCGTGCTTGCCGATTTTTTCCCCCGAGGGAGATACGGTGGAACGAAATTGAGAGCTGTAGGTAGGTCGCGAGAGAATGCACTGACGTTCGGCACAAGAAACTCCCGGGAGATCTGGTACGTTTTATGCCCTCCGGCTGATCGACGAGTAAGCTCTTCAGTCGGAATCGGCACTGCGTTTCTCTGTTATTAAAACGTGATGCGAAATGCGTGTAGCCGAGGGTGCGAAAGAGATGTAATTCGATGGAGCCTAGGAGTGAGAGAGAGAGAGAGAGAGAGAGAGAGAGAGAGAGAGAGAGACAGTCAGAGACCGAGTTTTCACATCATCCTAATAATGAAGTTATCGTTAATAGCAGCACACGCAAATTACGTCTATTGAAGACACGGTGAATGTCTGAGAGACATTTTTCTTTTACGTTTTTAACATTTTTATAGAGTCCCTTGTTTCTGTAGAATTTCACTTTTATCTTTTAATGAAGCCTGTGTCGTTTATTTTTCAATTTTTCCGCATTTGCATCACATGACCTATATTTGTGTTGGAATTCCTACAAAGACAGGACCACCGAGTTGTATAATATGCTGTACATACTATTCACATATGAATGCATGTAGGAAAACGTTAAAATAGACAAAGTCGTTGTTTACTAATTTGCGCGTAAAGACTTGAGAAAATGAACGAAATACGAAAGTCGAAAAAAAATCGTGTGTTCAGATTTTCGAAAACGTAGGTCAAGTGGAGACATCTGGCCGCAGGACGTTAAAGATGCAGGACGAAATATCGATTTAATAACATACATTATTGCAGCACCTTCACCTAGGCAATCAGACATTCAATTATGATTGAATAAGCAATTCACCGACTAATTAATCTACAGCTTTAAAGGGAACGAATTCAAGAAATTAGATTAATGAGACAATACACAAACGTGTTAATTAATAAATTCAACAGAGTCCAATTATCAACAGACGGTTGGTGAAATATCGATGTATAAATTTGAAAAACCTAATTATTAAAAATTAAACAGGAAAGTGGTGAAAAGGTCAGATCATTACTACATCATGTAACAATAACGTTTATTTTCGAGTTGTTCGTAAAAGCTTCACGTATAAAACACTGCCTCGCACATTCGTTTTTTCTTGTTTTGTTGTTGTTTTTTTTTTATCATTAAAGAAGGCGCTCAGTCTCCAAAAAATGTCTACGATCTTCGTTACCGTTGGCGCAACTTGAAATTGCACGCATAATCATCCTTCTTGTTCGTTACCAATCTCACGTCGTGAAATACATTAGTCTAAAACGTAGAAATTCGTGACTCGTTGAACTTAAAACGAAGAGAAAAAAATCATGTTATCACACGGCGACGGTGCAATGGCATGCGCAAGAAACGCGACTGCGACGATCTGTTGATGCGCACTTGAGATCCCAACAGAAGCTCGCAGTCGTACACTTATCGCCAGTATCATTGAGATTATGACAAAAAAGATGGAAATTAAAAGAAAACAAAGTTTGATTTGCTACCTAACTAGCATTTTACAACGTACGCTCACTTTGATTGCTACGATATTTCTTTGGGGAGACTCCGAGATGTTCTTCTCTTTATACACATGCATGTATATACATGTATGTATATACGTTCGTACTAGAAATTGAGGTGTGAAACCGTTTCGGCCTTCGACTCGTTAGACTCTACGTCTAAACTTCAACGAAATTCACGTTAGTCGCGTCATCCGGTAAATTGCATAGCTAACACCAGGGTCGCAAACTTTCAACAAATTTGCCTTGATTCTCCGAATTGGAGAGTCAAAATTGAACATAAAGTTAAGTCGATGTGCAAATATTAGCATAATTCAATGAATAAAAAATCTAAATAATGTAATGAATCTTTAATTGCTAATTAAAATTGTAAGGATCACTTACTTATACAAAAAGAGAACTTAATTAATAACTCGCGACCCTGGTAAGTACTCTATTTCGCTTTGCCGCGAACTTCAGTTACGGTGCTTGAATTATTAAGAGAAAAAAAGGAAAAGAACAAACGCGAGGCTGTTGCACTTGAAAAGTAACACGATTGCAAAGGTGATAATTGTATCGAAACGATGAGATCTTTGTTATCTGAATCGCGTCGCGTTTGACGTAATTAAAAAATAGTTAATCGTCGCGCTTCGTGTTAATTCACTTTCGTGAGTGAGAAATAGCCGTCGAATTATACAAAAGTGTGGCGGCGTTCTCGGACAGAGTAGTTGGGCGGGGAAGTTTCGCCGTTAGCCGCGCGGGAACGATTAAAATCGTGTCATCCGTGAGAAAATTAGAGTGTTTTTATCCGGTATCACGGTCGTCAGCGACGCCTCAAAATGAATCATCGGGATTGAAGTTGACCGATGAGTTCCTACTGTCCGTCGTTCCCATCGCTATGTAACGCCTTCGTAAGATCTCCTGCAAATCGTTGCACGGACTGTTCTCGCGTTTCGTTCTGAGCGGTCGTCCGCCCGGGGATCTGAAATATATCGGACGGTTCTATAATTAGACGAGCAGGTGGGGCTGACGAAAGCGAGGGACGAAGAGAAGAGAAACACCAATTTTCCGTTTGATTGATTCGAAAATGGACACCGTTCGAATAATTGAGTACTTAAAAATACTCGTATGACTTAATCCATTTTTACACAAAATAACAAGTTTGATGTGTTGAACATTTTCATGTTCAATTTTTGATAAACTGTGCAATTTTATTTTTATTTCCCGAATGCTACAATACGAAAAGTGCCCATCTCTGAATTGAACACATCGTCAAGACTTCTCACCTCTCGATCGGTTTCAGTTTCACCTTGTCAATATCTTTCAGTATATCGCCCATGGATTTTTGGGCGGTCAACGGTTTTTTTCGCTCTTCGAGCTTGTGATCCTGGAGACTGGCTCGTCTCGCGATATGCGGCGTTGTCGGTGGCGGTAGAGGCGGCGGCGGCGGTGGCGGCAGTTGCGATTCCCGACCGTTTGATAACGACGCCACCGAGGAATCTGCAAATTATATTGTAATTTGAGTTGCATTGCTCCATGAGAAAGGAAAAAAAAATAAAATTTTCCATGAACTGGGCAACTTACAGTGCTCCGTCTGATGAGAATTTTTCACAATCAACGATACTTGGGACCTCAGCTCCTGAAGCTCCTGCTCCAACGCCAGTAGTCGCACTTCGGAACCAAAACTTATTGGCTCCAAGAGATCTGGTTTGCTGCCTGACAATCGGCCGCTGTAGATGAATCAGTCAGCTTGTACATCAACGCATGATGAATGTTCATAGAACTAATTGAACTAAATAAAATATGAATCAGGCCTTTGCAGAAAGTAAAGCTCAAGTTACATCTATTGAAGACACGGTGAATGTCTGAGAGAAATTTTTCTTTAAGCGTTTTCAACGTTTTTGTTAGAGTCCATTGTTTCTGTGGTATTTCACTTTTGTCTTTTAATGAAGCCTGTGTCATTTATTTTTCTATTTTTCTGCATTTGCGTTACATGTTAATAAATATGAATCAGGCCTTTACAGAAAGTACCTACGTCTCAAGGGAAATAGTTAATAATTATTCCGGATTATTCAAACAATTTTTGTTGCCACTAGGAACTGTGTCGTTTGGAAATCAGTTTCTGCTAAACAAGAGTTTTTACCTTAAGATTTCAATTTCCATATGTTTGACAAAACATCATAAAATGTTTGAAAACTTGATGAAAATTTGGTAATGCTTCTACGGAGTCCTATAGATTTTTATTTTATTTCTCAAGTCCTAGTGCACTTTAAGGATTAAAGTTTACAAAATCTTAATCACCACGAGACAAGTAATTCCTGCAAAGTCCACATAACAAACTCGAAAGCCAAACAAACGCAATACTCACTTTCCCGGTACAACACCATTGGTATCGACAAAGTCGCCGCTTGTCTCCTCGTTAATCATGGAATTGGTCATGGAGTGAAGAGCCGTGACGCGTACATAGATTTTTGGCGGCGGTCTGAGTGGCAAAAACGAACCGATTCGCCTGACGATACTCCGTCTTTTGCCATAGTACTTGGGTGCCTCTCCCATTCTAAAATCCACAACGACGATTCGTCAAAAACATCATCCACATCCCCCAAACGACTGAATATTGGATGAAATCGTAGCACGTTGCTCGTAGAGCTATCTAATTGCAATCACAGTCGCGCAACACACCTGCCTTGAAAATTCGGGCGTCCCGCACGCCAGGAATTCTCGCTATGACCCAGTTGGCGAGACGTACGTAGAGTGCGGAAAATTTCTCAATTATTTCGCGCCCGCACTCGTCAGTTTCGAATTACTGAATGAAAATAACTTCGGGCCTCGCGTTGAGCTCGCGTCCTCGACCAGCTGACGACAGGTTGTTGGCGCAGTGAAGGCGCGGAAGGCGCTCACTTTATTTGTCTTTCGCGTAAACCCACCGCTGGATCGGAATGAATGGAATTCTTGCCACACATGTGCGCGACGAGTACGCGACCACTGTACACGGCCAGTGACCGATCACGCTCGTAACTATCGACGCTGGACGCTCGCGACTGCTCGCGACCACTCGCGACTCACCTTGGACCTCCTTTTAACCCTCTGAATCTTCCTTCGACCGCAACGACTGACACTGTACAAATTGGTTATCGCAAACCTTCGAGGTCGTGCGGTCACAGCTCCGTCGATAAGTCACCCCGCTGTTTGTTGCTGCTCTGCGCGCGCGAGAGGGGCGAGCAAGCGAGAAATCTCTTTCGACACTTTCACGCTTCATCAATCCGCCGTGAAGCGCTATTTAGTCAAATTTCTTACCGTTCCAGTATTTTCGTGCTCTATTTTATTTATTTACTCCATAAACGATTGCGTGTAAATTGCTCGTTGGAAATATTCTGGTATGTTGAAAATGAATAAATATACGAAAATGAATCGCGTACGAATTTATACGAAAATACTGCAAATATTAAAGTTGACTAAGTACGAATCATTATTTTGTTATTGCCCGTTATTCATTATTTCTCCATTCATGGCTTTTGCGAAAGGAATTATAGAGAAAAAATATAGATAGATTTCCGAAAAAATATGCAACATTATACTAATGTTGTTCTACGCATATTTCACCTCTCCCCTTCACAGAAATTTCTATCTGTCGGTAAGTACGATATTGCTTACACAAATCCGACTGTACTGACGACTCACACGAGGCTTGACGTTCGGCGCATTCTGAGGGACAGCGCATTCGTAAACAAGACAACGTGTGGTGCTTTTATCTAATTGAGATCGCTCATTAAGCTCAATGTTGCGTATTTTGTGAGTCGAAGAATTGTCTGCAGTGCTTAAGCCGCTGCCATCATGACGGACAAACTGCGAAGATACGAGAAAATCGACTTCTTAGGCGAGGGACAGGTTAGAACACGGAATGTTTGGAGTGTTGGGCATAATTTATACTACCAATAATTGAAAAATTATTTTCAAGGGTTTTCGTTGATTAAAAATGTATTTTGCGTTATCTTAATAATTATGAGAATTTTTATGTGTTTGCGTTTTTTAAATTATTTGCTTGATTTAAATAGTTAAATTATGTCATGCTTTTTGGAGTTTAATTTTTTTGACTAATCATGGCAGTTAATTTTTTAAGAGATGTTCTTGTGAATAAATCGCACAGAGAACATTTTTCTACGTATCGATATAGTGACTGAGATGAAAGATTAAATTGGAAAATATTGTCATCTGCATTTCGTCCTCTGTTTATTATTTCTGGATAATTTTTTGCGACTTTTGTTTTCTATTTACAGTTTGCTACGGTGTACAAAGCAAAGGACACTGAAACTGACCAGATAGTAGCTGTTAAAAAGGTTGTCAAAAATTTCAATTTTAGCTGAAAACGTGCCAATATCATAATACTAATTGTGAACTTGTGAATCTTTAGATCAAAGTTGGAAGTCGAGCGGAAGCCAAAGATGGAATAAACAGAACAGCCTTGAGGGAGATAAAGTTGCTGCAGGAATTGAAGCACGATAACATCATTGGATTGCTAGGTAATTTGAAGGTTGACCATTAGAAACAAAACATCCCAAGAATCTCAGTCTGATCTGCTGTATTTAATTTCAGATGTATTCGGCCACAAGTCCAATGTTTCTCTAGTCTTTGATTTCATGGATACCGACCTGGAAGTCATCATCAAAGATATCAACATAGTTTTAACAACTGCAAATATAAAATCCTATATGATACAGACAATTCAAGGCCTCGACTACCTGCACTACAATTGGATTTTACACAGGGACTTGAAGCCTAACAATTTGTTGGTCAATGGTCAAGGAATTCTTAAGATAGGAGATTTCGGGTTGGCCAAGTTTTATGGATCTCCCAACAGAATAAATACACATCAGGTGGTGACCAGATGGTACAGAGCTCCGGAATTACTGTACGGCGCGAGACTGTACGGCACTGGTGTAGACATGTGGGCCGTTGGTTGCATTCTCGCGGAGCTTCTGCTGCGAGTTCCGTTTTTGCCCGGCGAGTCCGATCTGGATCAGCTTACCAGGATATTTCAAGTAAAAAAAAAAACTTTAAGCCTGCTTTTCCATTTCAGAGACGAGAAATGTTTGATTATTTTTAATATCTTTTTTGAAACATTTCCGCAAAATTATAACCAGAATTTGCCGAGATTGAATCACTACAAAAGAAGAACTGGCAAATCTTTGGAGTATTATTTAAAAATCATAACTGCCCAAGAAAAATCAATGTATTCATTTCATAACAACACAAACTAAGAGGACACTTTTCAATGAAATATAAAAGTGATTGTTATAGAAGGATGAAGTTGTACTAATCATGTTTGGCCTTCTTTCAGACCCTGGGTACGCCGACAGAGGAAACGTGGCCAGGAATGATAGAGCTACCGGATTTTATTCAATTCAAACCATTTCCCGGGACACCATTGAAGCACATATTCACTGCCGCGGGCGACGATCTCCTGGATCTAATAGCAAGTCTCCTGAACATCAATCCCTCAGAGAGATGCAGCTGCGATCAAGCTCTTCAGATGCCGTATTTCAGTAACAAACCGCCGCCCACTCCGGGACCCAAATTACCATTGCCAAATACTATACGACGGGAGCCTGAGGAGAAACCGAGCCTCAAGAGAAAACTTCTCGAATCCATCGATGGCGGATCTCTCGCTAAACGACTGCAATTTTGATTGTGATGTGTAGTAGGCTTTAAAAAATTCTATAGACGCCGAACAGCAGGACGATCAATGGAGGAGTTAAAACGAATATTTCTCATCGTGTTCAATCGAGACCAATGATACAGATATTCAGTTGTGATTTAGATATGTATTTCGAGGCGATTCGAATGCGAATGCGATAGTTTTTTGTACTCTACCTATGAAATTTTCGAAATATTGACCAGCGAAAATGAGAGAATCGGAAAACCGTTTTGGCATACGAAATTTGTAAAATCGGGGAAGACAGTGTTTTTAAAAGAGCTTTGAAGATCTATGGCAAGACTACTACAATAAATCAAATATGTAAATTAAAGAAAGCATTCGACGCATACTTTTTACCTTACCCCATTTATGACGCTAGAAATGCCACTTGTGCGAGAAATCTGTAACTTATTCTGGGGGATGTGTTAATGCAACGTGCAGGATCGTTAAAATAATGCGAGGCAAGATATAAAACAATCTTACAAGCCCTTTTACTCAAATAATGCTGCAACATTGCCGTTTATTAACTTAAAAATGAGTAACAAATTGTGCCTCGTGTCAGAAGTATAAGAATTAAACAGCGAATCTTGTTATATATTATCTTTTTGCAATCGTTCGTCCCAACATCAGCAGTTTTCCAAGCAAATTATATAGACATTCCAATATGTACACTCTACATACGATCGACATTCAATCTAGAACCGTTTAATGTTTCTTTTTTTTTACTTATCATCGAGCTTGCGTTTTAATTCTTGGACGTTTAGCTGGTTATACTTTAATTCCTAAACGACGTTTTGACACCCGCCATACAATACGCGCGTACGTTAGAATCTCAGTAACTTTGACGCATAATTAATATTTGATTTCGTGACCCCATATCATGCTTTTAAAATGACAAGCGCTGAGATCGAATTTAGACTACATGTGGAATATAAATTCATACTAACATATATTGTACTGTGGTCCCTTCGATTACAGGCTGAAAACTTGCAATAAGCGTCTATTTGATGTCGTCTTGAGCGGGGGATAAAGAGGAAAATTCGGAGTTTGTTGAAAAAATTGGATTTGGCGAGGATTAAACATGAAGAAGTGATGCAGCAATATTTGGAAGACTATAAAGGTTTATCTATGCACAAATTCTGACGAATTAACGAAGCTTAGATTGGGAAGTTGTAGCACTACTTTGCCTAGAACAACTCATTAATATTCATTAATTAAAGTCTCCGAGGGACGGACGCCTTTTTGAATAGTACATTACAATACGAGTGCGTAAACACTTTTTCCGATGAGTGTGACTTTGTAGCACGAGCCGAAGCCGAATGTTACAATCACACGAATTGAAAAGTTTTTCCGACGAGTATTGTATACAATTTTACATATTCATATCGATTTTTTTTTTTTCAGATATTTTATGAATGTAAACTTCATAAAATGCACATCGGATACTTTAGGAAATGATATACTTTTGATTCGTCACAATTTTCAGACCAATCCGATGAAAAGGTTTTGGTTTTTGAAGTCTTATTTTGACTGTGACAGCGTTTTCCCGTTTGAATATAAGAATTCAGGATGCAGTGAAAATTCAATCAACCATAGCTTGTAATTCAATCAGTTTTTAATAAAAGTTTTTCGAGCAAATTTTGCGCATAGTTGAAATATTACTACTGCTGGTACTCAAAGGATTATAGAGAATAACTAAATGGAGGAATCGCCAACAATAAATAACAGTTCCTTGTTTAAATGGGAATGAAATTTGATCTTCTAAGCAAGGAAATGGCTCCGTGAATACCGCAGAAACACTTCCTGCCTTAATTGTTTCCTCGGCAGCCGCTCTCGTCGACAATCCGCGTGAGATCCTTCGATACAAGACAGTCAATGTATTTTGTACAATATGTAGTAATATGCATTTATATAAGAATTGTAACTAATACTTTATTATTCTCATCCTTCTGTGCATTTGCATAAGGAACATTTTTTGTTTAACAACGTTGATTTTCGTTCCACAATTTTGTTCGCATGACCGCATTGCTAAAAATATTTGATCGGTGACACATAGGTAACATCGGGTAGGCGTTTTCATTTTTCTTGATAATAAACGAAAAACAAAAAAGAAATCCGATTATGCAATTAGACTGATACAGGATCTGGAAATTCCAACGTAGCGGGCGATTTTCTGTTTCCTTTCGTTTGTCGATGCTGGGTCAAGTACGGTGGAGTGACGGCGGTATACAAAACAATAAATTCTTCCCTCAAGTACTCCAACAACTCAGTTATATCTACGATAAATGGACTAAAGAAGCGATCTACGCTTCAATCAAATATTTTTTAACAACGGTGGATACACAGTTACCGCAATTCATGCAGTCGACAGCTTAGCCTTTCTCACATACGTGTAACGAATAGTCGCTTTTCGATAATAATTAAATTAAAGTTGCTGATGTTTTATCAAACCAACAACGGATAGTGATTATTTTCTTCTTTTTTTAAACGTTTATCCAGCTTATCCGTACATTCCGGAAAGCCTGCCACGCTGGGCATCGCCTACGCTTTTCAGAGGACGCATCATTCGCAGCGACATAATTGAATTACTTTCGCCCGATTGCGATCGCGCTGACGGCATCAGTCGCAGTTTTCGCAGCAGCGTTCGTCGCAAATTCTGGCAAAAGAATCGATTTGATATTTTACAAACAATATAATGTATAGTAGAAAATGGTTTCTCTATAGTTTTTATCTTTATCGATTCGTTCTGCATCCTCTGAAGTTTCGCGCTTTACATTTTTGTCTCATTTACAACAAAATTCATTATAATTGTTATAATTGTGTGTGTGTACGTGTGTGTATGGATGTGTGTAAAAATTATATTGCTCGCATCGGCACGTCCGTCATCAAAACAATTACAATTTACCCGTGTGTACAGTAGAATTAATTAAATCGCATATCGAAATCGTAATTATTACGGTAATTAACCTTAAACGAAAATAAATGTGTATAAGCCTACGGTTTACAATAAAAATATAAGCTGTGTGCATTTGTTTTTTTTTTCCCTATCCGAGTACTCGCTTCTTACACGAAACCCGCTGTCGGATGTTTCCAGGCCGCAAAGTATCAAAGTAGAACGAAAAGAAAATCGTGTGGATTTGTCCTGCAAAAAATTGGCTTCGTCGTACTTTGGTTTTCATTTTGCCCAACTCATCTTTCATGCAACTAATCATCGTGTTTATGCTATCGTCGAATTTAATTACAGGACTAAGCACTGAATTTTCAATGTGTGTATGGTGTGTGCATTAGAATGATTACAAAAATGTTGTCGCCCTAATGAGTTGTTCATTTATCATGTAAAATAACAACACGGCAGAACATAAAATATAACAACCCAAACCATATACAAAGTAGTAGCAAATATTACCACACAATCTGTAATTAATTAATCCAAATATTTTAGACAAGTAGCGGAACAAATAGAAGATTTATCGATGCATTATTACTCGAGAGCCTACAATTTTTTAATTAGAAACATTAACGGTTTTTAATTTCTGCGATAATTGCTGCACAAAATAAAAAATAAGATGGCGATACGCGCAATCGTTCGACACATGTTGCAAAGTTACTGTTTTATTTTTTGGTATATTCAAATGCGACAACCACCGTTGAGCCGAAAAACAATTTTCTCCCACAGCATGAAATATAAATGAGCGACTCATTAGCGACAGAACGTGTTTTTATTAACCACCCTTGTGTGCAGTCTTCTCGTAGGGGGGGGCCTTGGACTAAATAATAAACGTTTGCATCGTTACATCGTGATATGAGATAAGTTACCAGGATCGATATGGGGGGGCGAGGTCGATGTGGGGGTGGAGCGTCATACAAAAGTCTTGACTGATATTTTCGTACATGGTATAAACAGTAGTAGCCTTCGCATTTTTTTTACTCAGCTGTAGAAAAAGAGCTACGAGACCCGAGTAAACATTGTAAATCGGCGGGACTACGAGAACAGAGAGAGAGAGAGAGCGAAAAGAACGCCGTAAATTTCGGAAACTGAGAACAAAAGAGACGATATACTTCTGTCGATAATGTTCTTGGACTCGAAATACTCTCCACGCCGTTATTCCCATGCTCATATACATATTCTCAGGCACGTTTGATAACGATGAATTCCTGTAATTATTATTTATCTCTTTTTATTTTCGTTTGAGTGGTAAATTTGATTGTGGAACACACTTTCCCAATGCAGACTATCTCTCCCTAAGATTCTCCGTAATATTAAAAGTAGAAATACATATTTTGTTTTTTTTATTGTTACTACTGTTTTTACTTCAATAATATATTATATTCAGTAGTCAGTCCAAGGCAAACATTATCCGCGATAATATAATATAATATAGCTACAATTTTATATATTTTTTCATGTTTTTTTTTCTTGTTGCTGTTGCTGTTGTTGTTGTTGTTGATGTTGTTGTTGTTGTTGTTGTTGTTTAGATCGTTCTACCTATATATTACTTTCTTTTAAAAAATGTATACTTAACATTTAATATAATATAATATAATATAATATAATATATATATCTCTTTAAAATATTTACAATCAATACTATTTTACAGTATCATTAATTGTTTGTTGTTGTGTTAATGTTTCATAAAGGCAATTATCAATGTATCTATTACCGTTGAACGTGTAGTCGTAGTAGTGGTAGTAGTAGTAGTAGTAATAGTTAATAGTTAATAGTAGTAGTGGTAATTTATAGCGTGTAAACATCGTTTTTTCGTGTCTATGCCTGAGTGTGCCTGTTTGCGTGTATGTGTGTGTTTGTGTGTGTTTAAAGTGTTTTTTACAATATTCATTCTCGTGGTACATCGGTATACTATAATACATGCTTAGGAGGTTCACAGGACTGTGCTATACTGATTATACGCCCGATTAAGTTGCCTCTCCACCGGTCTCGACAATCGTTGGTTCGCGCCACTAAATACCGCTTTTTTAAATTCGGACATAACGCTCGCCACTTGGCAAGTGCCAACCGGCGGGCACGGATCGCATTAAGGAGGTTGGAGCACCAGTGGAATTAGTATTGTGTCTATGAAGTATAACAAATAAAGAGGTAACGAAATGATGGATTATTCTTGAATGAAACTGAACAATAATATACGTCCTCGGAGACTGTCATTAATTCATTAACTTTTTTTTCCAGAAATCAACAGTTACGAGTTTTTTATCGACATGAATAAAACTGCGACACTTTGTGAAAACGGTAAAAATCGATTTGCACTGATTTGACTACAGTCCGATGTTTCAACCTCCTCAAAACTTAAGAATTTGTAGTTCTAACGTCGACCTATTGTAGATAATCACGCGTAAAGCCTTCGGCGAGTGACGTATAACCGCATATAACGCAGCTCTCTGTACTCTGACAAATTGTGTGCTCTCTAGTTCCTTGGTATTTCGGGGAGATTTTATCTGTATTGTTTTTTCCGTTTTTTTTGTTATCGGACCACGCTAATACTCGGCAAACATCGTCGGTTATGTTTTAAGGACATCGAATTAGCTTTCTAGCAGAAGCTGGTAGTGTGAGCTCTCTGTAAATGCCTTCGCGATTCATTGTATTAATATTACTAACGATCGAATAACGCACGAGAATATGTGCACGCGTTTGTTTTTTTTTCTTCTCCTTCTTGTTCTTTTTTCTACTGACAATGATGTGAAAAAATTGGTAACAAATTCGAGAAACGACGAAGAGAAGCAGCAGCAGCAGCAGCAGCAGCAGCGGCAGCAGCGGCGGCGACCGAACGCGTGCGACTCTTTGATTTTGGGTGCGGCTCGGTGTGTTTGCGATTATCGTCGCGAACTTCTCACTTCCACTTGCTCTTAACGAATACACGATGAAAAACACTCACAGATTTATAGTGTCCAGGCTATGAGAATTCCGAGACGCGCTGTTGTTGTCTTTGGGCGATGTCGATGCAACGTTAACCTGCTTCGTCACGTTATTCGTGAACGGCATTGCGAATTTAAAGTCCGAACCGTTGGGCAATTTTCGCATGATCTTGCCGGACGTAATGAGCCTGCCGAAGCCTTCCTGGTGGGCGAACGCGTAGCCCGAGCGCAGCGAACGACGTGTGCGTCTCGTCGACGGCGTTCGCAGAATATCCTGACTCTGGCGCGAACGCAGCTGCGCCAGTCGCTGCTTCAGTCGTACTCGCTCCGAGAGCGTGGGCCTCACGTCCAGGAAGAAGAATCTCCACGAGAGCACCGGTATTACCAGAATTATGCACGTTATTACCGTTGTAAACCAAAACGTAGCTTCCGACATTGCCTGACGAATTTTAAGCAGAGGGAGAGAGAGAGATATATATATATAACAGTTAGACGTTTGTAGAGTTATTAAAGTCACTTCGAAGGATGTATCACGTACACGTTTCGGAAAAAATTTGATTCGTTGAACTTTCGTTTGTACGAGACGCGTGATACATTCTTGAAATTGCATTGCCACAGATTGTAACGGAAGAACGTGAAACTGAAGTGTTACTCACCATCGTAAGACTACCGACGTAACTTCCTCCTATGATGAAATTGTAGAAGTAATCTAAAATGAAATACCATATGACTGAGCCCCACACCATTATGTGATTGACAATTGTCCAGTAGGAGGTGTCGAGGGCTATTTGAACCGTAACAACTATGACTAATATAGTGGCTACCACGCTGCCCAGCAACATGTGATCGGAAAGTACATAGCCCTTTGGTGACACTCCGTCCTTGTACGTTCCTGGAAAATAAGAAAGTATGTAAATATGGAAAGGAATTAATATATGAAATAAGTATTTCGGCAAAAGAGTAAACGAATGCAATAGATTTTCTTGACAACCGTGCGTGAACTCACCATAAGGTACTAAAAACAGGACGCAACTGGCAAAGAATCCGTGCAGGGCGCTCCAACAAAATTCTTTTTTGTTAAAGAGCAGGTTTTGATGTCCCGGCGTATACAGCTTAGGATACAATAAACTGTTTTTGTCATTGACATCCTGATCGAATATACCGACGGACAGGACTGGCAAGGACGTGTAAAACAGATTATAGACAGAGATGTACATCGGATCGAATACGGTCTGCAAAATAAGACAATACGGATTAATTCGTGGTTGTTCAACTGTCGCGATCGACACGAGAGCAGTTGATTACAAAAGTAAAATTAAATTCCATCAGAATAAACGTGGACTCAACTCCTCGATCTCAACTTCGGAGCAACGAGCTACAACGAAGGAGTCTCGAGGATCGTATTCGCCTTAGACTCATCACGTGAATTTAATTTTGAGTATATAATCATTTACGGACGAGGTAATTTCTCAGATTGAGGGTTCATTTACCTGTGCGCTGAATCCACAAAAGAAGGCAAACCAGATGTGACAGAGGGTGAAGGCAAAGTTCTTGTAAAAAAAGTACCTAAGAAATTTACACATTCTATAATAGGACCATCTGCCGTGTACGAGTAGCAGCCTCTCCAGGAATCTAAACTGTCCTATCGAGTAGTCCGAGGCTAAAACCGCCTGAAGACCTTCTTGGCCGCTGATCCCGACACCGATGTGCGCCGCTTTGATCATGGACACGTCGTTCGCACCATCGCCTATCGCCAATGTCACAGCTTCTTTGTTTTTCTTTATCAACTCGACGACCATCGCTTTCTGCAGTGGCGTCACCCGACAGCATATCACCGATTTGCCTAAAAACAAAGAAGTAGATTGAAAAATTTGTACATTTTTTGTGGTTTCATTGAATTCTCAGTCACGGGAAAGCCTGACATGGACAAAGTGTTAATATATTTTACAACTAGAGTAATTACGAGCGCTGGCGCGCGTGCCTGAAAAACGTTTCGTCAAAATCAACCTCAGACATTTTTTTTCTCAAGATATCGACTTTTGACCTATACCATCGTTCTCAAGTCGCATATTCTACCCCCGAAAACACTGGTTAACAACCTTTTTTTAATCGATTTTGAAAAAAAAAAATATTTTTGGTGACGTTTTTTTTTGTCAGAAATCGTAGAACCGGCCCCGGACCGGAAATCGCTAAAATCGACCCCAATTTTTTTTCTTTTCAAAATATCGACAAAATCAAGTAAAACGTATTGTTAACCAGTTTTTTCGGGGGTAGAATATGCGACTTGAGAAGAATGGTATAGGTTAAAAGTCGATATTAATAAAAATAATAAATAAAAAAAATCTGAGGTCGATTTCGGCGAAAAGTTTTTCAGACACGTGCGCCAACGCGTGTGATTACCCTAGTAAAGCTTTAAAAGGTTTGGACGTCGCCGCGCCTGTTCTCTTATGTCAAATTTAACACTAAACTGAATTTATTTATCACGTACTTTCCTGGCAACCAGTCACAGTTCGAATAGAATGACAATAATGATTTCCGTTACTCATTAAATTTTTATAAGACGGACGATGATTGACTGGATTTCCACGACGAGGATTTTTTATCCGGCTCTCGAATTGTTTATTTAGTTATAAGTTACGACGAAATGATTCAGAAATAATTGGCTAATCTTGAAAACTAGCGGACGGATGATTATTTATAATTCAAACAACGCGTCAAAGCTACGACTCTGGTGATCGAGGTAAGGAAATACTGGAAGTTTTGTCTTAAAAATTCTCACTTTGAAGGAAAAATGTTTCTATTCAGCAACTGTTTTTGTGGCTAGAAGTGTCTTTCCACAGAATATTTTGTTTTATTTGTAGCCAGATATTAAGGACAGAGATCTCAGGTTTTGTTAGCGCTAATCGACACGCAAATTTTTCTAAAAGTAACTCACATTGGCTGGAAACCTCGAGAAACAATCGCTCCAGCTGGGGATGCAGGGCGTGAACGAGGGAGTGTCCGTTAACGACGATGGCGAACCCCGCGGCCATATCCATCTCGCGGTCCTCCGGATCGTCTCGGCTTTGATTGTACTCTGTATCGCTGCTGCACAGACGGGAAGAAGGGAGGGGGGCGAAAAATTCATTGTAAAGTATCCGAGTGTTTAAGTCTCACGGCGCCTCCCCCACAATTGGCCATGATTTATAGCCGTTGCTCCCGGAGCTCTTGCTTATTATCGAGTCAGATTTCAACTTTGCTTGTCGATCATTAAATTCTGAACGTACAACAAGTCAAGAAAATGCTATACGTGCACATTAGAAGTAGAAACTAAAGTAAAGAATAATTGTTCTCCCACTGATCCTTTGAATCAGTTGGTTTTTCAACATTTAACGAAAAGTTTCAGGACGGTGAAAGCTACGACTTTTTTCCCAAACACTCTAACGTCTAAAATTAAGATTGAAATAATAGTTGAAATCTGATTTTCGAATTCGCATGATGCACGTGATATCGAACAGTGGAGAAGTCCACGCGTCCGCAGTCACACGTCTATACACACAGTGCACTCTTGCATCGGGTATTGTCGTCGTAAACGAGAGAAAAACGTGACATAAAGCAACACTTTATCATTTATGTTGTTATCACTATAATGATTAGGATTAATTTTAAGCAGTCAGAAAGAGAAGGAGTGATTATCAAGCATCATAGTATGTCGTATTACTCGTTAAATCGGGGCTAAAATGTAAACAAGTAGTTGAACACTACAATAATAAAAAAAAAAAACAAAAGAAAAAAATCGCATCATTCTCCCGAAACTACGAATTTGAAAATGTTATGTATGCAGCACACGGACACAAAGGCTATGTATTTTCTACGTGTACGAACATAACTCGAAACACTTGAAACAAAATTCTGAGAAAGGAACGATAAAAAGAGGTTTGCATGAAATCGCTATTGAGTGTAAATAGCTACTTGAACATTATGAATTCAATGTTACATGCAGATTTGATAACTCGTCCTTGTGGTGCTATCAAATGTAAAATAATAACTACAATCCAACTGTTGAGACATGTAAGAGTTGCAAGATTCTTAGAACTGCTGCGCATACGCCGGGAAAGGGTAATTAAACCACTGTTACTCGAGCTACGAGCGTTTCTCTCACGCTTATCCTTGATTCTCCTCTATTTGTAACTGAAAAGCGTCGCTAGAAGATGATTGTTCGTGCCATATTCGATTCTTACGTTCGTTATGTGTGTGTGTGTTTTTTTTTTTTTTTTTTTTTTTTTTTTTCAAGACGATGACGTCGCTTCGCATTGCTTTTTGCGGACTCTTTAGCTACTGTTTTGTCTGGAACTTCCTACTGCCAGAATTATTTTTGTCCACACCGTCTTACAGAACAGACACCGTATGTTTGAGTAAACAGTGCTGAGTTATGCTATTTTATCAAACGAGGAATCGTGTAGCTTTGCCAAATTCGTATGTTTAGACACGATACGCAAGATTGTCAGTATGTCAGGAAATAAAAGCAGGTAGAGGGATGAGACTTCTAGAGTTCCAGATCCGTGGATCGATTTAACTTCGTTCTCTTAGAGAATTCGTTCTCTAATCAAACATTGGTGCAATACTCTGCTCTGCAATTTGTATCATTGGTTTAGTAAACAAAAGTATGAAAAAGAGGTTGTATGAAAAAGTATGAAGGAGAGGTTAAGAAACTGCAAAGCTTATTTTAAAAAATCGGTTTGACGAGTAACGGCGGGTTAACAACCGTATCGCGATCTACTGTAATCGGGAGCTCGATAAAAAGGATTTTTCGTAGGTGAACGAGAAAACGACCGAACTTGTGATGATTTTAACGGTCGATTATGTATTCCCAAGCGTAATAAGACAACGAATGAAGGCATTGCACGGGACACGGTGCGACATTCAATGGATGATGACAATAGTAATAATAACATATGTCTGGGTAAATATGCGTTAATCAGTCAGAATAAGGAATGCAAAAAAAGAATGTTGGATATGAATTTGTTTTGTACTCCGTCTCTTTCGTTTGCCTGACCTTTCCTTGTCCCACCTGAATGTGACGATGGAGAGAGCCGGCCTATTCTGATGATTCGAAGCCGTCTTTATAGTTTCGAGATACCGTGTCAGTTGGGTCTCGACGCCGTCGTACGTCGTCGCGTCGACGATAAATACATCCGTGAGATCGTCAGTCAGCAATTGGCACGAGTACCCGATGTTGATCGCCGTTTCTGTCAAAGAAAACGAAACGAAATCGAAAATTAATGGCTCGCTTTTACTTGACTTTAGTTAACTTTAACGCCAAACAAATATTTTTAAAGCACGAACTGGGCCATCAGCTCAGTCTGTTTAGCCTCAGTAAATATTACAAAGAAGCCACACAATCCATTTCAACGCTTCAAATCATTTAAAGGAAATTAATCGCACAAAAATGATTAATTTGAAAAATGGTTTCTTTGAATTTGAATTAATTTTGAAAAATTAATTTGAAAAATGGAAAATTCTGCCGAGATTTTCCTTGAAAAAAATAAAAAAATAAAAAAATAAATAAAAGAAAATCAAATCGGAATTACCTTGTTTATCGCCGGTGAGTACCCAGACTTTTATACCAGCAAGGCCCAGATTCGCGATCGACTGTGGCACGCCATCCTGCAGTTTGTCCTCGATGGCTGTGGCCCCGAGAAGCGTCATGTCCTTCTCGATCTCCTCGTAAATCGCATCGAGTTTGTCGTCCCGATCCTCGGTACTGACGGCGGCTTCCTGATGCCTCTGTTTCCAGTCGTTGAAGAAGCTCTCGTCGAGGTCCCTCACCGAGAGGCACAACGTTCGCAGACCCTCGCCCGCGAATTTGTTCAAATGCTCCAGTGTCCTGGTCATCATGCCGTCGCTCTCGTTCTTCAGTCTCTCGTATATCACGTTGTCCGCGCCTTTGCAGTACAGCCTCAGATGGCCATTTCGCCTCAGTATCACGGACATTCGTTTTCTCACGTTGTTGAAGTCGAGGATGCACAGAAGTTCGTAAACCTCGCGCTGTCCCATCACGTCGATCGTGATACTGTTCGGCGATCGTTCCCTGAACACGAAGCCAAAATTTCGCGCCGCCGACACGAGGGCCGCCTCGTCCGGCGACTGGGCCTGGTACTCGAGCCGCCCGTTCTTTTCCTCCGGCATCACCGTGTGACATAGAGCCAACAAACGAAAAAAACTGTGTACGTCCTCGTTGTCGCGCTTCACCGCCTCGAGCAACGCCGGATCGTAGAATTTAAATTCGGGCTCGTAGTCCTTGTTGAAGGAAAAGTCCAGCGGCGGCACGGTCTGCAAAGTCATTGGAGGTTTAATGCGTTTGAAAGTCGAACCTCGTACGGGAAACCCAAGAAAGACATTCTACGTAGAGTTTATGTTAATACTGACAGATCGTGATACATTTAGGATGTATGGGTCATTGATTTCGGCTCTATTGGCGATAGTTATAAAGTTAATTTGAAATAAATCGGTATTAAAACCGTACTCCAGAGAAACAATTCAAAGGTTAAAAGGTGCAAATTCGGAAAATTCGAAGTATTACCGTCTCTCAATCTGGTTGATCTTCGTCTTGAGCATGTAAATATTTTTACCCTTTTTGACGTATTAATTTCGATGATAACATTGCATTTTTTGTTATTGAGAAGAACATCAATTTTGAGTGTACGTTACTCTGAAAATGATTGATGAAACGATTTTGCAATTAGGAAAATATATTAAAAAATAACTTCTACTTCGCGTATATCCCATACATCCTTAAGATCTAGTGTATGAAGATACCAGTTCCCGATGAATAAGAGACAGACTTTGTTTTGCGCAATAACTGTCTGTAAAATGAAGAAATGTTTGATTAGTACCAAAGCCACCCTTAGACGTTGCACTGAAAAACAGACAGAGACAGCTGGAAAAGTGGAAGAATCACTAGCGCTGAGCTTGCATATTGTTCCAAGGCACAGCAGCAACAAACGTGTGCAAAAGGGTTGCGAAAAGCAAATGAACCAAACCTCGTTGATCGACAGATAAGTAAAAAAGGAAAAGGATGAAATAAAACGAGCGATCGTATCACTTGAGAGCAGATAATTGGCGAGATACGGTAAAAATAGCTCTAAAACATAAGCATGCGTACTGAAGGCTTCTCTTCGAGTTTCGAAGGGTCGCTGATGCTTGGCTCCGGGGTCGTGCTGGACATCCGATCAGCCTGCTCCAAGAGTCGCGCGTTCGCCCCGCTAATCGGGCTGTAAACTCGACGCACAAACTCCTGCCCGTTCTTCCATCCCATCGTTGACGACTGCGCCGTTTTGTTGTCCTTCTACATGCAGCATACACATGCTGAATAATGTGCACGACGATTTGTCTTTTTTTAGCATATCGCGAGAGGATTGGCATCCAGTGTCGTATCTTATTTTTCATTATCGTTGCCATTATTCTCTATGTGCACGTGTGAGGGCAGTAAACATCAAATCGTGCTAGCAAACGAAAACTAACGATTGCGGGGAGAGTGCGATGAAGTTTCGAAAATGATTGTAGCCGTATTGTCGGTATTTAAATAAGAAAAAAAAATCATGGGATAAATAGTCACTAGTTTTAACCGGTGCTTTGGCCTAGTGGATAGCGTGCTAGCCTCTAAACCAGAGCATCGGTAGGTCGAGGGTTCGAGTCCCGCTGCCGTCGTTTTCGCTAAGAAATAAATATTCGGGCGCGATGTAGCTCCAGGTATACATATGTATACCTGTAGTCCGAGTGTTTACAGTCTCAGTGAAACGCGATTAGCTCCGGCGGCGCGAAGCGAACTTGAGACCGACTGTATCGACAGAGGTTTTCTGCAGTTTCCCTCTGTCTTCTGGGCTCTGTCCAGAGGCAAATGCGATACAGTGGGGGAAGTCGGCTGCAGCCGCAAAAAGGGGGGGGGGGGGACTGGCTCGGTCTTGAACAGGACTAACAATGATTGAGCACAGGAAAAAAGTACAAACGATCGGGCCGACCCGCTATAGGCAATTGCCTGAAAAGCGGGGGGACAATAAAATAAAAAAATAAAAAAATAAAAAAATAAAAAAATTAGTCACTAGTTTTCCCAGCACAAACGTTAATACTAAAAATTCGGCGGATTTCTCGAAATTTCATCGTCGTCTTCCGCAAACAAAAAAAATATTGAACTCAAAGGGGCAGCAAAAAACACTGTAAAATGTATAAAATGTAAAACTGTAGCTTGCCTCTCAAAACACTGAGTTGTTATAAGACTTGGCGGTAATACGTTAAAAACGAAAGTTCATGATCGTCTGTCTCACCTCGCTGAGATCGATGACTTCGCCGGTGACTTCGTCGATCACGTCCCCGTAACTTTTACCGGCGACCGAGCACTTGTTAAACGTCATTATGTTTTGCGTCAGAGTTCCCGTTTTATCCGAAAAAATATATTCAATTTGTCCGAGCTCCTCGTTAAGCGTAGTAGTCCTGGCCTTGGCGTGCGTGTTCGTCGGCGCGTAATACATTTCCTCGTCCCAATTGATGAGAAACGATTGCACGAATCTTATGACCTCGACACTGACGTACAAACTTATCGGTACGACGGTATTTAGAACGATAGCGTATGAGAAGAATACGAGAAGCGCGATCACTGTGGCACCGCCCAAAGGCTCGCTAGGCACCAGCGAGTCCCACGGCAAATACACTTGGAAGTAACGTCCGACCAGGCTCTCCCATATGCCGCAACCGATCATGCAGAATAAACACATCGACAGCAGGAAGAAGACTATTCCTATTATCAGGAGATTCAGCAGTCTGTCTATCGAGGTTCTCTTGAATTTTGTCTTTCCTGAGTTTTGCATCAGCTTGGTGTCCCTGCCAGCAAAGATCACCACACCGTAGCACCACTGTGTGTTTCGGAGCACGCAACCTCGTAATATGACCTTGTCGTTGTCCAGTATGTACCTGGAATCGAAACGAAAACGTTCAATTTCAACACAACCGTTGTCATGCCGAGTGCTCGACAGAATAGGCATTGCAATTGAAGGAAAAAGAAAACAAGATTTTTGCAACAAGTTTGCAATGATTAATTGTAATAGAACGTACGCGAGTTCGCAGACTGTGCGTGCGTATGAATATGTAGACAAATCAGTGCTAGATACACTTTTTTTTCTTAAATACAACACGGAAGACAAGAATTGCTCGAAATAATGGATATTTTGTTATTACTCAAAGTATTAATTTATATTATTAACGTCAAACAAACGCACATCGATTTGTTTTTCAATGATTTTTTAATGAAAGTTATCATTATTATTGTAAGAAAACCATTAAGAATTATATATATATTTCGGCTGCAAGCCAACAAAATTTTGCCTGTGTAGTTCGATTCTTTGCTCTCCCGTATTTCGATACGTACTTGTTACCCCTCCACGTCAAAGTCCCATCGAACTTGTTCAACAAATTGTTGGGAGTTTCGCAGACAATTTCCCCATCGAATTCGCCGATCATTTCGTTGTTATCCATCATCTCCGCTGTCTCGATCAAGCACTGTCGACACTTTAGATTCGTCTCTCTGCAATAAAACGGAATAATGTCAATTATTTTTGCTGTTATTAAAATCGCGCTTTTATCTTAGTGTCTATTGTCTATACACTAACCCATCAAGTTCTGCAGTCTCAATATAACAGAGGCCATTTGGTTCGCTCGTCGAAAGTAGAAGAACATCAGCCGCGACGAACTGATCGTTTTCCATTCTTATGACATCGCCCACTTGAACCTGCGACCACTTCTCCACTTTCAGATTCGTTCCTCGCAGTGTCTGCGATTTTCTGTTGTTCACTTGTGAATCGCTGCTGTGTCGTTGCTATACGATTAAGGAATAATAGAATATTATCTTTATGATCATATAATATAAATAAAATGCAAATATTAAAAAAGAAGATCCAGACATATTCGCTGAGATTGCCTGTTTCAGAAACTGTAGTTTAATATCCGGCGAACCGGTTAATGTTTAGTCCAAATAAAGTAGCTTTTTCTTAATCAATCTGCTCTGCAGTGTAATCTGATGTGTTTTATTTCACTCAAACACGAAACTTCTTTCAGTTGATTGGAAAGAAGGAAAATCTAAGTTAAACGAAATCGCGCATCAAGAGGGAATTTTATTACACGGAAACAGGCGGCAACCTTGAAGAAAAATCAATTGAAAAATTGTAGCTTTATCGTCGAACTGTATCTCTCTCGTATAACGTCGCCTTAAGCCAGAGAGATGATTATTTAATTATTCTAAAACTCACATAGTCGTCATAGGCATCTTTGACGGCAGTGAGCGTAAGCACCCCGATAAGAGGTATGGCTGTGGTGATGGGCGTGAGGGAGGATATCGCGGGTATCATCTGAAGCACCAGCAGGCATAGGAAGTAAAAGTTGGCGAGCCGTTGAAATTGCTCAAACAAATTCAATGGCAGGAACGTCAGAACCGAATACTTGGACGTCTTGATGTAGTTGTTCTGTGAACAAGCAAGCGAACATCGGTGCTTAGGTTTCCTCGTAATCTCGGCGAGCATGTCGCGGCTGATTGACGCGCACTTTCGCGGTCAACAGGCTTGTTACGTGACCTAAGTCTGCTCTTACCGCATAATGAAATTGTGAGTTGTACTCGCGATTATTCGCGCGAATCCGCCTCTCCGTTTCTGCAAGAAGAAAGCAAGGAGTTAGTTCAGAGCAATTGTCGTTTTGTAAACGCAACCGATGCATTAACTGGCTGCGCCAGTTAATGCGTCGGCACGATAGCATTTATGTGTGTGATTGTGAAATGTCGCTCAAGGATACTCGATGATTTCTTTTTTAGTCAGCGCCGCCGTAGATCCCGTAAGGTCTCGGCCCTGAACATCACTTATTACACGCAGTATATTACTCAAACGCGACGAATGGTCTATATATTATGATGCCGCATTAGTTATACCATGGACATTCAAAACGTCTTGCAAGTCAGCGACTAGATACGTGAGGAGGTCATGTAAAAGATGATTAATTCGAAATTGACGTTTTTCCTTAGCCGAAAATTCGGAATAGGATTGTGTGTAAATTTGGAATTAGTATCAACGGATTCATTAATGAGTGGATTCTCGTGGTGGGTTTGTATGAAATTCGTGATTCGTTCGAATAAAAATCTCATGTTCGAGAAGTTGTGTGAAATGGGAGATGGAAATCCTGCTTAGCCTGGCAATTATTTGGGATGTGAAATGTGGATAGTTAAGCCTTTAAGGGATCTCCATGAAAATTCCAAATTAGCGTAGAATTTATATTAGACTTTTGTTTACTATTACAATCCTACGCAGTACTTTTTTTCTTGGCAGAAAATGTTTGCCGCGACATCAAATTCGTAGGTGCTGTTAATAACGTCATTGCGAAAATGATATTGCTGGGTTTTTCGAAACTCTTACAGCATTAGCTTGGAAAAGTCTCTGCAGCGAGATGAGATGTAATGATCATGCTGCGCTAATGAACTATCAGAACAGCTCACTATGCAATAGGAAAGGAAATACGCTTGCGTAATGCATCTTGCTGCCTTATCAGTCGTAAGCTGCTCACTCACCTGACTGCAGTCTACCGTTAAGCCGTCACAAAGGACGTTTGATACAAACATGACACAACTCACAGCTTATTACGACGGACACCCTCAATGTTAACCGGTTGCACGGTGAATTGTCACTTTTTTCTAATTTCAAGCATACTTTGTTAGGTATTTAACAATAATTTTCTTAAATATCCTATCATAATGGTAAAGAAATCCACAAAAATTGTATAAAGATAAAGATTTCCTCCCGTAAAAAGTTTATGAATCGCAAAATCCATTGTTGTCTATCTATTCGTGCTTTGATTAGTCGTCGGATTCGTCAGACGTACTGGGATCAGGACCGAGTTCATGCATTGAAATTTTTTGTCAGTGTCAAACGTCAAAATTGACATAAAAGGACCCCCGCGCCAATCCTTCTACCTTAAAAAATGTATGCGCAAGACAAAAAAATATAAAGGAGCAGATCTTGCCATTTTTCGAACGATGGTATAAGCGAAAAGTCACAATCTCGAAGAACAATATATTAAGAGGTAAGTTCGATTCGTTTGTATGCCCGAGCCACGTTTGTTATAAAAATGCTTCAAAAGCAATATCATAAAAATCAGTAGATAAGAAAATCAGTGACTAAAAATCAGTGACTCTTCGTTTTTTTTAATCTAGAGCATTTATTTCCGTACGCCCAACATTTGTTTATTTTCTTTTTTCTTTTTATGGCATTTTGGCACAAAAATCATTTTTTAATAACATTTTGTGTTTTCTTACCAATATAGTAGAGAATTCTCAAATAAAGTAATAGTAAATTATTTCAGATAAACAAACAAGAGCGATTCGAAGATTGATGGAACAGTTAGATCCCTGCTTTAACGACGACTGCCTTCAATTCTAGATTCAAATGTAGAGTCTACAAGCGACGGTAATTTTTAAGAGGCAGTAATACTTCACTCGGAACTTCGTCGCCCAATGTTAAACGCCTATAGGGCTGTCTCTCTCGCACCTAGCGCTGTCTCTCTCGCACCTTTGTTTCTCGATTCTCCTGAACGAACGGCTTCGAGGATCGAAGAGCCACAAGCTCAGCCCAATTCCGCAATACTTCCGCATATTCTCTGAAAATATGAGCTCTATCTGCCGAGTATTTTGGGAGAAAACAACATTCCAAATTTCGAAGTGAGTATCACTGCCTCTCGAGAGGAGAGTTTTTGTTTTTCGATTCTCCTGAATAAACGGCTACGAGTACCGAGAAGCCAGAAGTACAGCCCAATGCTGCAATACCTCCACACATTCCCTCAAAATTTGAGCTCTAGCTGCCAAGTATTTTGGGAGAAAATAGGTTTCGACATTTTTTTGCCGGCTGGGGGAGGGGAGCTGCCTCTTAATTACAGCGCAAACTCGATGTCTCGTAGCGCGCGGGGTGAAGGACTCACCGCTGGAGAAGAAGACGGTGCTGCGGCCTATGCACTCGGTGGCCGGCGGTGAATTTGGGGGTCCTGACGATGAGCTCGTTGGGGTGGGTCGGTACCTCGTACCCTTCCAGACGACGAGCTTCCCAAGTACTGTGAGCAGTGACTCGCGTAACGTGCTGTGTCTGCTGCTCGGTCCACCGAGGCTGCTCGTCGAGTCTCTGCTCTTGGAGCATTCGGCGGCGGGCTCAAGTTCGTCGCACGAAGACGGAAAATTCACGACCACGTGAGTCGCCGGCGGTGTACGCTGCAGCTGTAGTTGCTTGTTTTTGCTTTTCCGTCGCTTCCGCTTCTTCTTCCGGGTACCGGAACCCGCGAGTATAGATCCATGGGCTCCATCGCCACTTGCCACTGGACTCGTTGCACCTCCATCAACGCCGTCGTCGTCTCGCACCTTTTAGCCGATATTGAGCGATAGACGGCGACAAGATCCAGATCGATAGGACAGAAAGATCGTTCACGAACTAATGAATTCACGGACAATCGGAGTAGGAATAGCGAAAAAACGCCGTACGCCCCGTTTGACACAAATCGTTGGATGCATTTCGTGATAAAATCGACAATTCGTGTAATCCCTCGAATATTCAGGTTCAGAGAAAAAACAGAGTGGCATTTGGAGTGATTAAATATATGTATTATTTTTTCGGGTAATATTAATAACGTTACTGAATCGTGTGGGCGATAAACCAACCGACTTCCGGCATTCGGCGATATTTTCATAGTCTGTGATATTTTATTCCCGGCAGCGCGAGTGTTTAACAAAATGTAATCAATCTGTATCGAGTGTTGTTCTACGAACTCAAACATTGAAAAATATCAGATACAATTATTCCACGAATAAAAAAATATTTTATTGTAAAACAATAAACACCGACATCCGCCTATGAATTCTTAATAAACATCACCAGCGAGATTTTTGTGTTAACAACCTAACGAGACTTCCGTGCCATACGTTAAATTATTTCATACGAAATATGCGAATATAAAAAAAAGTTTTAAATTGTCTTCAAGCAGCATCGTGAATTACGAAAGAGACTTTGATATTGTAGTAGACACATCTAACGAGGCTTCTGCTCTAACAAGTTTGACTCAAACGTCCAACTCTACTCGTATGAAATCTAAAAGTGAAATAAAAATGTTTAAAAGCGACTGCACTCGGCACCGAAAACTCTAAACGAAGCCGAAATTCTCTCCCTGAGATTTGATTTCATGCTGTTTACTTCTGCGCGAAATCCTCGACACCTCGGACGAGAATTCCGCACCAAAAACTTTGCTAAACTTTCCGACACTTCATACGAAATATAAAAATAACAAAAATTATGAAAAGTGCCTGCAGTCGACATCCTAGTATGCAAACGAAGCTTCGGTGTAATAGTAGGAATCTCGTACTCCAATTCTGCATCAACAAATTTGTGTCAAACGTTTCCTATACTTAATATAAATTGCGTTACACAGTGTTCAACAGGAGAACTAGCGAATGGCAGCGTTTTCTCCGCTCGACTGCTCGTTTATTACACAGCGAAATGATACATGATAGTGAAGAATTTCTCCGATCGAAACGTTTGATGTTGTTAGGATTTCAGCACATCACGACTGTAGTAAAGTCTAAAAACACCATCAACGACATTGAAAATACTAAGAACATTGATTCCCATTTGAAAAGCCAAAACAAATAGTCAATAAATCAATGAAAAAAGTTTTATAAAGTATTTTTTCCGAAATAAAGTTGCTGATTATTTCAAATATATGTTAACTTTTTCTACAAATTATTTGACATGCCTGGACTGTCACGATTTTCTTATGACTCCATGCAGAAACCGACATTTTGAAATCGCAAGAAATATTCTTTAAAAAATGACATGTATTCAGAAAGATCAGATTAGAAATTTCAAAAAAGTTTGCAAATCTATGTTTCAACTAATTAATGAATAAACTTTTTAACCGAATCATTACAAAAAATCGCTTTTCTCGGTGTATCCACTGCCATTGATGATTTTCCTCTCGTCGGTGAGGCCGACGTTCTAATCGAATCAAAGTTTTGTGTGTGAATGACCGTGTGAAGCTTAACTGCCGGTGCACCAAAGTACACACGGAGCGAGGAAAATACTGGAACGCGAGCGTCAAAGCCTCCGGGGCTTTGCATAATTAAAACACGTGGGGTTTTCCAATAGCGATGTTCCCGTGGAAAAAATGGGTAAAAGCTCCCATTCGCTGTTTCGCTTGTGTTGTTGAGTTACGCGCGAGTAGTCGATGTGGTGCATGGAACTCACCTCGAAGACCTCGAGTTCCAGCGTGTCCACCTCGACGTTCATCGCTATCCTACGCAATAACTATATTATAAGTCTCGTGCTATAAGGCGATGCTCTACCTCGTCGTCGTCGCGGCAGCGTTGCCCTGCCGACGAGACCAGCACGTCCTCGCCCTTTACATTGTTCTCTCCGCGACCGAGTCCCTTGTCACCTGACATCACTCGCACTTATCGCGGCATCAGGCGCCACCGTCCAACGTAGCTTTCTTCATAATAATCGAAACGATATCGTCACCGCAGCCACGACGTTCGCTCGTGTCGCTCGTATCTCCCGTTACTTCCGCCTTCGCGGTACGAATGTTCGTGAATCTTTCAAGCACCCGAGCGGCGACTCGTGCTTTCGGCATTTTATTATTTTACAACGATCCCTGAGATCGGCTAATCTACTCGTACAATTGATTCACGCTTCCTCTTCAAGGATGATCGTGCATTCCACGAGCGCTGAGGTTTCTTATTCTTCTTCTTATTTTTTCTCTCCTGGGATAAATGCGTTAGGCCTGAGACGCGACGCTGGCTTTTGTCCTTCTCTTCGTGTCCCCAGCCATCATTATTTCGTCGCGAGACTCCGAGGTCAGCTGACTTGAGATCGGCGCGTTGTTGATCCACGTGGCTGATGCTTGCTGATCGAGGAACCCTGCGTGATGTCATAACGTGAGAAATATATATTTTTAGTATGACGTTCGAAGACTCGGTGCGGGTCATTATTCGACAAACGTGTCACGCAGGCGACGCTGGGCAAAATTGCTTTTGAGCGAATAAGATGTCATTTTTTCGAGAAAAAAAAGTCCAAGTTCTATCCAGTTTTATGCGCATTTGAGGGGAAAACGCAGTACTCTTTTTGAAACAATTCTCTAAAATGTCTTTAATGTAATCATTAGAAATATTGTTTTCGATCGTGGATCACGAAGTAGTTGAGACAGAAATTTCGGTGTACAGATTTGGAACAAGGTAGTTTCAAATTGGTTCTGATAAAACCCGATATGATCCGTAGATTTATTTTGTAGTAATCTGATTTCTGTTTATCAGCTGATTCCTGTAACGTATGCTATTTATATATGTAGTAAATCCACAAACTTATCAGCAATCCTCATGCTGGCCCTTCAAGTCGGTAAAAACGATGCGATGATACGTTTCCCAATGTACGCTATGAAAGGTTCCAGTGTATTTACTTTCATCTTTATTTCTAATATAGTATTTTCATTTTTATTTCTTATTTGTTCGGCACGTAACCACAAACCGTGAAGGGCCAGAGAGAGAGAGAGAGAGAGAGAGAGAGAGGAGAAATAGTTCCTTGTATTATTGGAAATCAAATAACGTTTCGGTGGATAAGTATCTGACGCGCGCAACGTTGTAAAAGCCTCTCAATCACTCTCATCCCCATCAATTTTAATTCATTCTCTTCATTCTCATACGCAACACCCGTTAAAATGTATTGCACCGAGCTTTCAAGATTTTATCTCTCACGCTTCTAGTCGTCAATTCTTCTACCCGCGATATATAGTGTGCGAAGTAATTTACGACGCGAATGACCTTCCGGAAGATTGGGTGTAAAGAACAAAGTTCACTCTTCGACAGCGAAATAGTGTCACGATTACGAGAAAAACGTGAAGCTAGGTGGAAACGGGAGACTTTGTTTATCGAAGACTCTGCGTGAATTGCAATTATTTGCCATTGTTATTGGGCCTGCTGTTTTATCTTTCGGTTTAACGTTTAGATAGACAAACTAGGACGCGTAGGAGAGGACAGATGGCAGAAAGAAATGGAATTCGAATCCGCGACCGTGTGGACTAAACGTTAGCGCGTCAGTCGGCAAACCACTCGAAACCGCTATATACTATGAAGCAAATAACGCCGTAATTGAGCGCACCGCGATAATTGATTGCCGCTGAATGAGCAATTTACTACTGCGTTTCATGCTGCCACGCACGTAGTTGTTTAAAAAAGGTTCAGTTATAATACTTTTCTCATTGGGTTTGCAATACATTTTTTTTATTTCTCCGGTAAATAGCAATAAATTGAATTTTGATTAAACTTAAAAAATGGGTAACTCTTGTTACACATAAAACAGATAAAGCCGTTTTTTTAGTTTTACAATTTGTTTAATTTTCAGCTTTGAGATATTTGAAAAAATGAAAATTATTATTAAAGCAGAGGAATAAAAAAAACTTTTACGACCCGGTTGCACATTTAACCAGAATTGAGGCTCCAATCAGGGCGATATTTTTTCACGAAGTGCCGTTCAATTCTTCGTAATTCGTCTCTTAAAAAAACGAGAAAAACAAGTCCAGTTGTGAGTGTAAGCAAAGCCGGAATTATTATCAAGTCCAGAAATAACCGGCATTCGAGCGCAAACGGGACTCGAGTACAGCCACGGTGTCCCCAATGCTTAGAAACAAAACTATTATTGCGACCGGCTGATATGCAAACCCGTCGACGCAAAACGCGGCGCGATTTTCCGACACGCCCTCATTTTTATCGCGCACAATGTTCAGTGAGTATTCCTACCGAGTTGCGGAACCGAGATTTCCCGAATTAAATTTGTTGTACAATTAATTGTTTCGGTAGACAAATAAAAAATATTTAAATGCCAATATAACTTTTACAATTATGCAAAACTTTTACATTCAATTAAAATGTTGGTGAGTGAAACGAAAAATCATAATTTACACGATAATTTGTGAGAATATATAAAACAAAGGGTTGGAAAATCCACGTTGCGATTCTCAACGCGCAATTCAATAGCCACGGCCAACGTCGATATAGACGAGTTTTTACCAAACATTCCTTCGAATCATAGCAGCTGACTCGTCTCTTCTCAAATTAGCCCCAGCGCACTCCAGTCCCTCGGTCTCGCTTCTCACACGCCGCTCCACTAATAGATATCGAAAAGCCAGAATAGCTTGAGTCGACTGTTTACTTGATTACGTGCAAATTGAATGAAATTCTACGCGACAACGAGGATGAAAAGGGAAATAAACGGTCGGCCATAAAGGTCAAACGATTTGAGCGTGGACGAAGCGGTGGTTAAGGCAGCTACCGCGTTTTCACATTAGCCAAATGAGTGCTACATTTATTTTTGCAATGGCTCACGCAAAGCCTTAATGCATTAATCAACAGTAATGCGCCATGGACTTGCGAAAGACATTAACTGTTCAGTGCAAATTTCCGTTGAGTCGCCTCGAAGAATTATCCGCAATCTCTCACGTTATTTGATGGATAAGGATTTACTCTCAACCTCGAGCAGCGCTCGACTAATTTTCCACGTGGATTTGGAGAATTGTCAAGCATCCTCTCAGAGAACAAAACGAGCGAAAAAAAAAAGTACAAAAATGAAGCGAAAATTGCATTATACAGGAAATATTTTTACAAAACCCATTGCAGTATCAAAGTGCAATGAAATGCAATGTACCAAAACCGCGTGGCAATGAAGCAATAAATTTCGATAATACCGCGTTCTCATCGCCGCGCTGAGTCTCGAAGAAAATATACAACGCGTAATACGAGTATCATAATTTTGTCACGTGACGACCGGTAACACGGCGAGGATATCGGAGAGTGGATGACCGTCATAGCCGGCGCCCAGTTGGCGTCTAAATACCCACACTCTCGTGCTCGACCCCGCTCCAAAAGCCCGAGAGCTTCGGTGCGTGCTTTTCGTGGACGCGACGAGTGGCGAGCGGCTCGCGTATAACAATCGCGTCTAAGGGACTAAGGAGCAGGGGGGAGGGAGGAGAGGCTTCGAGAGAGACAGAGAAAAAGAAGAAGAGAGGGAAAGAGAAACAGAGAAGAAGAGAAGAAACGGAGAAGAATGAACGAGGGAGAGGTTAGGAAGGAAGGAAGGGAGGGTGGGTGGTTGATGTGCGGGGCGATGTAAGCTACGCGTTAATCTGTATGCGTGAAGGCTCGCACGTGAGGCCGCCGTCCGCGAGAATGTGTAGAGGGGTCTATACGCGCTTTTAAGGTCGAGTAACGATCGGAACTGGTATAAGAGAGAAGCCGAGTCTTGAGGCGCCCAGGGCCACCACGATTCCCTCTCGCAGTCTACTACAGTTATTAGCAATAAAATCTCGGCCTCCCCGGCTTATCCGTCTTTCCGTCCACCAAAGCAGAGCAGAGCCAACGGTCGTTCGCACGCGGCTGAAGCGTCGACACGTTTCCTTTCGTATTCCTTTTTTTTTCGTTCTCTCTTTGTTTTTCATTTCCTTTTTCCACGATCGATCCGCCGATTTTACGCTCGCCCGACGAGCAAAACGCTCGACAACAGACACACAGCGTAAATAATGCACGAGGGGTTTTATTTTTCTCGTCACTTTCGTTCGTGACTGTTATTCTGTCCCTCTCGCTCTCGCTCTCGCTCTCTTTCCCTCTTTGTCCCTCCCCCCTCCCTAGCCGCTTCGTTCTCTTTCCCTATACGCGCTGACCCCACCACTACCGCCTGACCGGGATTACTAGCCCCTCGAGAGAACGCGTCGCGACGAGTATCTCGCAGAATGCGTGTTTTTCCTTTCTTCCTTCCTTCCTTCCTTCTTTTCTTTCTCTTTTCGCGTCCGTTCGGACACTCGACACTCTCGCGCACCCCTTCAACAATTGACTCGTGCGCCTAGTCACTATGTCGAAAGCGCTCGCCACCGCTTTCTATCTCTCTTTCCCTCCCTCTCTATATATATTTACACACACACGCATACACAGAGGACACACACGAAATATATGCGTACATATCTCATTCTGTCTCTCTCTCTCTACACACCCTCGTTAGAAGCGCGGTACGTGAAAAATACGCTGGGTGTGCGCGCGTGTGCGTCTCACGCTCGCCAAGATGACCCGCACCCACCGACGACGAGGACGTAATTCTTCGTCGAATTATCGTCAAACCGCGTTACGGTTGGTCTTTCGTTTTTTTAACGCTGCGTTGTTTTACCTAAACAGTATATTTAGACACTCGCGTAGCTTCCCGTGGAATGTTTCCACGTCGATACCTCCGCGGTTTCATTTTACGCCGACGTGCACGATTATTTTTTCGGTTATTTTTTGTTTTCTTTTCTTCCCCGTTCTCGGTGCCTCTTTCCGTTTTGTTTCTCGTCGCTCGTCCCGTTCGTTCCACCGCTCCTCGAAGTGCGTTAGCTCCTCGGCTCTCGGTGTTGCTTTGAACGACTCATCGTCGACTCGGCTCGCGACGGGTCTCTCCGATCCTCCCGCACGTACAGAGTAGTCGCGCTGACTCGAGGTTCGCCTTTTTCTCGCGAGCTCGTCGAACTTGCGAGATTCGGGTTAGTTTCTCGTTGGTTCTCTCGTCGTCCGTGCTTTAGTTTTTTTTTTCTTTCGCTTCGCTTGTTGTTCTCACGTCGCCGTGTTCTCGGTAACTGAGAATCGCGGTTGCACTGTGCTCGCGACGAGAGCACACGAACGAGGTGCGTGCAAAAAACTCACGACGGGATCTCGGCGACGGGAGCGCGACGATTCGACATCGTCGACGGCGCGAGCGGCGGCGGCGGCGGTGGCGGCGGCGGCGGCGGCAGCAGCAACAGCAGCAGCTGCGGGGGGCGACGCAGGTCGGGAAAACCTCGAGGGCGTCGCGACGCCGCAGCGTTACCCACGACATCGGGCGGCGCCACCCTCGTTCCTCTCGCCGCACACGCTCGCTGCCAGTCGCTGGATTTTACCCGCGAGTTTTCAAAACCCCGGTTCGCACGATTCGTCAATTGGCTGGAGAATCCGTTGAGCTTTGCGGGTATTTTCGAATTTAAATATGATTTTGTCGATTTCTGGCATATTTGGAAGACAAACATTTACGAAAACGAAAAAGAGATTTTTTTTGGGAAATGATTACGTTATATTTACACAAGAGTTATACTAAATTTTATATTATTTTACGTTAGGAACAAAATAAAGAGATGCCCACTTGGTGTTATTCTATTCATGTCCCAAGACAACTTTCGCCACCAGAACTGACCAAGAAAAGAATATCTTGGCCTAGATTGAGTGGGAATCCGTATTTCCAGAACCAATAAAGGGCTAACAGCATCACCGAAAATAGAACCGTCGACATTAAAAGCAGTCATCGATGATATCTTATGGATGAGGATCGATGGATGCCATTTAGCATTTGATGGACGGAACAAATTAAAATGCTTCTGACTCAGTCGGTAACACATCTCCTTCCTTCCTTCGATTGCGTCTACATTACCCCGGTTGGGATAATTATACTAACATTTTTTTAATAATTTTTGCCAGAAATGAAATATTTTCATTTCCCTCAATTGACGCCTTTAGAAATCTTCAAACTCTTTTTTGGTTCGAAGTCCTAATCGACTCTGATAAGAATGATGGCTCGAAACTTTTTGGAAATATGGAATCTTTTTGTTTTTTTCGACCTACTTTTAATTGTGGTAGCGCAGGTTTTTTACGTACATTTTTATTCTCGAAATAGCTGCAAAAAATGTAAATGTACCTGGTAAATGCACAATTTGATGCGCGCCTTTCACGACTCTTAGGCTTTCATGAATCTACAATTCGGTCGCTGACGAGGTGAGAGTAAACTGCGGCGGAAAAAGGTAAAGAGAGTTTTTTTTTGGGAGATGTACGCGCAGCGCGTTTTATTGTGAATAAACCAAGCAGCGCCGTGGGTGTCGCTCTAATCACGTGAATAACCAGGGGCGCCCGAAAGGGTGCGGATTATAATGTCCTGGTTTCCCGGAATGAGGTCAGAGCTCTTGATTATCACCCCGTAATTCACCGCTCGCTGTTTAAACTGAACAATTTCTCGTTTCTCTTGCTTTTTCAGCGTGTAATTGTGGTTCAGGGCCGCACCCTCGGATCAAATGAACGGTGATGCGGTATTTTATGCAACGGAAGGAAATTATCGAGCACCGAAAGTGATCGTAGTGACAACGAAGCGCGATCTATGATATAATAATTCTAATAATATCGGATAACAGAGATGGACGTCTATCGCCGCTGAGAAACAGACATTTTTGTACTTCATAATTTATTTAATATTAAATGATTGCTCGTTATTATTTCTGCAGTAACTTTTCGGTATTTCGGTAGCGACAAAAGCTGAAATGGAAATTAGCGGCGCCAAAGTAACTTTAATACTGATTTTTCGCAAAAGAAAGGTAATAATGTAAGTCTCACAGGATTGTCACATGTTTCCATCGATTATTCGTAAATTTGAAAACAAAAACATTTTATATCAATTGCCGAAAATTTGGCTTTCCGTATTTCTCGATTTTTGTTTTCTGCGTTGAGATTTTAACTAACAGATAAAACAATCATTATATCAAATAAATAATCCGCAAGCGAAAAACGCCTGAAAAAAAAGTGTCGATCAAAGTCCATCTTCACCCCGAATCTCGCAAACCCGCCCCGAATCTCTAGTCACTTACCTTCGACGGGACGCGTCGCCGCACTTCGAGACATTGTCCGCTCTTTAGGCGTTCCCTCGTCTCAATATCGCCGTGAGAATGTCTCCCGGCTGGACGGACTGCAGCGATACGCGCGTGTTTCACGCGTCGCTCCCTGTGGCGCAGATCTCTGCCGATCGTATTCGCAAAAGTAAAGATGAGGTAGCTCCGGTTGTTCGTCCGCTCTCTCGTAGACGATACGCGCGTTCGTAGCTCCTTCGCGCGTGCGACAAGAGTCTTCGTCGAGTCGCGTTGACTTCGAAATATCGTCGAACGTCGTTCGCCGGAATCGCGATGAATCGCGCCAACGTGGTCACCGCCAGCGGTGCCGAATGCGAGGTCGCTTCTTGTACAAATCCTTCTTCGTCTCCTGGTCTCCTCGACCTTCGACCCGTTTCTCCTCTCTCCGCCGAGCCTAATCTCGCCCGACGCTTCGACTAACGTTACGAAATATAAAAGAGTCTGTTTGTGGCAGTCGGTGTGAACCGTGGCACGGTCGAGGCACGTTGGTGATGATTGGTTCGTTGGTCCGCTCGGAAAATTGACAATGAACTTTGCCGTAGGCTGTGATCTCGTTGTCGCGACGTTCCCGGCTTGGCCGCCGTCGGTCGTCCGGCCCGGCGGCTCGCAGGAGCAGCGGCAACCGGAAATCGAGGCTGACGCAGCTATCGCCGGCGTCGATCGCGCCGCAGCGTCGTTTTTCTTCGTTGAACAAGCTGCACCCGTGGTCGATAACGGGCAACAGGTGGGATCCGTGGCCTCGCGGCGAGCAATCGCCGTCAGGTTGGATATTTCGCGGCCCGCGGATAATTCGTTGTCTCGCAGCCTGAGGATATCCGGTTTGGGGGGTACGGGGGGTGCGCTGGGCTCGGCGTCCATGTGGGGTCACTTGTCACCGTCTCCCGCGTATCTCCCCGTGTTTGTGGCCCGGTCCTGTGCGACCCTGCCACCCCGGCCACCGTCGCTTCGCCGCCGCTGATGCCCAGTTTTGCCTGCAGCTTCGCGTGCCCGATTCCGGCAACAGCTTCGCGCTCTTCCTCTTCCTTCTCCTCTGCTGAGCCCGCTGACGCTGCTGCGGGATCGTTCTCGTCGTCGTCCGCGTCCTCCTCTTTGCTCTCCCGGTCACTCGCGTCGTCGCCCTTGTTGCTGTCACCCGTCGACGCACTCGACTGCTCCCGGCGACCTTCTCGCCGATTGACCACCGATTCGTCAGCAGGTGTATTGCTCGTTGCTTCTCGCTGTAACAGACGAAAGCAGAAATTGAAAAATACGATTCCAGGCGACAGGAAATAAGCGATACACGAATTGTAGTGAATGACAGAATCGCGTGGTATTTAAACGTAGACATGTGGGGCACACGTTTCCCACTGAAATAAATATCCGGTCTTGGTGTGAAGTGACAGCTATTTTTATAGTTGCGGTACCTTTGTTTTATGAGATGATTACAATTTTTTTTTTTTTTTTTTTTCACGTATCTCGCGTACTAAAATATGGATAGTTAAAAAGACAAATTTCGCCGAGGAAACGCAAAGAAGCCTCGATAAAGCGAAATTATCGTTGATAGTCGAGGAAAAGAAATTGGACTAAAACGAAGCATATAGGAAATCCCCAATGACCGCATATAGGGAATCCCTAATGAGTAATTAACATCGAAGTCTTCGTTGCGAATATAACCGTCCATAGCGGATATGCGTTATCATTTCGCGCGGTCGTTAGGGTATTTCATTAAACCGTAGCAGGAAGAAGAAATGGCAGGATGGGCCGACTCGTGCACTACGTTCAGTGAGAAAAAGGCGGCGTATCACGTGAGCGAAGGATATACGTCCAGATCGACGAAGAAGGAACTTGGGCAATCGAGTCCACCACCCGGAAGTGCCCACCACTCAGACAGTCATAGCTCAAATGATTTATTCGCAGATTCAGCGGCGAGATAAGAACTCATGAACTTGCGTATCGATCGCCATTAAATGTTTCCCACCGGGCCAACGTGTGTGTCACGTGGTACCGCGAACGTGTCTGTACTGTGCACTAGCTATGCAACGCCGGTAATCGAGACGGGTATCGCGTGCGACGTTGCGTACGAGCAGATACCAATTGTTCGAATGCTCGACTCATAGCGGCTGTTCACGCCACATGGTTTTACCGCGTGATCGTCTGTCACATTGGTAACGGATCGTGCGACCGTGGCCAATATTTTCTTCAGTTGCCTCTCGCTTTCTTTTTGCTTCTGAGGAAACTTTGTTTTCGTGAAATGGTTTTTCACGAAAAGTCGAAAAGTTAGAGAGTTGACACCTCGATTTATTTCCCTCGATATATCGACTTTAAGGCGATCCTATCGTCTGTCTTACGTATCGTCGTAAGTGCGAGCGAGATAGCTGAATTTTCTCGAAATCTTAAAATGATCGGCCACGGTTGATTTTTCTTCTTAGACGCAGTCGGTACTTCCCGTCTTTTGCTCGAAAGATCAATCGTGGTCAAGAAAAACGGTTTAGAGTTTTTTAAATAAAAATATATTTATTCGACTTACACCACTGTTTTTGTTTTCTTAAAATTTGCAATGTGAAACTATTAGACTTTACAACAGACGATTTCCGATCTTATAAGGTCTTAATCTTTCGGTGAAGTCGAAAAATAATTTGCTGCAGCTGCTGACCCATTGGACCAGGATAAAAAAGAAGTTAAGCACACGGATCTCCTTATTCAAATTTGACACGAGCGAAAAGTTTCAAACCATGAAACTTTTTTAAACTTGATTCTGTATCGGAGGTTAAATGGAGAATTTCTTTGGCCTGAGATAAGTAAATCTTTATGAATATGAGCTAACGAATGAAGCAACACAACTTCAGATTGTCTATGTTAGAGAACAGTTGCTTTTATTGAAATTGATATGGAATGAACGTTCGTTACCGAAGCCATCCATAGTAATTTGATACGCAGCTAGAGCGTCATCATATATTCTCCTATTAAAACGCTTATCGTCAACGTCGTTTCTATTGAACATTTTCGTTCATTCGTGGCCCATAAAGCATGACAGTCTATACAAACCTTAAAATTCATATTAACATTGTACCGAAAACACGTCTAAAATTAGCAAAGTATTTTGTTCTAGTAGTCGCCTGGGTACAACAATATAAGTCAGCCAAATAAACTGAAATCTGGTTTCACTAAACTACACGAAGGCTCATTAAATCCTGGTAGAGAAAAATAAAAAATGTCCCTCCCAACTGGGAGGGACATTTTTTTTTTCAATCAATTCCTTCGATTTTTCAATCAATTCGCAGGAAACAACAATTCCTAGAAAATACCTAGGAATTGTTTGAGGAGCTCCAGAAAACACGATTGTGCTTCGTTTACCGCGCGACTCTAGACACTGCCTCTACATTTTCTTGCCTATTAAACGTCCCACGGAATAACGACCTCAGCCCAAACTTCCTCCATGGACCATATGACCCTCACTGAAATTGACCAGTCGAAAAATATAATTTGACACCGCAGGTTCGAGAAATTTTGCCCTGGCATTCGCGTTTTGCGTCACGAGGCAAAAGCGGTCGGCGGTCGGAAGGGGATGCGCGACACGCGGCCTACGTCAGTTAACCCTGATTAAGAATACCAAGGACGTTGGAGAAGTCACGACTATAAGACGCAGTTGTGGTGGTCGAACTGACCAATTGCACGTAGGCTACATATATCGTCGCGTATCAGACACCATTTGTCAGTTGTTTGTAATTTTTTCGCTGTATTACATTTTTCTAGAGGTGGAGCTGGCGGTAAGTTGGGATCGGGAGTCACGCTGCTCGGGGACAGACGAGCGTTGTGCATGGTCAATCGTGGCGTATACCCTTGGCACCTATGACCCATTATAAATTCAGCGGTGACTCGGCCCTCGATCCGTCCTCTAGAGGCATCGCCTACGTATCCACGTTGTGCGGAAAAAAAGAAAAGTTTCTGCAAAAGCTTGACGTGTACACACCCGGCAGGCGCGCATGTTCGGAATAAACGAGGAGCCGGGGGCAAAACGATTCGTCGAAACTTTGATCGCGGGTTACATTAATTTTCTTACGTCTGTGACGAGTCACCGATCAATCGATTGGCCGACTGTTACATACACCAGGAAATGAAACGAGTCTCTATTATTAGGTGCATACATTTAAGGAAAAAATCGTTTTGTTTCGCATATATTTGGCTCTGGGTTAATTTTCAGTGAAACTTAAGAAATTATTCTGTTTTTTTTTTTTTTTTTTTTTTTTTTTTTGGTACAATGCAAAATAAAGCATTTTTCGTGTTGGTCTTTCGGACAGTGGCAGAATCTGTGAGATCTTACGAATACGTGTTCGAATTTGCTTTAAAATAAATAATGAAAAGTGAGAAAATTATTTTTATTCGCGTGAAGTGCCAGAATGGAATTATTCTTTTTGTTTTTATTTTTTATTACAAAGTAATTTATTATGAGTTTCAGTTCCATTTTTAATCCATCCAACACTTCAGTCGCTCGACTAGATAAATATGGCATTAAAAAGTTGTTTTTTGGTGATTTTGTATGAAATTATTTTTTCTCAAAAAATAATAATTTTTCACTACAATAAAGTAAACAAGAGAGGATTGATCATATTACGTTGAGATATAGTATCTCGTCTAACATCTCGTTACGTCCTCAAGAAGATCGACAGCTGCGCAGACACCGCGAGTGATGATTCAGCGTGAGAAATCGACAACAGAAGTCTATTATCCTCGGTTATCCCTTGCGCCGTGTCACAGATAGTATATGACGACTGTCGCATGGACGATAAGCTTGTAAATCATATGGAACGCGGCGGCCGCGCAAAATCCTGCCAATTACGTAAACGACCGCGAGAGGGATCTTCGTCTAGCTTAACAGCAAACAATTCGCACGTTGCCATCGGCGTCGACGATTATTATCGTACGAATAAAGAGAACTGCTATACATGGAAGCAGAGCATGTGAACATGGAGCGTCAGTGGAATTGATATAATCGAGAAGCACAAGTGATTGAATTGATAACGAACGCCAAAGCTCGTGTACCTCAATAGCTGATTTAATTGGATGCACCAATCGTGTGACACCAGCTGGTAGCCAATTGCCATCTGTACATCAAACGCTCTGTCGCACCTTTACTGAGTGTCGAGAGCGCAGGCGTAACTCTTTCACATAGATAACTCGTTATTTTAGACGACTACAAACATTCAAGAGAAATTATAAAATAAATCATTTTAAAAAATTTCAAACTAAAATACTGAAAGTATATAATTAAACAAATTTTACAATGAAATTATAAAAATGAACCAGGATAATAACACGCGCTGGCGCGCGTGCCTCAAAAACTGTTCGCCAAAATCGACCTCAGAAATATATTTATTTATTTATTTATTTATTTATTTTTTAATATCGACTTTTAACCTATGCCATTTTTCTCAAGTCGCATATTCTACCTCCGAAAACACTGGCTACAAATACATTTTACTTCATTTGGGAAGAAAAAAAGAAAAAAAAATTGCGACGTTCTTTTTGTCAGAAATCATAGAACTGTCTTCGGACCGAAAAACGCAAGAGTCGACCTCACAAATATATATATATTTTTTTTTCAAAACATCGACTTTGAACCTATACCATTGTTCTCAAGTGTCATATTCTACCCCCGAACACACTGGTTACAAAACCTTTTTACTTGATTTTGTACTCGTTTCATGTCGAAAATTCCCATCAAATCATTTCCTATGAAAATTGAGAATAAAGCGAATTGACGTTGGATGCATCATGAGTGGGGAGGTCCGTCCTCAGAATCTTTGCATCGACCTCAGGTGCAATCGACTTCGACCTGATAGCTCGTTATCTTATCTGCCACAGAAGTATTAAAACAGCTCGTTACGTTCGCGAGAATAATTAAAAATCTTGTTTATTCGTTATCGAAGACCAACAATTTTCAAACAAAAAATACGTCTTAGGCAATGACCTCACCCAGACGCCGTGCATTAGTAATTAATTAAGTGGGTTAATTACCCGGGGCGGGGGTTAAGGCGCTTTCCACGAAACCCGTAGTCGAGTTGTTATTAGGAAATAAATGATAAATTTAACGAGGTCGCGTGGGGGACGAGAATCCCATCTGACTAAACACGCGACGCCCGTTCCGAAACAAAGTTTACCACCTACGTTCTTAATGCAAGCGCCACTTTTCAGAGGATAACAGAACGAGCCACGACGACTACGCGATGAATTTCGCGTTAAGTAATAGTTATTAGCGCAGCAGGGGACGAACGGCCACCCCGAACACGCTTAAGACTCTCGTCGAGGGAGACACAAATTGGATTCTGCATTACGTTCGCATGTTTACACGTATCACCCACTCAGCCGTTTCTCCACTCACGGATATATGTCCGAAAATTATAAACCCAATGTCTACCAACTGCTAAACGCATTGCTGATGATAATTGATTTTTCTGTTTATCAGTTACAAACGAACGAATAAACGAAGATTAATAGTAAGAATTGTTGTTTTTAAAATACAGCATTAACAACGAATTGACAACCAAATCACAATGGCCAATCTACGAAGAGTTCAACGAAGTATCGAGGGCCGCGAAAATTATTTCGTGAGGGAAATCTAAACGACATCCGACCTCCCCGTTCGATCATTGCGTGCGCAGGAGACCTGGATTTCGTTTTAGAAAAGCACCCGCGCACGGGTTCTTTAACTCTGGAGTGGAAAATATTATTACCAACTCGTAGGGTCGGCCTTGGAGCTGTGTTGTAGGGCAGCTGGTTCGTTAACCCACCTGGCCGCAATCAGTGAACGTTAATTCTTATAATTTTGCAGCGACACTGATGGCTTTAAGAGGAAACTATGAGTATGCATTAAAGCGTTTGCGATACGAGTGAGCGAGATGGATGTAAAAATTGTATAGACCATAACTCGGAGTTACTGGCTAATGTCACGATTTCTGCCCTCCATTCGATTTTTTACGCACGCTACCACCGCACGAGTTATGAGTTTAATGAATTGCTCTCGAGGATGTTTCGGGAATGGCAACGCGGCCTTATCTTTTGTGGACTTTTTCGTCTTCGTTTCTGTTCGCTCCATAAATGGCTACATTGCGCAGTTCGAGTCAATTTAGTAATTCGTCATGTATTTAATGCGTATTTTCTGCTTAGCTTCGTTATTTACCATCTTTTGCGTTTTCAAGAACTTGTTCCATCCAATGTGTGAAAAATAAAATGCGGAATATCTAAGGTTTCAAGAACAGAAAAAGATCGATGGATTAGCCTCTGTTATGCGAAGAATAATTTCTGCAGATTCACTTAAAACAAAACACAAACCAGTGTATTCATTGCAGTCTAATGAAAAAAAAAAAATCGCTGATCTCTAAAAACATTATTTTAATTAGAAGACAAGCGTGACGCTGAAAACATCGTAAAATCTTATCGCATCAATATATAATGAGACGAGGCGCGAAATCTGATCTCATTACATAGCTACCACGACTAGCCATGTGACGAGTTAATTCTCCTCAGCACGAATGAAGTTCGTTCGCATTTTCTGTGCATTAAAAACACGAGTTTTCGTTCATTGGCGAAAAATACCAGCAAGGAAATTGATAGAAACGTTAGATCGCTGCATTTTCCTTTGGTATTGAAACGCCACTGTCCGATTTTTCCGTAATTCCTCAACCGCGTCATTCGACCGCGAGCTGATCGACGTGTTACGTAATTCAGGATCAGCTCGGCCGAGTCCAGTGTCGAACGCAAAGCCGTAAATCGCTCGAATGTAGGTTGTGCCGATAGTGAGACTGTTTCGCGTTCAGCGTTCCAAACTGCATAGCCGTGAGCATCAAAATCACCCACACAAATCCGAGTTCGGAGAAACATTGATAAGAAATTACATAGCTGATGCTATGTAATGGTCAAGCATGGGCGTTTCGTGCAAGACTTTTTCAACTCGTTTCGAGTTGAAATTTTTATGCCTGCATCTCTATCGTTCGCGTGTAAAAATTTATTTGATTCACGAGACTCGGGTAAGACGCACGTGCCGAAGCTTTTACCCTAATTAATATGGGTACTTTAATGAAGTCCCGAGGATTGCGTGCCATACGTAATACCACGAAGGGACGGCGAAGCGACGACAAGGAAAACACACATCATGTCTCTCGAGAGAAAAAATTTACGCAGTTCTGCAAATCCCTGACAATAATAAAACGAATTTTTTATACAGAAACAATTGCCACTCGGGTTATACTAGATTAGATTGTTAAAAATCTTAATTCTCTAGTTTTCGCATTATTGTTTTTATTATTATTATTAGTATTATTATTATTATCATTATTATTATTATTATTATTATTATTATTATTATTATTATATCAAAAACTGAACATTTTTACTGAATTTCTCTGCATCGTATCAAGGGGGTTTCTTTTTCTTATCTTGATGAATTGGAGATATACGAGATATACAGAACTCAATAGAGGTTTTCCAGGTTTTCGTTAGCGTGCATGTGTCGAAGGGCTATAATTACTTCCGTATTGACGAGTAGCAGGTTCGTCAGTTTGCGATTGCGGGTGAACTCCGTGACTCGATGGTATCGCTAACGTGACATTTACGAACGTTGCACACTATGCCAACTATGCAAAGGGCTGACTTACAACGAATTCCATACATTTCAATGAACGACTGTTAAGTTGGCCACAAGCGCGATTGTTCGTTCTCTCAACAGCAAAACTGGAAACAAGAGTTTCTTTGACGAAACTCTTGATGCTCTGATTACTTCAAGGCTGTAGAAATATTTTCTACGTTTTACACCTGTTGAATCACGCGCGCCACATCAGTCGAGTTGAGTCAGGCAGACGTCACTTAACATCTGCGTACATGTTAAGTGACGCCGTGCAGTTTCAACCAATGTTTTTTTTTCATAAAGCGGCAAAAAATAAAAATTAATTTAATAATGGCAGTACACAAAGTAACAACCTATTTATATAGTTACGGTAACTATTTTTGAATAGGGTAACCATAGCATGTTCGCTGGAGCCATGCAGTAACACCCGTACTTACAAAGTCCATCCATCCGGCTGGACCGGTTTTTCTAGCGGCCACATCATTTTGCCAAAAAATCGTTCGGCAGAATCGTCGTTCTGCCGAAAACCGAATTGCCGAACGTTGTTTGTCTGAATCGTGATATTGCCGAATTATCAAATTACCGAAAATTAATAATACGGCACTTCAATATTGTGGCATTATTAAATTCCGGAAATTCAACGATTTGGCGATGTGGCGATTTGAAAATATGACGATTCGGGAATATGACGAATCGCCAATGCGACGACTCGGAAATATGACGATTCGGGAATATGACGAATCGCCAATGCGACGATTCGGAAATATGACGAATCGGTAATACGACGAATCGGAAATATGGCGAATTGGCAACGCGATGATTCGGACAAATATTGTTCGGCAATATATTTTTCGGCAAAACGACGATTCGACGATATGACGATTTGGCCAAATGATGTTCAACAAAACGACGATTCGTCTGCATGATTTTTTGGCAAAATTACGTGGCCGCTAGAAAAACAGCCGGATGGACTGAAGCGCAGCTTGGAGTTCAAATTCGTTACTTATTGCTCCGAACCACCTTGTACACGTTGCATCGCCATGCTTTCGTCGTGGAATATACGTTCCGCAAGCCCGCCCGCACGTTACTCCAGGTCTGTTTGGCTCGCATACATCCACCGCGCGTAACGTATTTAGGTCGTAGGTGAGAGTGATACGGCTGAGCAGCAGGGCCATGCGTCGACCGACTGACTGGAGTTTATAAGATTGCCGGTTCGATTATGCAACTATCGACCTAGAATAGTTCAGTCCTCTCTGAACGAGCGTGAGAGGACGGCGCGCACCGCGGCGTCTCGACCATCGTCTATAGTTTCCGTCCCTCGCGTTTGCCTCTCATTTGCCTCACGGTGGCGTCGCGCACGGAACGACACGTAACCGACGAGAGAGCCGCCGCGACCGCCCCTTTCGCTAAAGATGACCGTGCGATCTGGGATCCCGCCTTGAGTTTGGTATTCCGGCCTCGAAACAAACACGTGATTCCCTGGCGGATAATTTGTAGCGTTACATCCTGCACGCCAGGCGATACATAGGCACTGGTCGGGCACTGACCAGAGCCACATTAGCCCTGCCAGGGCCTTAGCTGTGCCTAACCCGGCCCGGAACTGACGCCGCGAATTTTCTAGCGGAGTTTCGCGTGGACTGGACATCCCCTTTTTTACAGAATGGAGTGAATCGTACGCGCGGTAATTTCAAACTGCAAAATCGAGCTCTTCATGCATTTGCCGAAAAATTAATTTTGTGACATTAAATTCGGGCGAGAAATGATTTGAGATTTCTGCCATTGCTTTTGGTAAATTCCAATTCAGTGGATCCGCTTTCTTGTTATGAGTGTGAGTGAAAATTAATTTTTCCCTCGCAGGCGCCAATTTTGATATCGGGTAGCGAGAAACGATTTTGTAAACCGGAAATTGCACGAATAAAAAGGTTTATCGACGAATATTGCAAGGACTTGTCGAGGGACCAGAAAATGATTTCGCGATGGCAATCTAAACGACATCTAAACCGACCGTGGGGTCTCTGCGTGACGAGTCGACGAGCCGGTACTTTGAATACAAGCGCTCGCCACTCTCTTCGTAATTCTAGAGTGAAAAATATTGATTCACGTACCTCGAGCCCTATAGAGCTCTAAAAAGTGTCAGCAATCGAATAATTGAAGGGTAACTCGTGACGTTACCGCAATTCAATTTTGTGTAACTCGATGAAAGGCTCAACGACAATCACCGATCAAGACAATCGTGTAACAATTATTTTGTAAAAAAAACAACAAAAAATTGTCAAATCATTTGAGTGGCAATGCATGTATGATCCTTGAGTACTCGTTGCACGTTGTCAAGCGTCATATATAGTCTCCTTACCACGTGAACTTGGACCCGTAGGAGGAACCCAATGCGACAAACATTTTGTAAAAAAAAAAGGTTCTAAATAATTATTAAGACATTTGACAATCAATGTGCGTATAACTATTATTATTAACCGCACTTCACACGGTATCGAGGGTCATGTAAACGCGTTACAACGTGAACGTGGACCCGTATTGACAATACAACGTGACAAATATTTTGTAACTAAAAAAAAAAATCTAAAAAATGATTTAGACATCTGACAATCGATGTGTATTTAATCCTTAAGCACTCTTTGCACAGTTACCGAGTGTCATTCAATCTCGTTACCTCGTGGACTTGAGAGCAGCGCGGCCATGTTTTAGCATAGTAACAACTTGGATGTTTTCGGAAGTCTGTCGTTCGTATCCACACCGAAAATGCGTATGTCAAATTTTTTGTTCAATATATATTACAGAAAAAACACTGAGCGTGTGACACACGTCGCTCGCACGTCTCGTCGTCAGTCACAGACATCGCGGTCTTCCGTTAGTTCATCACAAACCCAAAAAAAAAACTGTTATCTCGTCGCTACATCGTTCGACGTAAAAGCGAGCGACACTGCCGAACACCGTCGATCACCACCGACAACGCGGTCGCGAAATCGAAAGCACCGGCCGAGGTGGCTGGTGAGCGAGTCACCTCGAGAGAATGACTCGAACGTGCGATATCTCAGAAAATCAAAAGTTCGATGACCGTGCGATTTTCCGCGAAGCTCCCGCGCAGCGTCTGCCTCGGGTACGCCGAACGTTTTCTTCTTTTTCCCCCCTTTTTTTCGTCTCGCTTCACTCACGTCGCGACGTGCATCGTCACTCGTTGACTTTCGGATTACGCCGATATCTCGTTGTCGAGAGTCGCCGATATCAGCGGCGGCTGCGATGTCGGGCGAGCACCGCGGGCACCGCGCGCGAGGGTGACGGGTTTGCTTATTTTCGTCGTGTTTACGCGGCAAAGCTTGCAGGACGCGTTTACGTTTCCGCGATACCCGCGCGGGCGTGACGGTCGAAAATAAATTTACGACGCTGGCGATGTGTTGCGAGTTCGCTCGTCGAGGATGCGAGTCCGTGGCCGTTTGATGCAGTCCGGAAAGCCTCGCGGACGGTCACCCCCCACCGGTCTGCCGAAGATGGACGACTGGCCGCACAACTGGCCACCGACCTGCACGTCGGCTCGTGTCGCTCACGACTGACTGACTTACTGACTGACCTGTGCATCGCGCGCGCACGCTTTACGTCTCCCATGCTTATATGTCCTTCGCGCTCGTCGCTTCTGCCTCTACTGCCCGCTGCTACCCGCGCTTCGGGCGCCGCTCGCCGCGACGATGACCGCACAACCCGCCCGTTTTCACATCGACGCGAATCGCTCGTCGTACTCTCGAGTCGAACCCGGCAACTGTGCAAACTGTATTACTCTTCACGTGTGCACGGGACAAGTCGACACGTGACGCGCGGACCGCGCGGACGTGGAGGACGAGACGTTGGAGGCGTTCGGCGTTCGGCGCTCAGCGCCGGGAGGACTGGACGACGCGCGTTGCGAGGACTGGACAACGCTCGACTGGGGGGTTAATTAATGAGTGGCGAGGGGAAGGACTGTACGAGTGGGATGGGGAGCTGGAGAGAAGGACTTGAGAAACGTTGTGTATTATTGGTGTCTGTACCGACAGCGGTGAGCGTGCGGTCGGTGTAGGGTGACCAGTAAATCAACAGTTAAGCAGAACGATTTGTTTATCATGGCTTTCTGTAAAAACTAATTTTTTTGGACAGCGAACATTTTAACGATTATCCGAATCGCTGAATTATGTGATCTTCAAAACAAAAACGGTACGCCAAGTATTAAAAGCGTAGCCATCAATTGCAAAAAAAAATCACAATAAAAATTTTCGTTTCAAAAATAACTTTTAAAGTAGCCATCCCTTTAAAAAAAATACACAGTAAAAAATTTCCTTTCAAAAATAATAAAACGAATGCAATATATTAGCCAAGTAAAATTTACCATGAGTAGATCATCAGTGGATGATTCCGTAGAAAAAACTTGGCATACCGGTGACTTGGTGTGTCATTAAAAACTTGACGTGTCTCTAGCTAGCTAGTCGAGGATCTCATTGATTGATATTATCGGAGTGTCCACCGCGGTGATCATTGTACACTGAAATCTGCGTAACCAGGCCAACATTTCCCTCATCGTTTTTTTCCTCCAGTGTGACCGCGAAGGGTTCATCCAAGTCATATGAATGTCTCATGAACTCTCAAAAAGCAGTTCATTCACTGGTAACTGTTCAATTACTGGTGCATTCGCCCTATGGCTTCGACGATGTCCCATGTTAAACAGCTCGACTCGCGGTCGGTACTTGGATGGGTGACCGCTTAGTCACGCACTGATTTGCGTGTCAACCGTGGGGCGGCATGTTTTCTGAGTTTCCGATGTAAGGTGAATCGGCCAGTGAATGGACAGTCAAGCATCCGACAAAATCCAGTGAATGGACGTTTTTTTATGCACGTGATCTTGTGGAAAATGTTCGTTTACAGGACACTGTTCATTCACTGATCGATTCACCCTATTCTCATAGAGGTAAAGATCATTCGGTAACAGGAATCTAGGTATCTCAGACTCAGACCCGAGTTGTGCTTGTCGAATTTACATCTTAAGAGGCAGTGATACTTCGCTCGGAACTTCTTCGCCAATGCTAAACGCCTATATGGCTGTCTCTCTCGCACCTAGCGCAGTCTCTCTCGCACCTTTTTGTTTATCGAGTCTCCTGACCAAACGGCTTCATATATCGAGGAGCCCGAAGATCAGCCCAAATCTGCAATACTTCCGCATATTTTATCAAAATCTGAGCTCTATCTGTCGAATAGTTTACGAGAAACTAGCTTTCAAAAATTTGAGCTGGAATGGGGGAAGTGCCACTGCCTCTTAAAAATAAATATTAAATAGGTCGGGAAGACACGTGTGGAGACGCTTAAGGGAATGTGAAATACCGACTTTGCACCTCAAAAGTTCGGAAGTGCCGTTTTTCGCGAATTATGAACAGATCGAAGTGACAAATTGAAATACAAACGCCAGTAATGTGAACTTCGTGCGTGAATTAGTCAGAATTTTGGTTTTCGAAAAAAAAAAAATTACAGATCAATTGCCGGCAGAGAAATCTGTAATGAAAAATTCGATTTTTTTTCTATTTTTCGACAAAAACTGAAAAAGCGACTAATTCACGCACTTGATAATTAAAAATCACACATGATACGTGCATTCCGATTGCGATTTGGGAGTAATAAATAAGCAAAACGCACTTCCGAAAGAATTGTCGGTAACTACGAGAAATTTTCACGTCTCGCAGCAGCTATCTCTCTCGCACTCACGTGTCACGTGGTACATATTTCACATGCCCTTAAAAGATATTTATCATTGACACGTCCGTTCTCTCTGAGGTTTCGGTCTAGGCTGTTTGACAAGCTACGATCGTTGTCAAGCGCTACTGTCAATTGTCTCATCCAGCGCGAGCGAATCAATTCCGACACCGTAGTTACGTATAAATCGATAAGGAACATTACAAATACCGATTCCGTTACAATATATGTATTGTGACTCATGTGCGAGAGACCAACCGTCACACAACGGTTGTGTATTTGTGCGGCTCATGCGATCGACTTTCCAGCCTGCGTATAATAGTCGCTTTCTCGCAGTGGTATCACAAAGCACTATTGTAAATCTATCGTCACGAATGTTACGCCGGGCTGTTGACAGACTTTTATCCGTCCGCACGGGTGACGCGCGAGCTGCGCAAAGGGGAAAAAGAGGCGTTGAAGCACCGAGCGCAGTAACGACGTGAAAGGTGCAGAGCGACACGACGACAGGACGATGCGCGATTGGGGGAGCTAGTGAGTGGCGAGGGGGAGGACTACGAGTGAAATGGGGAGCTGAGGAAAGTGGCAAAAATTAGCATGGAATTTGGGCTAAATGGGTAATAGTCGAGCGGTGTAATTCGCAGTGGCGCCATCACGAATTAATCATTGTTTTTGTAAATCTATTGCTACCGCGGCTCTTGCTATTGGGGTTAAATTCGCCGCTGGGAGTAATTTGGTGTAAGCATCATTTGGGTCCCTCGATAATCTACAACGTCGCACATGGTATGTCAACGGGATTGCAATCCCGAAGGTTCGTTCGGCATTTCAGCAAATGTCATATTGTGACATTTTCCCGGATATACCGAGATCCTTTCTCCCCGCACGGAGGGTAATAATCCTCTACTTTTGTATAAATTCGTTTTAGACGTGACTTTCACTACAACCTGTGTTTCATTTTCATATTTTCTTTACTATCATTAACATTATTATCATTATTCTTGTTATTAAAATCATGAAAATCATAAATGTTTATCAATGTTACATTATGTAAGTTTATAGTTGTTATTATCAATTGTAATATAAAAGCTGTTTATACTTTTTGCTGTAATATAAAAGCTGTATACACTATTTGCTGTAATATATAGATTTTTCTTCTAGAGATAACAATAAAAGTCTTGAATCGGAATAATTCGGTAGACGCAGGTTCACTGACATTACGAGTTCGCACTGAGAGGAACATTACGAGCGGATATCTCGTGCGAATGAAGAGTGAGGCAGCGAAGACGCGATGACGTTTTGGAGGAGAACCACGCGCGCTCTTTGATTAACGATCGAGACTATGGTAAATGATGATTGGCGACGAGGGGCGTACGGCTAGCGTGACGAAATTAATGAAAATCCGTCATGACGAGGTGCTACGGGTGTGACAAGAGATGGATTTTCGACGAGGAAACGGGGGAGACTCCGCTATAATAACTGGAATAGCAAAGATTTCGTGCCCTGCGGCATATCTTTCTTTTCCCCGTCAGCCACACGATATTCTTACTAATTGACATTTGACGTATAGCCAAACTCGCGCTCCATCAGAACGTAAAAAAGTTGCGTGTTCAAGCGTGAACGTATATTCTACCTAACATGAGTTTGCGAGCTTCGATGTTTGCAGTGTCGATTGTGCTTTTCGACGATATATTACCTACTCGATGGAATAGTATATTTCGTAGATATCGATTCACTTAGGCAAAATCGATCTTTTCTATAATATCATGAGCTAATTTCAAAAGAAACATTTTAATATTTAACATTAATTTGTCATTTTATGCTGCATATATCTATTTTACTATTTTATCACGTGATAAAAAGATTTCAGGGTCTTTAAAGTACGTCGAAAAACGAATTATCGTCAATGTCGTGAGCCAAAACAAGTGCAATTGTAAAAGAATTCCTTGAATACCTTCACCAAATTCTGGCCGTTATTGTTTAGAATCCACAGATTGAATTTCAGATATATTTAGTTTTTATGGTATTTAGGTAGATATAGATATAAATGCACGCGCAATGAAATGCCAACATGTGTTTACGTCACGTTTTCACGATAAGATCCAACACCGTTAAACGGTTAATAAAACCCGTGCAACAGACCTAGATACGTATCTATTGTGCGAACGTATAATGGAGGTCTGGCTGAACTCTTCTCTGCTCTTCTTTGCAGTGCACTCGACAACCTCTTAGCTATCGCTCTCGCTCGCTCTATAACTCTATCTATCCATCTCAGTCTCCCTGTGGCGTACAGATTCTCTTCGCAATACCGGCCTTGCGAAATAACACACATCTTGGTAGCCCTCGTCCCGGTGTCGTCGTCTCTTTATGCTCTCGCACGTTGACTACGAGCTAATATATTCGGTATGTCTGGTCTGTTGGCTGAGACAGACAGGGGCTGAGCATTTAACGGCTGTTACCACTGCCACTTCCAAACAGATAAGCCGACCTGTCCCACCGCTCGTAAATCGGTCCATCACCGATTCCCTGGGTGAGATTGATTTGCTATTGTCCTATCGATCAGTAGTTCGATTTACATACCAAAACAAGATAAGGCGAGAATATATTTTTCGCCTTAATCCAACACAGTTTTTCCTCTTGACAAAATCCGAAAAGTGCCAAAATCGACCTCACAGAAATTTTCATTTCAAATTGTCGACTTTTGACCCGTATCATCGATCTCATATTCTACTCCCGAAAACACAGGTTTCAAGTCACACAGGTTTCAAGTCCTTAATTTCGAAAAAGAAAAACATTTTATTTTTATATTTTACGTCATAACCCTAACCTAATAGATCTAACTATCGATCGAAAAATGGCAATATCTGCTCCTGTATATTTTTTCGCGTTACACATACACTTTTTAAGATACCAGGCTAATCACACGCGCACAGGCACAGGCTGGCGCGCGTGCCTGAAAAACTTGCCAAAATCGACCTCAGAAATTTGTTCTTTTCAAAATATCGACTTTTAACCTATACCATCATTCTCAAGTCGCATATTCTACCCCCGAAAACACTGGTTATTAACCTTTTTTAATCAATTTTGAAAAAAATATTTTTTTGTCGACGAAAATAATACATTGCGTTACATGGGAGGAGTGCAACTTTTCACCTCGTGTGAATTTCTGCCCTCGCTTCGCTCGGGCATCAAACTTCACACTCGGTGAAAAGTTGCACTTTCCTCCCTTGTAACGTAATGTACTATTTCTCCCGATTTCGCTAAAAAATAACCACATTTCGTGTGTGCAACGCGGACGGAAAATAACCTCATTTTTGACAAGTGACCACACGCATGCGTAGTTCGGTTCCCATTACTCCCGCGCGGGCAGGAATGAGCTGATTACCTCCCTAGGGAGGTAATGAAAGCGGACTGCGCATGCGTAAGTCACGCGTCAAAAATGAGGGATTTTCCGCCCGCGTTGCGGACACGAAATGGGGTTATTTTAGCGGAGTCGGGAGAAAAAATATTTTTTTGTCAGAAATCGTAGATCCGCCTCCGGACCGAAAATCGACAAAATCGATCTCGGAAATGTTTATTTAAAAATATCACCTGCAATAGGTTAATCAATTTTGCGCTGCTGCGCTCTTATAAAGCTTTAAAAAGTTACGGGTGCTGCCCCGCCTGTCCCCTTAGGAAATTTTTCAAATTTGACACCAAACTGATTTTGTTTATCACGGACTTTCTTGGCAACCAATCACAGCTCTAATAGTTTGCTAACAATGCTTTCCGTTACTCATGAACTTTTTAAAAGAGGGATGTTTAACAACCGAGTCCCTTTATATCAGTTGTCATTTGACATCAACAAAAAATTGCGTTGCACGAAGTTGGCCCCGATCCCAGTGTACCTGACGTTACCGACAATTGATCAGATCACGAATAGATGGACAATAATGATTTTGGTGACACCTAACATTTTTACCAGGATCCCCATTATTTTTAATTACTCCTAATTGCGCCGTAGGCCGATCCCGCAATGAAAATAAAATACCTCGTCGACAAACGGCGAACCAGAAACGTCGATTCACCGCAGATTGGTGGATTCGTGAAATCCGATAAACAGCGGTCGAATCGGAGACTTGGCGATAGCAGCATCTGTAACAGATTGCTGCTCGATGGAGGAAAAAAGAAGCCGTCGGACATTCACGATATCGTGGAATACGTTATCTTTGCCTGCCGACTACGACGAAGACGCGGCTGATGGGCCTCGCGGTCTTCCGGAGTAAAGAGCCGGAGGTTATGTACGTATTTCTGGGTAAAATCCTTCGTCGAGACGGCGTGGAAGGTATCAGCGACGAGCTGGGTAGGGCCGGAGATAGAAAAAGCGAACGGGCGCGGCAGCCAGTGGCAGCCAAGACGACCAACGCCTGTCCCTATCGTTCCCTCCGTACTTTCATTCGATCACCAAGCGTAGTCTGCATTATCTACGTCGTGGCTTAATCTCTCGGCGAACCTACTCGTAGCTTCTCCCCCTCCCTCCGCCGTCGCCTTCCGCCGCCACCAGCTCTCTCTCTCTCTCTCTCTCTCTCTCTCTCTCTCTCTCTCTCTCTCTCTCTCTCTCTCTCTCTCTCTCTCTCTCGTTTAGTCGTTGCGCGTCACTGTCTTCTCCCTTTTGTCTCCTCGAGCGCTGAACTCGGATACTCGAATATTCGTACGCTTATTTGGCTTCGATTCGCAACAATAACGTCTTGCCGACCGGGGAAGCATCGAGAATTATTATTATTATTTGTTTTATCATACGGCAACGCCTGATGGAAATTCCGCAGTTCTCACCGATTGTTACTATGTTTTCAGGAACTTTGTGAAAAAGGAGAAAAAAGTCCATTTATTTGCAGAATTTTCGACTTTAAGGCGAGGTGAAACCTACTCAGTCGGTAATAAAAACAGTAAACAATTATTCCGACGATGCCTAACGTTTTCGAAAAAAAAAGTTTTACATCATTCCTCTTTCGATTCTGAATGATGTATGACTTTTATTTTTCCTGGCATGTGTCTAGTTTCCCTGTATTGATGTTCCGAAAATGATTTTCTGTCTCTCTCGCACTCACGGAGGTTTCGCCACCCCTTACGTTATTTTCTCTTCGTTACAAAAAATAGTGGAATGTCGACTGGGTAGATTTTGTCTCATTTTTGTTCTTGTGAATGGAAAAAATATCGACTTTGATATTTGGAGAATGGCTGTTCATGTGGCTCATTTTGGTCGCACTGCAGAGCGCCTAAAAATACACAATAACAAGAGCGAATCAGCTGACTCCACGCAATTTTCGCAATTTTCCGACGCTGCTGGAAAAATATTGATCTAACCGCGCACGCGAACCATTCGCCGGTCATTCAGTCGACCAGCGACCTTGAGAACACCTCGCAGGAACCACGAGCGACGTTGCACAGTACCCGTCGAGGTGTCATTGAGCATCAAGACCCAAAAAAATCTTATCGCAATCGTAAAGTATGCAGAAAAATCGCTCGGTGTTATTGGCACGTTTGACAAGGTCAAGTGCTGTGTAATTTATCGCCTCTGTTTCGAAAACTCGGAGATTGTTTACCTGAGTAACGAAGCGAGCATCGATAACACGACAGACTCGACTGCCTATGTATTTATTTATTTGTCTGTTTATTCTTTTGTTTATTTGTTTTATGTAATCTTCTGAGTACGTTGGATTTTCGATGCTACGATTAAAGCTTTGATCTAACATTTTTTCGAATTTATTAACCCTTTAACGGCTAGTGGGACACATACGTCCCACCCATCCTCGTAACTCCGCTGTTAAAGGGCTTCGTCCCCTAAAAGTATCGAGATGAAAATGGGCCCGTGCTGAGTAGCGACCAAATCCATCTGTTCGACTTTGACTATCAAGGAGGAAGAATCATTGGAATCCAGTGTGCACACATCTTTCACATTTCCAAAAGCAATCAAGTAAGCGTTTCGTTGATTATTCTTTCGACATCTTCACGACCAAAGTACAAATAATTCGACCTAAACGCTCATTGGAAAATACAGAAGAAACCGCAAAAAGTACCTTCGATTCCTTTTCACATTTTCGTAAGCCCAGACCGGAAACCAGACCCAATGCGCAGCGAAAAGATTACTCCAAGCCCAAAACAGAAGAATTAACGTTCACCGCAACGTGACCCAAATAACACGAGCGTCTTGCGAGAAGATCGTCAAACAGATTCCAAATGTCTCGACAAATATTCGACGGAAAATAATATTTGTGTTTCGAATAGACGAGCCTGTACAAAGCACACCGAGCTGTACATATATGCGCCCCGGTGTCGTTTCACCACGGACAGCGAGTGGCGGTCGCTGCACGCAACAATCCACCACGAGTGAGCCGAGCGACGAAACGCCAACGAAGCAAAGAGAGAGAGAGAGGGACAGAGAGGGAGAGAGAGAGAGAGAGAGAGAGAGAGAGAGAGAGAGAGAGAGAGAGAGAGAGAGAGAGAGAGAGAGAGAGAGAGAAAGAGAGAGAGAGAGAGAGAGAGAGAGAGAGAGAGAGAGAGAGAGAGAGAGAGAGAGATCGTAGAAACGCGCGGGATCCATCAAAAGTCATTTGGCTGAAAGCCGGATCGAGGAGACTAGGAGAGGACGAGGCGCCAGGTGGGGACAGGCGCAGCGCGAGCCACGCCTGCTTCCCGCCGCGAACGACTATCGTCATCTCTCGGCGCTTCGGAAGAAACAATTTTTCTCCATATCGCCACGAAGCGTCGTAGGTGACACAAGGGCAGTTTTGTCCGAGGCACCATAGACCAGCGGAAAGCGGCCGCCCGTCTCACCGGACGGCCGTGACTTACTTACGTAACTCACGGCACGCGCACGTAAAATAGCCGGGCGGGCCCGAAGGAGGCGGATAGCGAGCGACGCGCAGCGAGCGCGCGGCGAAGAAGCACGCACGGTGCGTCCGGGTCGGGTCGTTGAAAAATTCAGCCGAGCCGATAATCCTAAAGCAACACCACGTGAGGTCGAAATGAGGAAAACTGAGTTGAGAGAAATGCTCGGACTTCTGAGCTGAGTCGCGCGCTCGTGCCGCTTGGCTCGCGTGACCCGCGGAGAGTGCGAAATGGAAAACATGGTGTTGCGTTACTTCGCACCGGACTGGAATCGTTGGGCAGGCGACTCTCCCGATTTGGAGGTCGGCAAAGAGCAACGAACGGCGCTTCAGGTGCAGATAGTCTCGACCTCGAGAAATCATCCGCGGGCTGATGCTGTGGCGTATCGGCAATAGAACCTTGAAGACGCACTTTTGGCCATCTGCTAGCAATTGGGACCGTGAAGTCCTTTCCAGTTACTTTTCGACCACTTCGTCCCATCGCAGAATGAAGATCATGATGCGGTTTTGCCTCAAAAAGATGATTTGAAGGACATGAGATGTGAGACGTTATTGTGGCTCACCATGCGAGAAATTATTTATTTTATACTTAATGACTTTTTTGTTTGATGGGAGATCCATCTTTTTAAAAGTTCATGAGTAACGGAAAACATTGTTAGCAAGCTATTCGAGCTATGAATGCTTATCAGAAAAGTCGGTTGTAAACAAAATCAGTTTGAAGACGACAGGTGCGGCAGTGCCCGTAACCTTTTAAAACTTTATAAGAGCGCAGCAGCACAAAATTAATTAGCTTATTATAGGTGAAATTATGAAAAAAAAAATTTCTGTGGTCGATTTTGGCGATTTTCGGTCCAGATCCGAATCTATGATTTCTGACAAAAAAAAACGTCGCCAAATTTTTTTTTTCAAAACCGATTTAAAAAGGTTGTTAACCAGTGTTTTTGGGGGTAGAATATGGGACTTGAGAACAATGGTATAGGTTAAATGGTGTTCTCAAGTCCCATATTCTACCCCCAAAAACACTGGTTAACAACCTTTTTTCTTCTTGTAAATATGCATAATTGAATTTAAACAATTCACAGCGAATTTGGATCTGTTAACCACTTTACAACCACACTTCAAGTAAAAACCCAACGTTCACTGTCATCGACCACAAAATCCGCAAAGAACTTACATCGGATGTGGTATATCTGTGCAATATATATATATATATATATATATATATATATATATATATATATATATATATATATATATATATATATATATATATATATAAAGGTATAGATGCAATTACTGTATAGCTCGTCTGCTGTGGTAACCATTTTCCTGCTTCCTGCTTAAAACGCCAGGGTCGCGTTAATAATTCACAGCGCGAATTACAAACTTTACCGCAAATTACGGCCTTTTCGTCGTTTAAATATCAGGGGCTGTGTCTTATTTCGATACGTAACAATAATACAGGTCTGTTCTCAATTTTAGATGTTTCCGTGGAACAACTTTTTTACTGTAAAAATTCCTCCCTCCCGTCAGTAATAATTGGCACATTTAAGTACCACTTACGTTATGGTAACTTCTTGTAAATTAATATTTACTCTGAAACCATTTTTTTTATTTGTGGCGAAGCCGAAGCCAGCTTGATGTACGATCGTATCATTTCTTAAAATTCGCTATTGCCTTTTTGGAACCAGTTAAGCCGTCAACTTCTTCGAAATTTGTTAAGTTCTGGTAAAGGTTCCCAAAAAAGATTAGTCGTGTCTTCGACGAAATATTATATCGTAACCGTCGTTTTGTCGGCCGTTGTAGAATTCAATCCGGACAGAGGGAGGTAGCGAAGGTGACAGAAGGCATAGATAAGATAAGGGATTGAGAGAAACATGCGTATAAATACAGGGTCGGTAGAGGTCGAGCGACGACAGGAGGCTTTGCAGATCAAATATTGCAACGTTGCACTTTGTTGGTCGCGAGAATTACAATTATAAAAAAAGACTTTCATCTCTGATAACCTCTACATACGATTTTCTAAGAGAAATGCGTGGAAAGAATACACTCAGAGAAAATAGTACATTGTGCGACTAGTGCGCGAAGTAGGCGATTCACGACGAGTGTGAAGTTTGCCGCCCGAGCGAAGCGAGGGCGGCAATCACACGAGTCGTGAATCGCCTACGCGCACGTGTCACACATACTATTTTTTGAAATACGTGCGTGCGAGTTCGTCTTCGAGTGCCTGCGTAGCGGGCGCGAAATAGTCGATTTTCGCATGTTATTGAAGAATTTATTCGCACACTGCGAGCAGTGCGCGAATAAAATTCCAAAAGTGCGTCTTCAATAACATGCGAAAATCGACTATTTCGCACCCGCTACGCAGGCACGAGAAGACGAACTTCGCACGCACATATGTCAAAAATATAGTAGAATAGTTGATCGAACTATATCGATATAATTCGCAGGAAGAACGATCATATCGATTGGTACTGGATACTATATATTTGATTAGTTCAGCTATTATTACGTTTACAGCTATTATTTTTCTCACTGTCGTAACTATAAAATATAAACGTTCCCCCTGGGAATTATACTGTATAACAAAAATATAGTATTGTTGTTTCAACCATATGTTTTTGTCTCATTGTAAAATTACATTGCAATATAATCTACCCCTTTATTAATTTATTTAATTCCTAAGGTGCTACGATTGTTGATCACCAATTTTTTTTCTTTGCTGAAAATCGTTTGTATTAGCTTGAAGACTTTTCAGACAGAGCGAGGAAAAAGCGTCTGAAGCGAGAGTGTTAAACATAACACATCAGACACTAAAGAGCTCGTTTTGTCGTACTTAACGAACGTGTGTACGTTTGAACGTTGTACAATTGAAGGCGACTTGCGATAACGCTCGAAGCTAGAGGAAAAAAATGGTGAACGCGAAACGTGAGTAATGGAGAGGAGAGGAATAAGGCATCCGACGCCGGCCGACTAATGGTCTCCGGAAGGGTGTGACACGTAGCCACAGCCATCCAACAACATTGCGGACCGCGCGCTCGCCGTGTAAGTATACATAGCAACGGCGGCACGTTGAGGTTGACGTAGAAGCGAAGATAATGCAGAGCCGTTCTCTATTCGCTCGGAAACTGCTTGGTATTGGATCTACACTGTAACTGGCGACTAAAACGAGGAGGGGGGAAAAGGAAGAATCAGCACGAAGAGGAGAATGCTATACACTAGATCGCTGCACAAAGCGGTACAGTTGACTCTCAGCTATTTGAGGGGCTTAGACGATTTACTATTTTGTAAATGTCGGCAGGGCGCTTTTATCGCAAATATATGAATCCTAACATACTAATGTCGGATATATATATTTTTTGTTTCTTCCCAAAATCACTTGAAACGTATAAAGCAGGTATTTTCCAGACCACACGATCAGAGGACGATGACAAAAACGGAAGGTCGATATTTCAAAAAGAGAAATTTCGAGGGTACAATTTACAGAAACTTCGAATAGTAGTTAGGATTTTTATTTAACAAGGCGCAAGTCGATTTATGTCTCTAACAATTTAATATCAATAATTTCCCGTAAAGACATTTTCTCAATGTGCTCGGCGTATCGTTGATTATTCGCCATCGCCCACCATAAAACCAGCACCACAAATGTCTCGCTTAACCGCCGCTAAACGCTTGTTTACGCATTACTTACGCGGCTCCGGTCTGAACCACGGTGCACCCGATGGGACCTTCTTAATCTTTCGTACTATAAATTGCATACCAGAGTAGCTGATACGCCGCACAGCGTCGTAGTAGACGGTGCGCACGGAGCTCGACATGGCAGGTGCATAAACCGAGGCAACAGCTCTATTACATCCAAGAGCAGCAGCATTATATGCTTGTTCTCCAGTCGTCTGTGCATGTATCGCGGCAGATAGCGAGCTACGGGAAGCCGCGGCCGGGGCGAGCGAGTGAGCGCGTGGTAATAACGCACCGCTTTTGCATCTATCGCTTTGTTGCACCGATTCGTCCTTGTGTCGTCGTGTGTCAAGCCGTTCCGGAACACAATCCGCGAACTTTGTGTCTGTGTCACCGTGTGTTTGCCACACGGGACACCGGGTATGCGCACCTGCGACAGGCACGACGGTACATTCGCCAATGACAAAAAATCAACCGAGACGGGGAACACGAGTTGCTTTGACTCGTCGTAACTCATCGCAGCCTGCATAATGGAAGCTGTCGTCGTCAATGTTTCAGAGAATCGGCGCGCCTATCCTGTAGCGACGACTTTCGCACGCGTGGCCCGTGAGACTTTAATGCCGCAAAGGCTGCTATTGATACCGGCTACAAGTTGATGGTTATACATATAATATGTATCTTTGGGTTTTTACGTGTTTATCGATATATTGATAATCGCATTGCAAACATTATTGTTGTCGCTTCATTGCTCTTGTGATTTGACCGAACTGGCGCGAAATCCAGTCTCGCGGGTTTTGACGGTAGGAAAACAAAACGTAGGACGCTTGCGGTTACCGGCGTAACCAGTGTTTTCGGGGGTAGAATATGCGACTTGAGAACGATGGTATAGATCAAAAGTCGATATTTTGAAAAAATTGTTTCTAAGGTAAATTTTGGTGATTTTCGGTCCGGAGCCGGATCTATAATTATTTTTCGAAAAATGATCATAGATCCTTGTGGAAAAAATCGCGAAGCGTGCATACAAGCTAGAATATATATATAATAGACAGACAAGACAGTTTTACCCATGTGGCAAAACATTCACCTAAATGGCAACATTATATAAAAATCCTGCATTCCACTGTACTGTATATATATTATATATATATATCTCTCTATATAATAAAAATATCTCGCCGCCGCCGCCGCTGCCGCCGTGTAGGATAATCGAGGGGGGGGGGGGGGGTCAGCTTCACCAAACCGCACGGTGAAGGTGACCTGGGAAGGGACTTCGGATGATTTTTTCTAAGTCCTTCAAGGGGCCCTTGGGCCTGAATTTGTCTAAGTCCTCCAAGGGGCCCTGGGGCCTGAATTTTTCTAAGTCCCTTAAGGCCCCCTATTCTGGGTATTATAAAATACCCAGATATATTATCTCTATATTATAAAAAGATCTCGATATTTTTTATATACGGACATAGGCCTGCCATGACTTGGCGGGCCTATGTTTTTGGAAAAGCGCTAAGAAAAATCTGGTATTTCGGAGTCTATGTTTTTGAAAAAGGCCATCGAAAGATCCGCGCTTGGGGGCCTATGTTTTTGGAAAAGGACTTAGAAAAATCAGGCCTTGGGGGATTTATGGTTTTGGAAAATGAAAAACGGACATGTGAGCGCGCGAACGAGGGATAGGGGATCTGAGGAACGGAAGGGGGGTCCCGATGGATATGGATTCTGAGCGATGGGAGGGACGTCCCGAGGGATAGGGGTTCTGAGGGATGTGGGTCCCGTGATAGGTAGGATTAAATTATGTAGGGTTAAGTTAGGTAGGGTTAAGTTAGATAGAATTAAGTTAAGTAAGATTAAGTTAGATAGAATTAAGTTAGGTAGGATTAAGTTAGATAGAATTAAGTTAGGTAGCGTCAAGTTAGGTAGGGTCAAGTTAGATATTGTTAAGTTATGTAGGGTTAAGTTAGGTAGGGTTAAGTTAGGTAGGGATAAGTTAGGTAGGGTTAAGTTAGGTAGGGTTCAGTTAGGTGATTTTTCTAAGCTCCATGGGGGTTCCCGAGGGATAGGGTTTCCGATTGCAGGGGTTCCCGAGAGAAAGGATTTCCGAGTACGAGAGTTATCGAGGCATAGGGGTTCGGAGTATGGGAGTTCCCGAGTATGGAGGTTCCCGAGAGATGGGAGATCCCGACGGATAAGGATTCCGAGTAACGGGGTTCCCGAGGGATAGGGGTTCCGAGTATGGGGGTCCCGAGGGATATGGATTTCAAGTATGGGATTCCCGAGGGATAGGGGTTTTGAGAGATGGGGGGTCCCGAGGGATATGGATTCTGAGGGATGGGAGGGACGTCCCGAGGGATAGGGGTTCTGAGGGATGGGAGGGACGTCCCGAGGGATAGGGGTTCTGAGGGATGGGGGTCCCGAGTTAAGTAGAATGAAATTAAGTAGGGTTACGTTTGGTAGTGTTTAGTTAAGTAGGTAGTAGTTAGGTAAGTAGGGTTCTCTTAGATAGGGTTAAGTTAATCAGGGTTAGGTTAGGTAGGTTTAAGACGCTGAGGGGGGGGGGGGGGGGAGCGCGCGAAGCGCTCAGGGGGCGAAGCCCCCTAGTATATATATTAGGGTGGTCCTTAAAAGGGGTATTTTTAAATTTTGATCTTGCCGCCCCCCAGATCGGTTCGAAATAAAAAAAAAGAAATCCTCAATTTTTTTCAGATTTTTTCTACCACTCTTAACCCTCCCCCACGGGGATTGAAGTTCTCCATTCAAAATACATGGGACTTTTCGGTCTTCGCAGTCAATATTTTCTTGCGGGACTATACGTCGATCGAAAAATCTGAAATTTACACAAATTACGCTATAAACATTTTACTATAAGGGGAAAAATCACCAACCCCCTATCCTCAAACTTGGGAGGGGGGAGGGTTGACAATGTCAGGCCAAAAAGATATATGGATTTTGCAGTAAAAAAAAGTGTTAAATGTGGTCTACTTTTCATAACAGGGCTCTGTAAAAAAAACCTTAGGTCCAAATATACAAAATAGTAAAAAATATGACATTTTTTGTTACGTTTTTCTATATTTTTATTTTTAAAAAATGCTACTTCGATAATTACAATTCACTGCATATTATTAAGGAGGGTCTCTTTTTTTGCGTCTGGGTGATTCTTGCGATATTCACTGACGATTTGTAGTTGTAGAATAATATATAATAATATATAATATATATTATATAGATTTTCGCTTCTGAAAATAACGAGTTGAAGTTTTTCAATGTGTTTATCGGTTTTAAGCAATCAATATTTTACCATGCAACTATTTCTTTGTTAAAAAGTTTGAAACTTACACAAATTACTCTATACATGTAACACCATACGGGAAAAAATTAACAACCTTTGATAATTTTCAAAATTGATTATTCAATAAAATTATTATTATTAATTATTAAAATGATTAATTTTAGATGAATTAAATATCTCTTTTGAAAAGAATGTGATTTTTTACCGAATCTACCTTAACAGCATTAAAAAGTGATTTATCAATATATTGCATTTTGAAACATAACACGAATTTTTGTATGACTTCTCAACGGTTGAAATAATTCACGTTAAAATTCGGTTGGTTCATTCTGTCAGATAAGGCTAGTGTTTGACTAAAACTCCAACTGTCGCTAGTTATTTAGTTACAAAGGCCGCCACTGGTGTCGCCAATGCTGCATAATACGTATTCCGAGGTGTTTCCATCAATTAGCTGCTTTTTTCGATTTTGTATGGAAATGTTACTCTAACCTCATTCCGCAATGGAACTAAGGCCGGATCTGCGTCAAAACATTTATTTGCTTGGTGATTTTACAACAAAACATCTGAAAGTGGTTAACGATGTCGCGGAACGAGGCGTTCGTCTGTTCACCAACTACAACGAAATTCTAACACGGAACGAACAGCAGAAGCAATTCATTCTACAAATCGTCAGTGAATATCGCAAGAATCACCCAGACGCAAAAAAAGAGACCCTCCTTAATAATATGGAGTGAATTGTAATTATCGAAGTAGCATTTTTTTTAAATAAAAATATAGAAAAACGTAACAAAAAATGTCATCTTTTCTACTATTTTGTATATTTGGACCTAAGGTTTTTTTTACAGAGCCCTGTTATGAAAAGTAGACCACATTTAACACTTTTTTTTACTGCAAAATCCATATATCTTTTTGGACTGACATTGTCAACCCTCCCCCCCTCCCAAGTTTGAGGATAGGGGGTTGGTGATTTTTCCCCTTATAGTAAAATGTTTATAGCGTAATTTGTGTAAATTTCAGATTTTTCGATCGACGTATAGTCCCGCAAGAAAATATTGACTGCGAAGACCGAAAAGTCCCATGTATTTTGAATGGAAAACTTCAATCCCCGTGGGGGAGGGTTAAGAGTGGTAGAAAAAATCTGAAAAAAATTGAGGATTTCTTTTTTTTTATTTCGAACCGATCTGGGGGGCGGCAAGATCAAAATTTAAAAATACCCCTTTTAAGGACCACCCTAATATATATATATATAATATTTTATATGTATATATATATATATATATATATATATATATATATATATATATATAGTACCACTGTACTGTACTATATATAGTACAGTACAGTGGAATGCAGGATTTTTATATAATGTTGCCATTTAGGTGAATGTTTTGCCACATGGGTAAAACTGTCTTGTCGAGCTGCGCGATTTTTGTGCTAATTACAGGCGATAGATGTAACCAGGAACTTCTCAAGTTTTTCAAATGTAATCCGATTTTCATGTACAGACGCATTTTTTTCGAACACTTTTTTTCCGAATAAAAAAACTTTGGTGACTCTTGGTCAATCATTGTTGCAGTTAAGAAAGAGGTTTTCGAAGCAAAGTGACAATATTTTCGCGCAACTGATAATGGCTTGGAAATGGCTGAAGGCGTTTTCGTAGCGTGTACTAACTAATTAGCGTAGGGTCACGTGGAGGTCAATCAGGCGTGGAACGTCCCGTGGAATTTCACGCCCTGTGTACAATATTTACGGACCCTCACTTTGGCATATTTATACAGCGAGGCACCAACTGTAACCGTAAATTAAATAGCCATCAGGTGCCGCAGGCACACCGGGGTTTTTCTGTTGGTTGGAGAAAAAAAATCGGGACTCGACTGTGATGGCTGAACGCGAACGCCTAAACTTAGGAACGCGATGGTCAAGGTTCTCCTCGCCTTTCGATCTCGTCGAATTTATTGGCCTTAATAATGTTACCCGTCGGTTCACGGTCGATTCCTCGATTCCTCGATTCCTCGCTTCTCTCTCTCTCTCTCTAGCTCTCTCGCACTCCAGCCCAATTTCTTCGATTTTTTGTCGCTCCACGCGCGTTTCACGTCAGCGCACTCTGGCTACAAACTCCGCTGATCAATTCTAACGACGTGGGAAGAGAAGGGGAGGGTCTGTGTAAAAGTTTTGCTGGCAATATTGCCGTAGTTCTCAGAGCCCTAGTGGCAAGGTCTCCGGGAGGATACATAGAAGCTCATAGTGTAAACGATTAGTTTTGGAGATTCAGGCTTTCAGCCAAGTTTATCCAATTGTACAAAGATGCTCAATTCACCGAGTAAATGTTTTTCTCAATGTTTCCATAATCAAAAATACACTGAATAGAGATAGAAAAATAAAATAAAATTCAGCTGTTGCTCCGTCTTTTATTACTATTATTTTCTTCCTGATGTTGAAGTTTGCATTGTTGGAATGCAACAAAATTCAGAAAAAAAAATACTAATTTCATCATTTGGGTTAAATCAGAATTATTGTTTTTTTTTTTTATTGCGTTGCAACGAAATTCCATCGATGCAAACTTCAACATTATTTTTCTTCTTATTATTGCTTTTTACAGAAAAAAGTGCAGAATCCCAACAAGCCTTGTATTTCCTCTCGTTTTTGTGCCACCAGAAGTGATCGCGTCAGCGCCCTCTAGCCCCAAACAGCGTTAATAAATTCCAGCGAAGCGGGGAAAAAGGTGGGAGAGGCTGTGCAAAAGTTTCGCTGGTACACATCGGCGTATAGTTGTCAGGGACCCAGGAGCAAGGTCCCCGAGTATCGAGAGACCTTTGTGCAAAAGTTGCGACGTGCTTGCAAGCTCACAGCGCAGGCGATTAGTTTCGGAGGCTCAGGCTTTTAGCGAAGTTTGACCGTATGCACAAAGGTCACGATAGATGCTCAATTCGCGCGATGGCAAAGTCGCTGGCTTCGTGAAAAAGAAAAAAAAACCGGTATATAGGAAAGAAAGGTCGCGAAGGTTCGACTGGTATAGAGGTCGAGCTCGCACTAACGACGCCCGTCTCATTTCTATTATTCAAAACCATATCGTTCGATCGACCTCTGTGTGCTTGGGCTGTAATACTACAGACGTGCTATATACTATTGCCGTTGGATCAAGAACGAAAGGAACACACGCGCGCGCGTTATATGATATCGTACGGCGCGCGCGGTTAATAACTCGTCGTGTGTGCGCGTCGTCTCGTCCTGGCTCAACGTTAGATCACTTGGTATACATCTCACTTGCGGGCACCAAACCGTGCAGTCTCCGTGGGGATCCAATATGGCCAAGCACATTTTTTCCACACGTATACGTTGCAGCCTTTAAGGGTGTTTGTCAGCGAAACTAGTTTACGTTCGATTACGTTGAAACTTCGTTCGTGGGGGAAAAAAATCGTGCGATTTTTTTTCCAATTTCCTTTGGAATTATTAACGACCCAGTTTTATGGCAACGAGGGCCGACGCTTACGGATTTTTATGTCGATACTCGAAAGTACCGGCGGAGGACCATAAAACGTGGTCATTCTTCCGACCATTTTCTGTTTGGTGGAATCGTATCGGATATACTTTGCAACAGCTTGTGGTGAATTTTTGGAAAAAATCTATGGACTCTTTCTTTATTTAATTGTTGCTGACGAGGAATCGTAATCTGGACTATTTATTTCTGGCGACGTTGTGAACGTGATCGACACACTTCATTTATTGCCTACGTTCTTTTATACCCCGTATGTTTAAGTATTGCAGACATGTTGGGGTTTACTGAGATTAAGATACTTTAATTAATTCACAGCTATACTTTTATAGCTGTAAATTAATCGAGATTAATTGAGATTTTTAGCGAGATTATGATACTTTAATTAATTCACAGCTATACTTTTATAGCTGCGGATTAATTGAAGTATCACAATCTCGCCAAGCTGGCATCATTCAAGTCTTATAATTGTTTAATCAAGTATTTGCCATTTACGCTTAACCGACCGGTAAAAGAAACATTTTTATAATTAAAAGTCTGTATAAAAATTTCGCGGGACATTGTTCTTGCCACGCGGCAGCGGTTAGAAAAAAAAAACAAATATAATTTCGTCGCTCACGAAGCTGCAATTACGTCATTATAAAAATATATTTGTCTACGAACAGTCACGTGTGACTTGTTAAAAAAAAATGTTTTGCATAACCGAAGGCAATGCGAAATCCACGTGCAAATTTCACTCGCAGAATTTTCAACCACGCTAAATCAGTGAATAACACCCGAAGTTATGAACGCCCGAAGCGTTTGAGGGTTGCGCCACCTTACGAAAATGAAAAGGAACATGTTTACTGAATAAAAAATACTGATGTGGTAATTTTACACGGTTCTTTTCAACCGCGTATTCCGCAATTGACTATAAGGTTAAAGTGTCAGTGTGCTAGCGACGAGCGTGGGAAACAAAAGAATTGCACTGCCGCAGGGCAATTGATCGATTATATCACAGTTACGCCTACAATAATAACCAGGCGCAAGGGATGAACACGTGCAAGGGCGAGCGAACGGCTCTCTCCTCATAAAACATACGAATAATGGTCAAAGGGAAAACAGCGAATTACATATAAAAATACACCGGAGTCCCAACCTGCCGCCGTTTGCACGTGCGTAGAGCTTTTCGCAGACTACAGCCACAATCGGAAGCGTCGGGTCTCAAGGTCGAGCCCCACCCTACCAACCAATTAGTGCGAGCAGCCATTGAGCAAAAAAAGGAAAACATATATATCGTCGATCACGGTCTAAGCGTATCAATGGTTCGCCACTGAAATTCCCACAAATTTCGTTATCGATTGGCTCTACGCGCAAATAAAGCGAAACTCGGTGGTCGAAAGAGTTTCTCCTCGTACGCGATACGTATGTAACAGCCAACACACGCCGTTACGTGTATTATGGCTCCGGTGTTGACAGCGTGAGAGCTACCTGTAGTTGTCGCATGCCCGTCGTACGCGACCCGCAATTTTTTATTTAATTAACCGGAGAATACTCGGTCACGCAGACTTCACGAAGCTCGACATTTCGTAGTTGGCGATGAATTAATCAACGACGGCGTTGCGGGGTTGTGTAGACAGGGGGCAAGAAAGTCATGTGTCTAAGCTTTCACGGTTAAGCGAATTATAATTTTTTTTTTTCCTCTTTTTTTTCATCCGCAGATGGCACTTTTCTCTTGCGGCGACGAGCGCCTCTCACTACACCGCGGTCGATTTATCAGTATAGTATTGCGTGAGTTTCCGCGGTCGGATATTACATGACTCATGTAGTGTATGGATATCTATACGGAACAGGACGTGTCCCGTCGTTTGCTGAATGCCACCCGTCCGTTGCGTCAGTGACCGAACGGTACTTTTCGACTTGACGAAGACGCGGATGATGAGGTCGAGAGGCGTGTGCCGCTAGGACCGCGCTACAATTACTGAGGAGAATCGGCGTCACAGAAAAACAAGCGAAGAAACGAAAAAAAAAGTCTGCAAAATGGTTAACGAGAAATCTAAAATATTTATAAAACGAGATGATCAACAGAGATTGAGAAAAAGAGTCGTTAATGATGATGAATATCTTACGCCACTTTGAAGTAACTTTGAATTTTTTTTCATAAACAGTCAATTGAAATGAGCGGACTTTGCAGAAGAACTAGAGGCTATAAACAAAAAACAATAAAACTTTATGATGATATTTTATAGCTTTGTTTTTTTCTTCAAAAGTTGGTCGCAAACGAACCATTAGGAAAATGGTTTCAAATACCATGAGAAGTGGAGGAGAAAGAGACAAGAGTTATTCGCTGTTTTGTAATAATTATTTTGTATATACGACAATTAATATTAATTATTTCATGCAAGTTACCTGGAGGTGCGCGTGTTATTTTTTTTAATTGAATATTTCGTGTTATTATGACACCTCGATTACAGAAAAATTTGTGTAATGGAGAAAATCAACGATCGTCACTTTCTCCGTTGAGTTTCTCAGCTCGCATATGTCCTCCATACATTTGTTTGTTATTTTCCATGCAAGTTTACGATAAAATTTAATTTCTATTTATCGCGTTTAATTATAGATACGACACGTTTATAGAATAATCTATATTATCTACCATCGGCGTATCGAACACCGGATAATATCGATCAAGTTGATACCGAGCAATAGTCTCCTGCATGAAACGTTAATAAATCGAAAAATTGATCGTTACTGCCTCTTATTTATTGCCTTTCTCTTTTCAATTGATACGTCTCGACTTTCTTTCTCGCTTCTAACCAAGATCCTCCTCTCGAGTCAAATATATTTTCATCGGCAAACAATTAAAAATTCGCTTCTAATCATAAAACACAAAACGACATGCACACATATGATTTTTACAACTGTAATAATCAAGCATAGCCACGGATATCCACGGCCATATTTCTGGGGACATTTCGAGGTGCAAGTCACCTTTGTTACGTTGAAATGTATCACTTCTCGTTGCTATCAAACGTCGTAATCGTCGTGCGGAATTAGGAGCATCAATAACAACAACGAACGAAGCTGATAAAAAGTGATAAATCATTCTTATCACTCATAGACTCGTGTACGGATTAAATTGATAAACGAATATTTATATCGACCTAACAATCGTTGAGAATTGTCTGCTATCCAAGTTCCACGTGAAAAAAACCCCGTACAATCGAGCAAAAACTGTGCCAACACCATAATGTACAGGATCAAAAAATTCATAAGAAAAAGCTAGAACGTGTAATTAGGCGATTGGCTCTTGTCAATACACGTTTATCCCCTCACCGATCATGCACTGATCGAAATGTAGCCACCCGCACAATTGGCTCGTCTGCCGACATAATTCGATTACCGATTATTCACCCGAACGTTACATCGTGGCCGCCCTCGCGGCCATCTATCTACCGTCCCCGGCGCCACTAGGCCAGATCCCGGACCCTCGGTACGCGCGAAATACCGAGTACACTTCGAGTGACCAAGTGCAGCAGAAGCGCCGCGCCGCTCGTTGAACACCCGTCGAGCGTCTTGCATTTTTACAGGAGAGAGACAAAAACCTGTTGCTTCCAACGTGACGAGGAGTGCGAGCCAAGTGCGCGTGCACTCATCGTGCACCGGGGAGACGGGAGGCGCGAGGGTGGGGGGAAGAGAGAGGACTCGCCGAACGCGAGCGAGAGAGAGAGAGAGAGAGAGAGAGAGAGAGAGAGAGAGAGAGAGTGGCGAGCCACGATGAAGCGTAGCGCACGCGGCTGGCAGAGCGAGAGGCAGATAACGCGCCAGCAGCCACGGCGCACGTAAACCGTGTGGACGCACAGATAAAGCGGCACAATGTAAACGACGAACGGCCGTCTCTCCTCGCCGAGAGTCTTGGCGAATTCTCGGAGCGCGGCTTCGTAATCCGTCCGTCGCACTCAGTCGTGCGAGATGCGGCGAGCGCGAGGGACGGAAGACAATTGAGTGAGCGGCAACGAAACAAGAACGAGGGGACCGAGGGAAACGGTCGACAGGAGAACCGACTGGATAAACAAATCGAAAGGACGACGGTGTTGCGAGAAACCGGCCTCCGCGTCGCTCGGGGAAGAGCGAATCGCGAGAGGAGAGTCAATCATCACTGACCTTGGTCACGAATTTTCTCCAACCGCATTCGCGCGATCGTTGCGAAATTATTTCCGACTTATCCCGAGGAACTTTTCTCTATTTCTCTTGTTTTTTCGTTTTTTCGTTTTTTCGTTTTTTCGTTTTTTCGTTTTTTCGTTTTTTCTTTCCCCTCAACTTTTCCGCAGGCTTCGAATTTTTTCACGAGAGAAAGTGCGCGATTGACTTTGTCCCGTCGCTTCTCGGGCTAATCCGGCAAAGCCGCTGCTGTCAGCAAAAGCTTCGCGAAGCGATTAGGCGTGCACGCGCGTCGGCGATACGTGCATGCGAGGTCCGCGAAAGGATATATTGTTCGCGCGGACTCAACACGTAAGTCCAGCCGATCGGCCGCACGTCGCGACAACAAAACTGGTGCACGCGCACGGGGCTCACTATATTTTTGCCGAGCGTTCCGCGCGCGACGTACATCGCGCCGTGGTTGTTTACTCACCGAACTCGAATTCTACTGATACTCCTGATTCCCCCGCGCGAGACACTGCGAATTAACGAGAAAGACGACATAACCCGCGCACAAAAATGCACCAGCCATATTGTTTACGGAGTTTGACCGAACGTGCCGTTTCGTTGAGCCGCACTAAACGCCGTACGGACTTTCAGTGTGGTAACTCTGCCGCCACTACAGCCACCACTACCATCGTCCACCACGGGCGCCACGATATAAACTCGCTCGACACTCGTGGTGCACTGCCTCTTTTTCGACTGATACGACCGCGCGGTTTCGGCCTGCGCGCGACATCTCGCGGACGCGCACCGTGACACTGGCGTGGATTGAAGCAGGCGCAACCGCCAGTAAGTACGCGTGCACCGAGGAAAAAACGAAAAAGATTTCGCGCAATTATCACCAGATTTTTTAATCAATCTTTAGCTTCATTAAAAAGTCGAAATAATCTCCTAAGCATTGCTGTATTTTCATTTCACGAAATTTGTCGCGTCGTTTACGAAAAAAATGCCTGTCAGCTTGGGCTCTAACCAAATTATTTTTACAAACGCGACAAACGTTTGCTCGTCGCCGCTCATTTAGCGAATAAAACTTTGCTCGTTTGGTAAAATCGATTTGGTATTAATTCGGAGGTGAAATTCACTTTGAGGTGTAAAGCCCGATCGTCGACGTAGCCCAAGTCACGACAGAAGAAGAATGAAACAGTGAGACTTTATTGGCCAGTCCTTGACCAACTGCGGCTTTCCGTCTGACAATGAAAATATAGCGTTGCCACGGGCAACCGACGAATGCGTTTCGATGCTCACGTTGCACACGCGTTTTCCTCGCTCGTACGGCTGGCGTGAAAAACAGCCGTGAAAATCGTTGTTCGCGACGGGCGTTGTGGAGAGGAGAAAAAAATGAGCTCGATCTACGGTGCGGGTGACGCCAGCGCTGACTTGATAGTATTCGACGCTTCGAAGAACGAGAGGCGGCTACACGAGGAGTTCAAAGTGCTGGAGAGAAAACTCAAGCCCAAGTGGAAACTGGTCGAGTATGTGCACGACAATAGCTCGTGTCAACAATCGACAGCGCTGACTGTCACTCGTCTCGCTCATATGTATTATTATGTGTTTATTCAAGAAACAACGATGTCCTGACGCAAGAATCCATCGGTAATGCCAAAGTCCTCGTGCTGCCGGGGCCGCGCAGTAAATTCACGGAGCTCGAAATGAACTCGATAAGAACGTTCATCAACGGAGGCGGCAACGTACTCGTGATGCTTGGCGAGGGAGGGGAGAGCAAATTCAACACGAACATCAATTTCTTGCTCGAGGAGTACGGAATAATGGTGAACAATGGTAATTGAAACAACCGAAAACACTGCGCGCGCATGTATTTACGTAGAATCGCCGGTTGAAGGTCGTTGCTTCGTCTGCTTGCAGATAGCGTCGTGCGCATGCACTACAGTCAAACTTTTCATCCGAAAGAGTGTCTCATCTCTCGGGGACTGTCGAACAAGTCCGTGTTCTTGAAAAATCACGACGAATATGCGTGAGTTTGCGCTGTTTAAACGAAAAATTACCTGGCTATCTTTATTGCTTTTTGCTTTAATTTTATACACGTTTTGAAAATTTCATGGTTTTGATCAAGTCAAAGATCGCGAAATAATTTTTTTTTAAATCTTAAACGTATTCTAAAAAAAAAAGTATCTTTAAAAAATCTTAATATAAAATTCATGCATTTTAGAAATTCGAATTTTTTGTACCCGTACGGAGCAACGTTAAATATCGTGCAGCCCGCGACGGTCGCGATATCCACCGGGACTCTCGCGATTCCGTCGAACAGACCGATTTGCGGCTATTACTCCGGACTGAACGACGCCGGGAAGTTGGTCGTACTGGGCTCCTCGAGAATCCTCAACGACACATACATCGATAAGGAACAGAACGACAAACTTCGTCAGATGATCTTTGAATTTTTTCACTCGGAGGAGAAACGATTGTCAAACGATGTTCAAATTGACGATATCGACGTGAGTATTCCAGCAAAATGGTGTAAAAAGATGTATTCTATTTTATCGCTATAATGATTTCCGTTTTATTATTTTATTTCAGTATTCCGAGTACAATTTCGTGCCGGATATAACGCAACAGGCGGATAATCCGAAAGTTTGCACCCAGGATCTGGACAACATCGATATACCGAGAGAATACACGAAATTATTCAAGCATCATTTTTATTCGATAAATCTCTCGATGATACCGGCTTGCATAAAAGCTTACGAGACTCTGGGCGTCAAGCACGAGCCTCTGTCTCTGATAGCACCGCATTTCGAGGCGCCACTCCCGGCCACGCAGGCATCGGTAAGGATTATTGAGACCGCGTGAGCATTAAACAAAAAATGAAAGTAATATTTTTCTTTCGCCAGGTTTTCCCGCCGAGCTTTCAGGAGCTCGACCCTCCGGCGTTGGAGCTCTTTGATCTCGACGAGGCTTTCAGCTCGGACATACTCAAACTCTCGCAACTGACGAACAAATACATGGCTACCAAGGGACCGATCAAGAAGTCCGAACTCGATTATTATATTCGAGAATTCGGTGAGATAATCAGATTCAACGGCGACGAGATTACAACCTCGAAACAGGTGTTGAATCACGTGTTTCAAAAGTTGAGTAATTACAAGGCTGTGCACGGTTAATGGCCCACGGGGCCTCTTTAATATTATTCTGTAATTCGAACTTAATTCAGTTATGCTATTTTGATACAATAAAAGTTGTGTGTTTTCGCTCGAAGTTTGAGCTCCGTTTCGTTCGAAATCACCCGCGTTTTCCCGCGCCGCCACTGACGCCCTCTGGCGTCACAGACCTCGGATCCCTGCACAATATATCAGCAGCACGAGAAACATTAACAATTACTAATAAGACGTCGCGTACTAAATTCAATGTAATTTTAGTAAAATACAGCCTCGAGAAAAATAGATCTGGAAATTAACAAATGAAGTTCTAAATTAAATTTTGAAAAAAGTAGAATCATTTTGAACAACTCGAATGTTCCGAGAAAAACGAAAATCATTGTTGAGTTTCGATTTTTGCTTTTATTGACAATTACCGATTAATAATTCTTACGCAACCGCAATGACATTCGCGCGATAAGCGACAGATTTTTTTTATTCAAACTCGCGAGTACTTTGAGAGAAGGGTAGCCAACACTCCGGTGACGCAACTAGTGGTGGCCCACGAGATTGGCGTCGTCCCCTCCACGCTGGGTCCAATCGAATGGTAAGAAAACGAGTAGGACAGTGCTACTAATCGTGAGACGGGGATTGGCGAAATTTCCGGCGCAAATATTCGGCCGAAGCAATCGTTCGTCGATTCATCAGCCGCGATATTTTCAAATCAACTGTGCAATTAAGCTTCGAAACTGAAAGTAGCATGTACCTTCCCCCCTGAGTGAATTTCACTGTATCGGCTCCCTTCTCGCACCGCCGGCATTCCAAGATGTCTGTGTTCTTTGTTAATGCGTGAGTAAATATCGTCTTTTGTTATTTTTCGAGGTTATGTTACGTGTGTTTGACTTTACGCTATTTCGAACGGCATTATCGTGGATTTACGGTGACTCTCGCGATCCGCGAGAACGATTGCGAGTATTCGTCAAATTTTCGAATTCTAATAAAGCACAGCGAAAGTTATATCACTCGTCAAGTTCTTGCGTAGGCCCTACATCTGCTTAGGTTGATTCTAAGTGTCCGCTTATTTTAGAAACCAGGACAGCGAGGTCGAAGGCGATTCAAATGGAGACCTGCAAATTGCATCGCCTGGCAATTCGGAGGCCCAACAGGCACTCGTTACATTTTGGCCCAAAGTTACGGAGGAAATTAAAAAGATTACAACGGTGGGTATCGCATGGTTATGCATGAAATACAGATTGTGCGGCTTGCTCCAAAAGTTCTTACCGCCAAACCACTGTGGTGTTCAAAGGATTTCTTTATTTAATAATTCTTTGAATGTCTTACATGAGGCACAGAACTATAAAGTAATATCCTAATACACAAAGATATTGTGATGTAATATCCTAATATACAAAAATTTTACATGCAGATGGCCTTTAAAAAACCATAAAAACTGTTTTATCATTGCTATTAGTCCAATGTTTCTAGTAATTAGTATATATTGTCAACAGGCCACCAATTGGAGTAATTGAGCCCAAAAATTGCAATTTTATTATTTTCTTTCAATCGGAGTAATTGAGCCCAGTAATTACAATTTTATTATTTACTTTCAATTGGAGTAATTGAGCCCAGAAATTACAATTTTATTATTTTCTTTCAATTGGAGTAATTGAGCCCAGAAATTACAATTTTATTATTTTCTTTCAATTGGAGTAATTGAGCCCAGAAATTACAATTTTATTATTTTCTTCTATAATTTTTCACAAATTTATTGCCATAGCAGTATAAATAAATTGCTATGCATGTATTGCATTTTTCTGCCATCAAATGATTCTCCTGGTCATAGAAAATATTCGAGTATGAACCGTAATTTACAATGATTTTTTTGCAGATGGACCTGAAAACGCAGTCGCTGCCGCTGGCGAGGATAAAGAAAATCATGAAATTGGACGGCGACGTGAAGATGATAAGCGCGGAAGCGCCGATGCTGTTCTCAAAAGCGGCGGAAATATTTATTCACGAGCTAACGCTTAGAGCGTGGGTTCACACGGAGGACAACAAGAGGCGAACGCTTCAGAGGAACGACATCGCGATGGCGATCACGAAGTACGATCAGTTTGATTTTCTGATCGATATTGTGCCGCGCGACGACCTCAAGCAGAGCAAAGCCCAGACCGAGAGCATAGTACGCACCTCGATGAACTCCGATCAGGTTCATTACTATTTTCAACTGGCGCAACAACAGGCGTCGGCCAATCAGAATGTACAGAATAACGGCACAACAAGTCAGCCGATACAAATTGTGCAGCCGTCGACGGGCCAAATTCAGACTATCAATATCGGCAGTCCTGTCGAACAGGTGAGTCGTCGGCTGCAATATTTCGATCTAATTGATTTTAAAAAAATCCACAATGTTTCCAACGAAATTCTTTAACTTTTCACCAGGAAACGACAAATGCCGGAGCGACGCAAACCGTAACTGTACAGAGTCCACAGCAATCGTCCGGCCAACAGGTGATACAACTTCAACAGGCTCAACAAACCGCCAACTCGCAAGCTGGCGGCATACAGATAGTACAACAAATCGTGACGCCGAACGGCGATATACAACAGATACCGGTACGACGAGAGTAAACTAGCTGATTAAAATATTAAAAATGTCCTTGGGAAAGTTTTGTCGGTACGAATACTGAAATTTACATTTCTTCGCAGAGGTTGATATCTAGAATTGTCGATAACCAGATACGAATATTTTAAACACTTAGATATTTCTTTCGCACCTACGTAAATTTTACTTGAAATTACAACAGATACCGGTACGACGAGAGTAAACTAGCTGGTTAAAATATTAAAAATGTCCTTGGGAAAGTTTTGCCGGTACGAATACTGAAATTTACATTTCTTCGCAGAGGTTGATATCTAGAATTGTCGATAACCTGATACGAATATTTTAAACACTTAGATATTTCTTTCGCACTTACGTAAATTTTACTTGAAATTACAACAGATACCGGTACGACGAGAGTAAACTAGCTGGTTAAAATGTTAAAAATGTCCTTGGGAAAGTTTTAAATCGTTGTGACACTCGGTCGGTAACGAATACTGAAATTTACATTTCTTCGCTGAGGTTGATATCAAGAATTGTCGATAACTAGATTCGAATATTTTTAATACTTAGATATTTATTTCGCACTTACGTAAATTTCACTTGAAATAAATGTAAAAAATTAATTTCAGATTCAGCTGACGCAGCAACAACTCCAAATGATCCGAATGCAAGTACAAGGTGGAAGCAATCAGCCGATAATAATCCAGGCCGCTCCAATTCAGGCCCAGCCGCAGATCATCCAAGTCGCGCAGGGTGGTCAGGCTCCGGTTTATCTGCAAACTGGCGGCAACGACAACGAATAGCCACCCCGCAATGAGAAAGGAAGACTGCAAAGTTTCTCCAGAATGTTCTCGCTCTAAACACAATCTTAGGAATAAAATAATTTTAAGATTGTAACTGTAAGATATACAGTTGTAAGAGTATCTATAAGATCGTAAAGTAAGAAGATAAAACACATTTTTTAAATTATTACAAACTGAAGGAGATTTTGAGAATATTATCGTTCTCGCTGTACCTGATCCGATATGCACGATTTGGTCGGTATTTTTTTATCAGCGATTTAGTAATTTTAATGTAGAGATCCGGTCTACCCATTATTCACTAACTCTTCATACGATTGTTTCATAATTATTTTTTTTTCTCAATTTTTTCGAAAAATCATGACAATTACTACGGACGAAATAATAGCCTAGCGCCTCCTTCCAAAGTTTCACGAGTGATTTTACATTAATCGAGAAAAAGATATCACCGCGAGAAAATGCATCCCCTTCGGAGTGCAGCGTGTGTCGCCGCCGAATGAGAATTCCTCGGTCGATCATCGTCGCGGCTTCGAGGGAAATCAAGTGAACCGAGTTGGGTTAGAAATTTATAAAATGAAGAATAAAGATAAGCAGTAAGTAAGGCCGGACCAGAGATGTAATCGGATTCGTGCGTCGCCTTCTTTGGCCTGCTGGCCTCCTCGGGTCTCCTAGCTATGTAGCTCCTTCGCATGGCAGAGCTCGGCACGGCTCACCCTCCTCCTCCTCCCTCGCTACGGCCGCTGCTCGCCTCTCACGCCGCCGCCGCCGCCGCTGCTGCTGCTCGTGCTGCTGCTGCAACTTGTATTATGTTTCACGATGCTGCGGTTCTTCGTTCTTGTCTGGCCGGTCTCGCCTCTCTCCTAAGCAAACTTCGCTCCTACCCGGCGAAACTTCGCGTTGCCCTTCGAGGAACAATGATTTTTATTTCAACGGCTTTGGACGCCGGCGCGCAGGTATAAGTTTTATTATGGAAAATATATGGCCGGGGAAATTTGTTTATTTTGTGGTGTGAAGTAACTCGTAAAAACAATGAGATAAAATGGATGATGGGACAAGCAAAAAGTGGTAATAGATAGTGCAGTCTTTACATTTAAAAAACAGTGGTGATAACTGTTCGATTAATTTACTCAACAAAATGATAGGTTTCTTAAATTTGTAAGGTGCACCAGGTGATAAGCAAGGAAGAGGCAAGATATACGAGGACAATGTTTTTATGAAGGAGGGCTAAGATGGCAAAAATGTCCATCAACGCACATTAATATTCGCGGCAAGAAAAACCAGACATAATGACCCTTAACAAAATAACTATCGTCGTATTAAAAACAGAACCTACAATTATTACATAGCCTTAATAACCTCGATTATTCAAATAATTTTCTTTGCCCCCGAAGCCGCTCGGGCGCTTCTGCCACCAATTTGTCGCAGTCTCCCGCCGCCTCGTAAGGAGCTCCAAAAGTTACAACAATGGGTCCTGTCAGCGAGGCAGTGAGACGTAAAGTTGAAAGTCTCTCGCGCCGGAGACCCGACGAATCGAGATCTCCCTCCCCGGCTTATCCTCTCCGTCTTTCTCCCCCCCCCCCTCTCACTCGCTCCCCCCACACATCGGTGACCTCATAGGACGGTTATCAGCAAAACCGGATCAAGTTGCCGCGATACGTCGAGAGGGAGGTAGATTCATCGGAACCGTTGCTCGTCGTCGTGGTCGTCGCTCGAAAGGACCACCGCGGTCGCGTCATCGCGCCACCGAGGACACGGCGAGTACCTAAAGTTTCGCGCGACTTGGGCCACGCAGAAGCCTCGCGCCGGCTCGAATCACCCCCCGTGCTCTACGCCACTGTCGGGGGTACTCGGATTTCACGACATGTTTACAAAGATCCTAGAGATAAGTTGAGAATGGCCGGCCCAGCCCCCATGCCTCCTCCATGGGTGTAAGGTGACAGCTGCCTGCGCCTGCGTTCTCTCCTCTCTCGCGCGCTCTCTATGTACCATTCCGTGTATATACTCCACTGACCCGTGCATATGTCGACGTGTATACGTATACACACATATACGTATAAATATATTGTATATATATATATATGTCGTATGTATACCACACTGCAGTACATATATACGCGCTATACACCGCGAATATATATATATATATATATATATGTATATACATATTTGTATATATATAACGTACACTTGGAGCATTCTCACGTAGGAGAAACGTAATACGTACGGGTTCTCCGGGACATTGCAAGAGGAAACTTGCGGCGGTGGTCGCCGCGCGCACCGTCGTCCCTCCGCTGTGTGGTGTTGGTGAGGCACGGCGTCGCACAAAAATGTGCGTTTCGCCGCGACCGCAGAAGGATCAGCGAGGGACATGACGCGTGTTGGCGCGCGAATATGCGCGCAATACGTGTATATATATAGATATACATGTATATCTATGTATATGTATATGTGTATTCGCCACCTGCGGAGCCTCGGATGAGCCGTCGCGGTTGATCGCGAGCGAGGCGGAGATTCGTCGAGGCTCCCGCGACGCGAATCAAGCGACTCGCGAGCTCGAAATTTCTGCGACGTCGCCGGCGTGCGATCAACTTTACGCCCATGGGTTATGGGTTATTATTGAGTACACAACACAGGGCCACCGCCCATTGTTACAGCTTCGTGCCTTTTTCACATGGCCGCGCGGCGCGCGGTATCTCCGGGTTTTCGGCGAAGCTCGGGGAGGGTGCGCTACGTGCGCTGATGTGCGCAGCGAGCGGCAGGGAGTACGCGGGTGGTCGCGGCCCGAGCGAGGAGGTCGTTCCGGCTGCGCCGTCGGACTGCGAGGTGGTCGAGTGAAAACGGCGACGTAACGCGCGCGAGGCTCGTGCAAAAATGTCCGCGATATTCCGGACGAGCGCGTTACCCTCTCGTAAGATGCGTGAGACATAACCGCGCGAGGTTGACGCTGGCTGAGAGGCCGAGCTTTCGCGCCATTGTGTGCGTTGCCTATGTTCCGTCGCTGAGGCGCCCGCTGAGCGCACAGGTCGCGCTGTGTTTTGCTTCTTATGACCTTCTCGTTTATCTTCGGCGCTTCTTCCATGTGTCTCGCTCTCTCGTTCTCTGCCGCCTGGCAGCTATGCGTGATGCATCGATCCATCGATTAATCGGAGGACGATTTCAAAAAATGTATATTCGTTTTAGCTGATCTTTTTGCCAATCGGTTCATTAGTTTTGACTTTCAAGGAGCGAAAATTGGGTTATTTGACAGGGGGATCTGAAATTGTCGAAACGTTGAAAGCAATGGTTACGAATATAGAAATTGGAAATACAATTCTGTGTTTATATAAGGTTTGCGTGATATAATTACTATGATTATAGAACACAGGTAAGGCGGCGAAACTAGCGCAAAATATAAATCTTCGTTCCTTTAAAAGTTCATGTATCCTGGAATCCATTGTTGCCCGTTTATTAGAACGCTTAATATTTGCATTCGTCCCATAGCCTGGAAGTTGTGGCTAACATTTGCGACTCCAATGAGAGCGACTCTTACGAGTGTGTAAGGTCATCCATATAATTCTGTGTCATGTGACACGCAGATTGATAGGAGTTTCAGCGAGCGACGGCGAATTTTACAACCGATCCAATAACCGATTATTTCGCTACCGCGATTGTCGTTTTATCAACGTCACTAATGTCACTCTCATGTCGTTGCCTCGTTTCGCCTGTTCCATAGGTGTATGTACTATTAATCAAGAGGGCGTTGCACGCATAGAGCTCGTGGTGCGCGCGCACGAGTTGCTGTTGCATTGTTCGTCGGGATAAACGAGAAAAGCACAAACTCAATGGAACAACACGGTCGAGTCTGCAGTCGAGAGAGAGAGAGAGAGAGAGAGAGAGAGAGAGAGAGAGAGAGAGAGAGAGAGAGAGAGAGAGAGAGAGAGAGAGAGAGAGAGAGAGAGAGAGACAGAGACAGAGACAGAGACAGAGACAGAGACAGAGACAGAGACAGAGACAGAGACAGAGACAGAGACAGAGACAGAGACAGAGACAGAGAGAGAGAGAGAGAGATTTTTTCGTGTCCCGGCTAAGACTTACCTACTTCGTCCGTCAGACGGGATTCGAGCGACTTTCGGTCGAGCATGAAAACGCAGGGCTTACGGGGATTAGATCCGCTTACAAACCCCGGGGTCCGAGTCGGCTCCGCTCCTTTACGTCCGACAGTCGTGCACTTATCCATTATGAGATACCAGATACTCATAGATGTGCAGGTCCCGGGTAAAAGCGCGCGTTGCTACCTAGGTCGGAAGGCGGAAAGCGGGAGAACGAAAACTTAAGGATATTAACGCAAGAGTTTTGGGCGGCCGTGGACAAATTCTCGGCTGGTCACCCAAATAAAACTCGCATTGATTTGAGCTTGAAGGTTCAAGCATTTATTTGTTTATACTGCATAACAACTCGGAACTTCTAGATAAAGATCAATTCTCAAAGACAAAGAATTATATGTATTAAGGTTACTAAAATTAGATTTCCTCCCATAAATAGTTCGGTTCATGCATTGGAGTTTTTTTTTCTCAAAAGTCAAAACTGACATAAAGAATTTTTTACCGATTTCGCCATTTTTTGCGGCACGGAGTTGGATCTATAAGTTCTGAAAGAATATGCGAGAGTTGAGAACGATGGAGTAGGTAAAAAGTCGATATTTTGAAATGAAAATTTGGACAATTTCGGTCCGGAGCCGAATCTATCATTTCCGGTGAAAAAAAACGTCGAAAAAATTATTCTTTTCAAAGTCAAGTAGAAATGGATTGAAATCAGTGTTTTCAAGGTTAAACATGCTACTTGAGAACGATGATATAAGCCAAAAGTCGCTATCTCTAGTTTGTATAGCAGGACACGGCTGTATTTAAAATGAGTAAAATGATTTAATTACAAAAATAAATAAAAACAAAGAAAATATTTTTTATTATAAAAATTACACGCTGAACCCAGTATTTAGTTAATGAGCGTCAGCGACTCCGCGCAAGTGGTGAGTGATGCACATCGCAGTCTCTGAGCCTCGCGCAAGGTTGTGCAAGCCTTTTATTACAGTCGTGCTTAATCGCCGTGTAGAGCGGCGAAACAGCGAGCATCGTCTAAGAGCGCGCATTTTATTCGGGGCCTACGGGACCTACAAGCACGCGAGAATCCCGCGACACCGCTTCGCAGAGTCATCGAAATTTCCAAAGCCAATAAAACAAGCTTCGAGAACTAAGATAGTGTAGGATTACATCGCGGTAACAAGAGTCCCGCATTATATGCGTTACGATAGTCCACGGCACTGCATAATAAAGTTACGTAATAACGCGTATGACGCACCGAAGCCGCGGTGTAACATAGGTAGCCGGCATATAAAGAAAAGAAAGAAAAGGACCGGTCGCCAGGAGGCCTTAGGAGGCCGTCGACCCTCCCAGAATCCCGATAGCCTCCTTGAAAAAAAGAGACGAAAAAGGGAAAATAAAATAAAAAACATATTCGTCGATCCTTATCATCCGCAGCATCCGAATCCATTGTGCGAGAAACACGTTTGCATGCCGCGCGCGGGGACCCTCGAGACAAGGACGCGACGATAGATGCCCGCGATTGGTACGTCATTAGCGCCCAAGTCACTCGGACAAATTGACGCTGACAGCCGACGACAATTATTCGTACAAGGGTTTCGTCGTTTCTCCGCGCTGCTCCCGCTCCGCCCCTAACTCGCCGTCCTCGCCTCACCCCTCCCTCCCTCCCTCCCTCCACGACGCACCGTCGACACCCTCGCGCGCTTTCGCCTCCCTCTCGCTCGCATCACGCAACGCGCGCTGCCTCTCTCATTATCTTCCCTCGCAGTCTAATTAATGGCGAATCGCCGCGAAGCCACCGCACCGAGAGCGGCAGAGAGCGACAGCGAGAGGGGGGAGGGGGGGGGGGAGACAAAGGGCGAGCGAGCGAACGAGCAAGAGAGAGAGAGAGAGAGAGAGCGCGAGAGGGAAACGCACAGCCGGGCGGGAGGGGGCATCGTCCAATGACCACGTGATCGTCGGGCGGGGGTGGTAGACGACATTTCGCATGCTCAGAACTCAGAACTCCACAGGCTGCAGCAGCAGTAGCAGCAGCATCACACCGGGAACGAGAGCCGACACTCGCGCACGGGAGAATTGCAGCAAAACAAGCGCGGTTCAGAGTTCCCTCGTTTTTTTTTTGCGTTCGGTTCGGATCGTCGACGTCGCGAGACTTTTGGATGTCCTTGCGCGAGGGACGTTTATTAGTGACAGTGAAAGATAAAATATAAATATATATATATATATATATATTTATATACGTATATGCATTATAATCCGTCGTCCTGTGAGAACTTCGGACACCGTCGTTGATCCCACAGCCTTTTACCGTCCGTCCTGCGTGCTTATACCGAGAAGAACGGGCGCCCTTGTCTCTCTCTGGAAGACAAAAGCAGCCGCTCGCTGCTCTCGCCACCCTCGTCGATGTTTACTCCGCCTGTAGCCCTGCAGCCAACCCCTTGATTTTCCGTCCGCTGGTCCACCCGTCCCGACCGCCAACGTACACACAGCTTGTGTGTTGTCGGTCGACGCGTCGTACGTGCGTTCGGTCGTCTGCAAAACAGACACGGGTGCTGTGCGCCCGTGGTCGCCGGTCGAGCCGACGGTGCGCACGATGCTTTTTCGCATGTCGAAAGTGCGAGAAAAGTGGGAAATATTCGCCTGAACGCGGGACTGTTTCGGTGGTGCCAAGGTGTCCGGTTTTCGATCGCGAATTTTACATCGAAACACGAGTGATTTTGAGTGGGTGAGAGAGAGAGAGAGAGACAAACGATCGGAACGAGGCGCGAGCGGAATGACGTCGATCGACCGTACCGGGAGAATAATCTACCGTCAATCTCGATAATACCGCCTCGAGGTGACGAATCTACAGCGGATTGCGCGGGTTCAGAACCTCACTGACCCTCGTTGCGACCAACGCCACGTACATCGAAGGTTCGAGCCCAATGAAATTACCTCGTAATCCCAATTCGATTGATTCACCACCCCTGGTATTCGCATTTGCTTTGATCGTAATTGATTGTTGTGAGCGGGCTTTTGTTATTCAGTTTCTTATTCGCGTATATTGATTTTTAAATGTTTGCGTTTTGCTCGCCGCGGGCGGTACTGTTTATCAACAATCGACAGCCGATGCAACAGTTCACTTGAATTTTTTTTTTGTCGTCATTGTTTACATTACTCACGGGAACGTCGCTTTTACTATAACCCGATAGCATGAATATGACGGCATGATGAAAAATGGGATTAACTGAATGGTATTTAGGTATTTCGTCTAGGGAGAGAAACAATTTTTTGTCACGAGTAAGTAGAATTATTGCAATAGCGAATATCCGTTTGCACCAAACGGGATAACGTGTTTTGCGCGGTGAGTGTATGATATATTGGTAGAAATATACCATCGATGTTTTTACCATATAAAACCGTGAAAATGCTATTTTTCACCGTGTGAATGCTCATTTTTCCTGGTCTGTGGAAACAATTCAAGCAAACAGCAGCAACAATCAATCGAATGATAATCAATCAATTAAAAATGATTAGTATTATCATCACTATCGTTAGTGTCGTTATTATCAGAATAATACTAAATGCATATTAATAGCAGATGCAAACGATTGAAAGAACAGGGGTAATCAAATATAACAGCATTTAAAGTATCGAATATTGCGAAGGGGCCACTGACCACCACATTTCTCCAGCCACATCACAGTCATTTGTTATTGTCGAGGATATCCAACTGGCAAAATCACTAATACTTAAAAAACTACGACAGCGGCTGCCACACAAAGAAGTATTTATCGGAAACAATTGGCTCGAGATATATGATGTTGAAGTTTGTATCGTTGGAATGCAACAAAAATAAGAAAAAAAATCTAATTAACGTAAATCAAGAAACGGTGTGTCTGTCTAGACACACCGGATACCGTACAAATTATGTTATATTATTCGTCCGGAAAGTCGAAAAACTTCACGTTGCGAGATCGACTGAACGCTTCGTATGTTTCGTAAGTTTTTGTGGACGAATAACCGTACAATATTCGTCCAGATATATATATTTCTTTTTTCTCGTTAATTTTCAATTTCTGATGGACGATTAATCGTGTATTATTCATCCAGATAGACTCAACCAACCTGCGAGATCTATCTGGACGAATAACCGCATATTATTGGTCCAGATATATTTCAAAAATTAATTCTCAAGTTCTAATGGATGAATAATCATATATTATTCATGCAGACACATTTGCAATGGATTTAGCAGTTTAACTTGATGAAAACCCGTATTAGCAATAATTTGGCCACTTTCCGGACGAATAAATTACAGGATTTCGTCCGGTATCCGAACGACTAGCCACAACCTCATGCACATCAACTATCGATAGTGCCACACATATTGTATATAGATGATACAGCTATATGCAAAAGCTTTGGTAGCACAGTGGCAACATTTCACAAGATGTTTAGTACTCGCCTATCCCGATAACGTTTTCAACATCTGGTTGGCATGCAGAGCAAAGATTTTTTCGCGCGCTTTGTCTCTTTGTTACTTGCTCGAGGAAGATGCCTTTCTTTGTCAGCGCTAGGGATCTTTGTGCGCGCGGCGGAGGGTCGGAAGGGGGGAAGGGGGGGGGGGGGAAGCTTTGTTTCTCTTGTAGAAACAGAGCTCCGCAGAATCTGGTCAGACGGAAAATTGGCGAAAAATGTGTTAGAACGGAAGACACGAGTCCAAACGGCGTCGACGTTTTCCCCCTCGTCGACCCCGCTGCCCCGTCGACAGCACCCATTGTTCAGTAATAACAAACCGCTGATGATTATATTATAAACGCACCCTCCAACCACAGTCAACGGGCTCCTTTGTTGCAGTGTCGACGCTCGTTCTGTCGTAAATAGAGGTCACCGCGGGGACGCAGCCGCTACTAAGAGGTTTCTTTTCTAACGCGACTGTGCGTTTACCTCGCTCGCCTATATGCCGGACTATGAAAACAAATGCTCGTGCTCGATAGACAGTATCCTATGATTTCTACTACCGAAGAAATCTCGGCACACCTGTCGACTATTGACGGACAATAATAAATCGTCAGCGCGTGCAACGTTTTTTTTTATATTTACGTTAATGTTTCCATTTTCACTGCTGCTATCGTGAATTGCAACGTGATTGTTCCGGATTCTATCGCGGATATCGGGATTCCATAATTTGAAAATTCACAGGTGATGTGAGAATTAGTTTGTGTTGGCTAAAATATTGAGGACGTTTTTCTCAAATTCACTTTCTATCTCGAGTGGCCGTAACGCTTTTTGCGAATTCACTACCGAATTCATTCTGTCCGGATTTATTCTATACGAATTCATTCTGTTCGAATTCATTCTGTCCGAATTCACTTTTTTCTCCGAGTGTCTGTAACGTTTTTTGAGGACATTTAGTCCAGATATACTTTTTTCCCAAGTAGCCGTAACGCATTTTGAGGACATTTTTTCCGGAAAAAATAAAGATGTTTTCACGTCAAAAATTATTATCAGCCGATTAAAGGTGGTTGTAATTATAACATGTGACTGGTAATGAAATTGGTAATGGTCGACGTAATTCAAACGTTGGAAATGTAGCGATAATTACGTCACTGCCGTTGCCTGTCCAACGCTTATTTAATAACTTCCTCACTCGCGCATCAACTCGGCCGCAAGCTTCTCGATTCCGTTTCGATAGTCGCCGGCTCTCGGCGCTTGTCTTACAAATTACTTAGGTGCTCGACAGTCGCATCGACGCACTCGAGTCGTAGAAATTCTCCGGTGAATGTGGCGAGGCGTTCTATATCTTGACGGAATAATTAAGCTCCCGGGAGAGCATCCACGCTTGCATCTCCACCTCTGCATCCCATTCGGCTTGTTAGCCGTAATGTATTCTAATTGACGAAGCGAGTGTCATTCGTCCGGGCGTTCATCGGTCAGTGGGTTTTCCGTCGCGCCTAAACACAAGGCAGCTTCGTCCTCCCTTTTACAAGAGTGACGAACAATTGATTATTTATCGTCTCCAGGGGCGGATTTTACCGTTTTGCCGCCCTAGGCCTCAGAAAAATTGACGCCCCTTTCGTCGAAAAAGCGAATAATGCCAGGTATTTTTTGTCACATGTAAAAAAAAATGTCAAAAGAAAAAAAGAGTTCTTGACTCGAACCTTTCGATGTCATTGTTCGAGTACAAAAATATTGCTCCATGGTCAAGTTGCAGATTACAGAGGCGGGTTGCGACGCTTTACTATTTCCTCCGTGATGTATATTAAAAAAAAAAGAAAAAAAATGCCGCTCCCGAAATTTGCCGCCCTAGGCCCGGGCCTACCGGGCCTAGTGGTAAATCCGCCCCTGATCGTCTCACGTATTTTTCCTACCTGCGTTTGAGCCGACGAAACTAAAAACACGCGTCTGAATCCAGTCTGCTCAATCCTCCCTTTTGCGAATGAGGCGGATAATTAACAATTATTTACGATCTCACGTCTTACTCTCATCCACGTTTGAACAAACGAAATACCAAGGAAAATTTCAAAGATCTATCGTCAAACCCATCCAGAGGAAAATCTGGTATTCTCAACCGGTAATAATAAAGTGATAATCATAAATATTTACAAGCCACTATTTTCATACCTGCACTGAGAATACACGAATTATTTTGCAGCTACAGCGACTGTCATATATTTCTTGTAACGTTGAATAAAAAATTATTAGTAATGATTTGTAGGCCGCGTCTTTATATTCGAAAGGATTACAGCGGTTTTCTGAGCGCGAACTAAATTTCGTTGCGCAATCGATAACAATTTTCGAAATCCGTCAGCAGTCAGCGAAATCGCTTTATTACTATTTTTCGCGTTTGCGGGCGGAGCGTCGTGCGCACCAGTGCAATACGGTGTACAATAGGCAAAGAGCGTAGTATTCTTCCCTCGCGGCGTTGCAATCCAAGCAACTTCTCCGGCGATAACTCGCGCGCTCGCTATGCTTATACCGCTTATACACGTTTTGTTGAGACAGACAGTCCCGGCGTCTTGGTTTGCTGCTGCCGCTCGCAGGACTTAATCGTATCTCGTTACTACCGGCATTCGTAACGTCGCCCCGCATATCTCTTGCATTACACGCGGCGAACAATTAATTTCGCACAGTTCAGACGTTGCGATGGGCACCGCATGCTACGCTGCAATTATCAAAATATACTATTTATCAACTGTTCGCCTCTCTCTCTCTCTCTCTCTCTCTCTCTCTCTCTCTCTCTCTCTCTCTCTCTCTCTCTCTCTCGCTCCACTATTATTAGCATCTCCGTACGGCTAGACGTAACACGACAATTGGCACGATTCGTGCTATATACGTAACGAAGCGGTATTATCTGTAATTCGGACGATTTAGAGAACGCACGCGTTAACACGCTGTGCAGTATTTAGTGGAAAATACGAACTTTGACGAAATTCAGGTTTTTTTAGTGTGTCCATTGGATTCACTGGGAATATTTAGGACGTTCTTTTTTCAGGCATTTTTTATTCCCATTTTTAATCATTTTCGTGCACGATTTTAAAACCGAAAATTAACGTTTTTGCCACAACAGCCAATTGTCTATTTTTCCCACTCGTATTTTTCATTCCCATTTTTAACAACTTTCATGCACGATTTTAAGACGAAAAAGTAATGTTTTTGCGATAACTGCTAATTGGCTATTTTTTCCACTCGCATTCGTCATTCCCATTTTTAACAACTTTCATGCACGATTTTAAGACCGAAAAGTAATGCTTTTGCTTTAACAGTCAATTATCTATTTTTTCCACTCGCATTTTTCAGTCCCACTTTTAACAACTTTTATGCACGATTTTAAGATCGAAAATGAATGTTTTTGTAATAACAGCTAATTGACTATTTTTTGCACTCGCAATGCTGTTCTAGCTGTTCAGTAATTATTCGTTTATTGGACAATTTAGTTTCACATAGCTTCTTCCAAAATATGTGCAAAAAATGTTAAAAAAATGTATTTACATTCTCGTTAGAATCTTAGAATTCTTTGCTGAAATCCTATTGAACTGGAGACCTCGACTAGCTCGGTAGGATAATTGTACATCGTTTTCTCGAGAAATGTCAAAAAGTTAGTGAAAAAAATGTTGAGACAGTTCGTGGAATTGGTGAGAATGGCGATGGTCAGTGTGAGACTCGCTTTACACCTTCTCTCTCACCTGCTATAGTGCAGCACGCATCGGGACTTAAGGGCGGAGCGCGCCGATGGATAGTGACTTGGCAACATAATGAATACATAATGTATAGTGTATAGTCGTGAAAGGAGATTTCATTGGCCGCTCGGAAGGGATCGTCGTATACGCCTACCCGTCCGGTCACTCCACCTCTAAGACGCTTCACTCGCAACGAGTCCAACTTTTTGTTATGATTTATCGGGGGAAAACAATGAAACGCGGCTGAGCGCTATTTTACAGACTAGGGAATTGCAATTCCATCGACTCTGGAACACCAGACGAAAGATATTAGTGGGGCGAGGATATTAATGAGAAATTCGTTCCACTCATTTCATTTTCTAACAAGCAGCTGGTAGTTCAATGAGGGGAGATTTTTTGTAGAGCCAATTGGAATCGTAAAATTATAATTCGTTGTATAACAAATGATCTGTGCTCTTGTTAACTGCATTTTAGTTACAGAAAAATAAATTCGTTGAGTTGAATTCGTTTTTTCCGACAATCAATTTTAAATAATGTTCGATCGCTGGGTAAAATAAAAAAATGTTTCTCTCGTTTCAGACAGAGTGTGATATGTTAACCGAAGACAATGACCCGACAAAACCAGCTGGGGTTTTAGACAATGCCGGAAGCGTCTCGTCGTCGACGGAGCCCTCAGTTCAACATCCTCGGACAGCAAATAATGGTAAATATAAATACCCAGTGGCGTAGTAACTAAATACCTTTCTGGATTATAGCAATAACAATTATGGTCTTCCTTAAAAATAGGTTTATCGGTGTAAAGATATTTTTAATTATTCGTACAAATATTGATATTTCGATCCAGATACGAGATTTAGTATCAAATTCTTACTTAAAAAAAATCTCTACCGCAATTTATTTTTTATTAATTTTATAAAGGACATGCAAATAAAAACGACTGAATCTATGACTACTTTATGCTTGTTTAAATATGTCTATAATTCTTAGCGCACGATATTGATGAGAACTAGTAGTTTTATCAAAGTCAGCTTAATTAGTTTTTCCTTCAATTAGGTGAGCTCAACTCTACGTTCAGCTATGCAATATGTCCTCTAATGGAAGCTCTAGTGCATACCTGTGAACCCGTGTGGGTCGATATCGCGCTAAGAGAAAAGCGAGGCGAATCCGGGGGGGGGGGCTGTGTTTGAATTCTACTGCTACCATCTGCTATCATTTTTATTTCAGGCCCCAAACGATTCGCGTAATCTCTTAACACCCCATTTCGAAACTGATTGGCCGCTCTTTAATTATGTTCAATAAACTTTCAGAGGCTGAGGTGAAGAACGAAGTGCAGGATTGCGCGGAGAGCGACAATGTCCCCGGTGGAGAATTGTATATCGACGAGAATGCCGACGACAAGGATCAGGAGTATTCGGAATCCATGGAAAAGGCGGACTTCAGTTATCTCTACGGAACCAATCAGTATTACAACAGGCATGTTCAATTGCGCAACGATCGCGAGCTTCGCCGAACGTTTAACGCGAAAAACTCACCGATTATTTAACGAAAAAAATCCTCGTCTCTTGTCGCTATTTGCAGCCTTTGCAACTCTTCGTCTTACGGATCAACGACAGCTTCGAAAAATTCGTCGAGCTTGCAGACTTCTTATCTGAGCTCCTATCCAAGCCCCACCTCGATGGCACAATACACCGCACCACCACGATGGCACAATTCCGGTTACAACAGTAATGGAACGACTTTTGCCACCGTACCGCAGAATATTTCATCGGCTTCGCAAGTACGTCATTTTTGTATTTAAGTGAGACAGAAGAAATATAAATGTTACTATAGCCGTTTACCGTATTACTCGAACCCTTAGAAAATTAACTAACGTTTGTGTGACTAACGGGATTTATTGATATTCTTAACGTTAAGAGCATTTTACTACATTTATCGGGCATAAAAACAAAATTTCTTCTTTATGCCGAAGAAATCGATGGTTGTGAAGGAAAAGATACTGTTAGATACTTACGTATTATGTCATCTGTTTGCGTCAGAAGTTGGACTACAGCGCGTACAGTAGCACTCTCTATGGCAACGACACAGTACCGATCCAGTACTCCGGTTATTATCCGATGCCAGGATATCACGCAACACCTACGTCCTTCAATATCAGCAACCTCAATTTTAGTGGTAAATACGCTCGCCTGATACATTATTTCGCAGCCTCTTTACTGTTTCTGATGAATCATTTTATCTGAATGAGTCACAGTCTCTGTAATTGTGCGAGTTACTTGCACCTGTGTATTACAATATTTAAATAGAGACGCAAATTGTTCGTAAAAAAGACGGCAAAAGCGTAGAAAGATTATCTAACGGACAAAAATATTTATTCTTTTTGCAAATAGACTCGACGAAAAGAGCCCTCGCGTTGGAAACGACGCCGCATGAAGCAAGCGATCCAACGTCACGAGAAAGCACAAACGTCGAAGGTATATGGCAGAATTATATTATATACAAATGTATATCTTAACCCAAATAAAAATTGGACGACTTAGATGTATCGTAAGATGACCATACAAAACGGTCTATTTTCCAAATGTGCTCTGCATAAATTTTCATATGACCTCGGAATGTCTTGGGAAATACCTCAAATGCATTGATTTCGGAGCTCCTTTGGACATCTCCTACACTTAAACTTGATTACTTGATGTACGTATTGTCCAATGCAAAATTGATCCATAATATTATTCTACAGGTCAATACGTATGTAAAGAGTTCAGGAAAAAACTTATTTCAGTTCAATCGTTTGAGATGACTCTACTATTGATCCAAAAGCGACACACTCGATCACTTGAAAAGGACATTCAGAGTTCATATCTAATTGTATCGAGAGAACATCGAAGAAATCCTCAATTTTTAAATATCTTTCAATCATTACGTGGGAAGCTTCTAAGCGATACACGCGCACAATTGACGCAGCGAAATCGAATGTTAGGGGTGTCGGCGAAGCCTTGCAAGCGCGGGAGGCGCCAAAGCGGAAGCGGAAACAGTATCGGCTCAGCGGACACGACGGAAGCCGGTCCTGACCGGATATTCATTTGGGACCTTGACGAAACCATAGTTGTGTTCCATTCGCTATTGACCGGGCTGTTCGCTACAAAACATGGCAAGGACCCTCAACCGCTCATACAGCTCGCATACAGAATGGAAGAGATGATATTCAACCTGGCGGATACGCACTTTTTCTTCAATGACGTCGAGGTAAATGTTTCACTAGCACAATTACGTTTTTTTTTCCCGAAAAAAGTTTGCGAACTCCTCCGATTTTTTCTCACTAAAAAGAAAATCAATAATGTGTTTCTCGCTGAACATTTGCGAGGGTTCCTCTTAAGGTAGTTATCACACGAAAGCAAAGCCATTAGAAGCACCCGACTTTTTTATATCTTGTAGTTTGAGTATTCCTCTTTTATTTGCGAGGAATTCCGAGATTCGTTACCGAGCATCGAACTGAGTAAATAATGTTTTAAAATAGAGCTTCATACGTGGCGTTCCCGCAAATGAGATTTTCAAAGGTTACCATACAGAAATTTGAAAAATTCCCAGGATTGCGATCAAGTTCACATCGAGGACGTAGCGTCGGACGACAACGGTCAGGATCTCTCGTCGTACAACTTCGCAGCCGACGGGTTTCAGTGCGCCTCGGCGAACAACGGCATCTGCCTAGCATCGGGAGTCCGCGGCGGCGTCGACTGGATGCGAAAGCTCGCGTTTCGCTACAGAAAAATCAAGGAGATATATTGCAATTACAGGAACAATGTGGGCGGTTTGTTGGGCGTCGCGAAACGCGATCAGTGGCTCCAGTTGCGCTCAGAAATCGAGATACTCACGGATAACTGGCTGACATCGGCGGTAAAGTGTCTCAATCTCATCAACAAAAGGGGACACTGCGTTAACATACTTGTCACGACCACGCAGCTTGTGCCTGCGTTGTCCAAGGTCCTGCTCTTCGGTCTGGGCGGAGTGTTTCCCATTGAAAACATTTATTCGGCCACGAAAATCGGTGAGAATCATGTTTGATCAGTTCAGCAAACGAGTTTATTTCATTCCACTTTATCTGGTGCACGCAAAAGCAATTACTAATTAAATAAACCAGTTTGGCGAATTTGAAGGCCAGATATTTAAGACAGATGTTAATCATTATCTTTCCTTCATTATTGGGATAAACGCTATTTTATCCACAATCTGTGAGATAAAATAAATAAAAAAAATTCCAAAGCAACGTTGCTCGCTGAAGGCACGAATCCTGGAGAACAAGTTACCACCTGCAGCAACATATAACCCATTATTTATTTTACAGGTAAAGAAAGCTGTTTCGGCAGGGTCGTCGCACGTTTCGGTCGTCGTTGTACATACGTCGTGGTGGGCGACGGTTCGGACGAAGAAACAGCCGCCCGTGCTCACAACTTTCCTTTCTGGCGAATAAACAGCCATTCGGATACGCAGAATTTATACAACGCACTGGAAATGGGGTTTCTTTAATAGGGAAACGTGATACGTGAAGAATCTCCAACGGCTTTCGTTGCTGGCGCGCGTTCTTTGCTCCCGGCAACGGGCCCTCGACATTCCTATTACTATTTATTATTGTAGAAACGTAAACGTACGTGAAGAAGAGAAATAACGATTCGCAAGCGAGAAAGATCGATCGTACGCTCCCAGAATTCGAAAATCGACGAGATCAAGATTAAGATTCAACTGAGAAATACTCGTATCAACTGAATTTTATATTACGAGTAGCTAAACAAATATTTGGATGATTCAAAAGTATATTTAGTCAATTAATCGAAATTTAGTACAGTATTTTCAGGTCAGGGCTTGAATTAAAATCAATTATTAATAAAAGGAGATTGTTGGATTCCAACGGAATGACAATGGACACTTATAATAGAACATATTGACAAAACTTAAATTACAGAAGAGAAAAGTACAGGCAAAATTGCGCAGTATTCACAGTTCAATGAAATAATTTTATAAATTAAACGCTTCGAACCGATCCGACCATTGGTTTTTTTTAATATTTAGATTGATCAAATGACGACGCGTCTTCACGATGATCCAGGAAAGAGTGTTTTTCTTTGCTCGTTCTTTCCTTTACGCGTGGTCGATCATCTATCGCCTGTAGAGTAGCAATGCTGCGCCGTCGGTATTACGCAAATCTATAATAACTGCGAGCCCTGTCGATTATTTGGTCGATCTTACTTACCCCACGATGTAAGATCGAAGGTCTTGTGCAATTGACGGTGCAAATGTTCATTAATTCTGTTAGAAATCGTGACTGACTTCGGTAATTATTTCGTTCAATCAGCTATATATTTAGTTCGCTACCCGTAATCATTGATTTAGGCGATTTTAACGATTTTTTCTGAGTATGTAAGTAATGATGTAAACGTCGGGGACGAACGATCGGTCTAGGGTCCACTATTGCGATAAAGGATGATGAAAGTAATTACGAAAGATTTACAAACATTGTGACATTTTTCAACTGAGATATTAGCGAGCTTATAACTTGTATGTGTATAGAGATGAATTTTATCGGAATAATAAGAAAATTGTCTTTATGTACTTACGTACTTGGGATCGACGTCGGAGATTTCATTTTTACGAAGCACAAACCTCGACTTGAGTCGATTTAATTGCGCTGTCATCGTGAACGTACTAAACAGATATTTACTACTCCACCGACTATTATATATCGGCACGGGGCAATATCAGAATAAAAATTTAGAGAAAATGCTTTTTGGTTTGAATCGTTCGAGTAATTATTCAAGAGCAGAAATTAGTAATCCCTAAATGAAGAAAAGAAATTTGAGGGTCATCAATATTTCAAAAATGATTGCTCGTTTTTAATAATTATTCATAGATATTCGATTGGAAAAGTTTTTTTTAAATAATTCTATTCGAAAATTGTCCATCCCTCCTAGACATTCACTATTTTCATAAATTCGGTGATTTGTTGTCGCAAATTTCGGCAATCTGTTTGTCCCCAATTACGCTCATAGAAACTCATTCAGTGTTTCGAGTACTTTGAGGAAGAATCTATAGCATATCACAGACTCTTGAAGAAATCCATCTCCTATTCCGGCTACAAAAATGTAGATGTCTGAATATTTAATTATGGATTAAGCAACTAAAAATGGTCCATACACGAGCTGTTTTTATCGGAAACACAATCTCAACGTTGCGCAGCACAAATGGACGGATTACTATACTATGCAGTGTGTATTACAGCAACGAATGTTACGGCCAGTGAAGCATACGCTCAAATAAACGTTTTATCGATTGACGCGAGTACCTAATTAATGTTTCAACTCTGGCTACGTGTTTATTTAGAGAACTTGAATGCTGGTCGAATCAATACGAGATGAGAAGCACTTGCTACTTGAATCATACATTTTTGGGTCTTTAATTTCATGAACTATGAATCACATATTTATTTAAAGTTGCTTCTTTAGATCCTACGAAACATACCGAGTAATGATTTTTAACCTTGTATTTCTTGTTTTTTTAACACATCATTATTGAACTTCTATTAAAAAACGATATACATTTTCAAATTGAATTTATATAAATTGCCAACCACTTTTATATAATAACAGAAAGAGTAATCTCAAAAAAATATTTGTTTCATGTCCTGTCGACGGCAAACTATATAAGTGTAGGTAGACATTACTATTACATGTTCTCCGTTGCGGCAATATCATTCAGAACAAAAGATGATAATAAAAAAGATGATACTGATTATATTTCATACCACAAATCCGAGTCAATGAATTATTGTTCATGCGTAAGTTTCAGGGAGTTTATTTTTCATATTTTGTTCAGCCGCTCGTTACAGAATTATCACACAATAAAAATGTCAGTTTCTCATCGATGTTTGCCAGCTGCTAATATTATCTAGTAAAAAAATAAAGTTTCGCGCGAGAAGGCGGGATTTTATGCCATCTCTGCGTAGGTAGGCGCCGTAAGAACACCGCAGTTGTTGTCCTTCTGGTCCATGAGGACGTAGCCGTCGTTGCCCCAGTAATTGGACCAAGAATTCTTCACGAGCCAGTAGTTCTTTCCGTTCATAGTACCGTAGCCAACCGCGAGAACTGCGTGGTCCAGACGATCTTCCGTGTTTCCTGAAAATTTATTAGTTTACAATATCAATAACGTAAATATTCTCATTGTCGAAACATGTTCATCGTCATTGTAGAAGCATTTTGTGTGAATGTTCAATTATTCCTTACCACAATCAGGCTCGAAGTATACACCGTTTGAATAGAACGAAAATGTTTTGTGTGAGGCGTCGATAGCGATCGAAACTGGTCCGTGCTTGGCAATGGCAACTTTCATAGCGTCAACGTCATTAGGACTGACATTCACGAAGCCTGACATTTTCGCCGTGAGCGTGACGTTGCTGATGTGGCAATAGCCGTCCTGAAAAAGTCCCATTGTCATCAATTGGGAGATCGGCAATCGATAGTTCAACAAACTAGGGTAATCATACGCGCTGGAGCGCGTGTCTGAAAAACTTTTCGCCAAAATCGACCTCAGACATATTTTTAAAAAAATATCGACTTGTAACCTATACCATTGTTCTCAAGTTACATATTCTACCCCTAAAAACACTGGTTACTAAACTTTTTTAATCGGTTTGAAAAAAAAAAAAAAAAAAAAAAAAAAAAAAAAAAAAAAATTTCGCGACGATCTTTCTGTCAGAAATCGTAGATCCGGCTCCGGACCGAAAATCACTAAAATCGACCCCAATTTTTTTTCTTTTCAAAACATCGACTTTTAACCTATACAATCATTCTCAAGCCGCATATTCTACACCCAAAAACACTGGTTATTAACCTTTTTTAATCTATTTTGAAAAAAATATTTTGTTGGCGACGAAAAAAAAAAAATGTCTGTCAGAAATCGTAGATCCGGCTCCGGACCGAAAATCGCTAAAATTGACGCCAATTTTTTTTTCTTTTCAAAATATCGACTTTTACCCTATACCATTGTTCTCAAGTCGCATATTCTACCCCCGAAAACACTGGTTATTAACCTTTTTTAATCGGTTTTGAAAAAAAATTTTTTAGCAAATTTTTTTCTGTCAGAAATCGTAGATCCAGCTCCGGACCGAAAATCGCTAAAATCGACCCCAACTTCTTTTTCTTTTCAAAATATCGACTTGTAACCTATACCTGTCTATCTTTTCTTTTCTGTCTTTCTGCCTGTCTATCTTTTCTACTCAGAAGCACTGGTTTTAACCGTTTTTTTACTTAAACAAACCGAGCTTGCTGCCACGCACCACCATTCGTCAGTGGAGGCTACAACGCTAGTTTAAGAAAAATTGTACTTTTTTTACTGTTTTGTTTTGCTCATGAGAAGCTGCTGTTAGGCGACGGTTTACTCTCAATCCTATAATAGCTGCTTTTCGGAGACGATCACCAGTTTTCAAACCGAGTTGGCAAATGGTCGAATTTTGTGTTTTGAAAGCACAGAAAGATTAACTTCGTCTCGGTCGCTCAGTCGCTTGAAAGCGAGGGCCAATCGCAGCACAAATAAAACGGGTTTACTTGGCTTTACTTTAGAGCTGCATGTCACCGGTTTTTCTGAGGGGAAAGAAAGTTCGGTCGCCTACGTACTTGGCCAATATATCCGCCGTATTCTTCTTCGGTTGGCAAACCACCGTGCTTGATGATCCATTGATAGGAGCGGAAGTCCTCGCCACCGTCGCAACCGTTGTTACCGTAGCCCCAAGAGCAATCGATCAGAGCCTGGGAAAATTAAAAAACATGAGCGTATATAAAGACATTTTTGAAAAATCAAATAAGAACATTAAGACATTACCTGCTGAGACAATCTCACGAGTTTACCGTACTTGAGGAAGTAGGCACTTTCGACTGCGCCGGTAGTGCCGAAAGCCCAGCATGAACCGCAGACCGATTGATCTACGATGTAACAATAAACACAAAAATTATGTCTCTCGATCTCGTTTTTATTTTATTTTGATTTTGATTTTTTTATTTTATTTTTTGTATACCTTTGACCGGCGTAACAGCTCCGAAAAGCCTCCAATCGATATTGTCCGGCGCTGCTTGGACGTGCATCTTAGCATCGTATGGGAAGGGAAGACCACCGTTATCACTGACCTTGGTGTACTGCTTACCGCGCAGAGCCTTGAGTTCCAGTTCGCTGCGATCGGCCAAATGATTCACGTCCAACTGATAGCCCAAATTTGCTCGGTTCGTGGAGTGAATGAATCTACGAATTTAATTTTATCCCAGTTGAGATCTAAATCACGCGCGAAATTTGTAATAAAGATATACTGAAATGTATCTACTAAAATTCCAATTTACATCTGATAACTACCTCAAATTTTGTCTGAAAATTTCCTTGCGTCTCTTGTGGTCCACGTGGCCGGCGTAAGTTTTCTTGTGCGTGTGTTTGAAACGCTCGAATTCGACGTCGACGTGCGAGTCATCGTTGTGCACGAATTCGCGCATTGGATTGAAAGTGTAAACATGTTTGTCGCCGGGACCGGGGAAGCTCACGCACGTAAGATCTGGGGAAATGAATAATTTCTGTCTTACACTCGGAAAATCGCGCAGATGCGATTTTCCGCGTAAGAAAATAATGAAGCTGCTTCACTGGAATGCTTACTGTCCGCAACTTGGAATACATCGGCGCTCGGATTCTCGAAGGAGTACCACTCGTATTCTATATAATAATGATCGTAGTGAGAACCGAGGAGAGTGTTGAAACCGCGCATCTCGTATCTCACGGGGATGGGCTCTTTCACCGTCGGCAACTTCGTCGACTTCTAAAACCGCGAAACACAGTTTACAATCGATTCTGTCGACGAAGTGGTGATCATTTACAGTTAAGTTCAGTTCTTTTTTTTTTTCAAATTTTACCTTGTAACGGATCCACAGAGTGTACTTGTTTGTTTTGTCGCCGATAGTCTCGACCAAACGCCACTTCTCACATGGCAATCCGTTGACTATTTCCTCTCCTATGCACTGCATTGTTACACAGTATTATTGAAATATTCTTGTTGTACTTACGAATTATTTTATTAGGTAAATTCTCGAGTATATGTTGATGGGCATATACAATTGGTTTTGAATATTGTGATTTCGTGATTCAACTTAAATTGGAGATGATTGTTTAAGACAATTGATACCTCCATTCTAGTAGTGTCTGGGACAATGACTTGAGGCTCAAATTTGAGGAACAAGTTTCCATCGACTTTGAGGCAAGTGTTCTTGTTGGTTTCAGTGTCTGTGGTGACTGGAGCTATCTTAATGCTTGTTCCATAAGGCCCGACTCTGGCAAGTTGATAAGTCTTGACCATTCCTGGTACACATGTTAATCATTTTTATGTGTCTTCTTTTTCTTCAGAAATGTAATCTTCATAAAAATGATAATTTACCTCCATAATAATCTATGCGACTAGCACCGGCACTTTTGTCATACCAGGCATAAAAGGGTTCACGAATTTCTGCATATGGAATATACAGAGTGCCCTTGACTGTGTATGCATCGCTGAATGTGGGTGATTTGACAGCTGTTTTTGCTGTGGCACAGCAAACTCCTGAAACATTGGCCAACACAATTACCACAATGTTTAAGTTCTTTTAATTAAGAACCACCAACTGCAAACAGGAATAAATGCTATGACTTTGTAACTTAACATTTTTTTACCACACTTTACAAAAGGTAAAAGCAGTGGAATTGACTTCAATCACAGTAAAAGTTAATTTGTTCTTTTCACATTTTTTACCAACTTTCCCTGTAATTTAGTAGAATAACTTTATATCTATATTCTCAAGAGTATAAGAAGTTAATTCGTGTACTCTTGTAAAAAAAAATATATATAAAAAAAAATGCAAAGCAGTGTCAGATAAAAACAGGCAATGTCATCTTGAAAGGAGGGACAGGTCATTACAGCCATTTTCGTTTGAAACAAGAATAACATGCCAGGGCATAGTACATATAGAGGGCATACCCATAAATAGGAGAAGAAGCTTTCCACTGCCTGCAAAAGTCAGCATCTTGGCTCTCAGTCTCTCTGCAACATATCAATTCTCTGTGTCATTACTCATAATACGATATTCCAGCGGCAATATATCCGTGTCAGGAGATAGCATAGTGACCCGCGCGGCTTATCGAATTGTTTATTACAATCATCATTATCATTATCAATGACATTTGCGTCTTGGAAGAAATCGCTCGATGTGTCAGACAATAGGCGCGTGATTATTGTCATCACCGAAAATCTAGCGAAAACGAAGGAATTTCGCCGTCTATTCAGCCGGTTTTCAAACAAAAGAAATGGTACTTCGAGGTAAATTGGTCGAGCTCGCGTAGCCCAATTATCCACAATGACCGACGCAACTATACGACGTATCGCGTCAGAAAAACAACAAACCCGCTTACCTGTCAAGAGCCTCGAAATGATGACAAAGCAGTGCGCGGTCGATTGTTATTCTAGCAGCAGATACGGGGGGACGAGCTAATAGTTGCCAAAAATGAAGAGTCGAGGCGCACAAGAAGGTTGCGCGAGAGCTACGGAGACGACCGCTACCGCTGTGCTTTGTTCTGACACTGCCGATGGCTACCGATTCTTCTCTCGACACCACTATGGCTCTCGCTGTTGCTATATCGCGCGCCCGCTGATGCCGCAAGTCGTTCTTCCCAAATCACCAAACGGATGGGTATAGGCGCGTTTTACTGTACCAACTGTCGATGAAACTCACACGAACCTGCCGATGGGAAATTCTCTCTTTGATACTCGTGTCTTGAGAACAAATATTTATTTAATATTCTACTACTTTAATTTAAGGCGAGGTGACAACTAGTAAGTCGGTAATAAAAACTGTAAACAATTATTCTGACGATGCTTAACGTTTCTGGAAAAATGAAAAGTTTCACATAATTCCTCTTTGAATTCTGCATGATGTAAAACTTTTATTTCTCCAGGCATGTGTCTAGTTTCCGTGTATTGTTGTTCCGAAAATTATTTTCTATCTCTCTCGCATTCACGGCGGTTTCGCCTCGCCTTAAAAAAAAAGGCCACAGCCCTAAGTGATCCCTTTCTAGTTTTTGGACTCCCGCGAATTGTGACAAAAATGCAATTTCTCTTATTTATAAATGACACAATCTTTCGGAGGTTTCGTACTTGTTATGCCAAAGTTTAGTTTTCGTCATATTTTTGGCATACGGCAGTATTTATTGATCACATTATGTTTCTGCGGTTTTTTTTAGTTACGATCACCTAGGCGCAGGCGAGTTCCACTGTAGCGACCGTCGACGCGGGAATTCGAGCGGAAGTTACAGGCCGAGCCATCTCCGGTGTGCGCCGCGTCTCTCGCGCCCTCGTTCACTTCACGCACGTGCGATCGATTCGTGTGTGCGACACACCTCGGGTACACATTCGTGTCTTCTACTCGACTCTTCTCCGGAGCTACGTTCCATTCCCGATCTAACTGTGGCATAGCCATTTTAAAACCTCTGATTTGCGGAGAAGCAGGTGCCGTAGTCAAGGTAAAGGACCTCATTTCAGCGGCGACCCTTCGTTCATTACTTTCGCGAGTTATTGCGAACAAAAAATTCGAATTCGCATACTGGGGATTACGTAACGTCCCGGAGGATTAGTGGCTGCACTTGTCACTTCCGCCAGGTTCCTTCAATTTTCCGGCCCTCGTAGTTATATCTTCGTCGTATTATTACGATTTTTCGATCTCGGCCTCTGCATTCGTCCATTTCTGTTTCAGCATTTTTTCAATAGACTTTTTTTAACCTGTTTCACTTCAGATGTCTACTACCACTCTCCCAAAGCCACAGATGCGAGGGCTCCTCCGAGCCAACATCAAGAGGAATATCGTTGGTATGACAGTGAGCGGTATCGTCGGTGCACTGGCTTTCAAGTTCCTCTACGCTGAACCCAAGAAGCAGGCTTACGCTGATTTCTACAAGTAATTTGCTTCTTTCAAAGTATAACCATTCTTCAAGTTCCCTCGACGCTACTTTGCGCTTTTGTTGCAGGACCTACGACGCAGAGGCCCGGCTGAAAATCATGAACGACGCGGGGCTCATGCAATCCTGTCCCAAGTAAAATCTGTATCTGTAATGTAGTGAAAGTGTCAGAGTCTGCTCCAAAGTTGAACAATAAATTTAAGGAGGAGGGGAGATGTAATAAAGAAATGTACAAAGTGTAACTTTTTTTTAACATAAAACCAATTCATTTGAAAAATACAAGCTCTGTTCATTTATTTTGATATACAACATTATTTTATAAAAGTAAACTTATCTATGAGAGACAAATGTTTAATGAAGTTTTTATTGATTTTTCTTACGAATAAAAAAAAAACGTTATAATTGATCTTTGGAAAAAGTTGACGGTTGCAGAATATACTGCAGGTTTCTTTAATCAGTAATATTACATTTTTTAAGGGTAGGTAACACGTTGAATTTAGTATGAAAAAACTCATCTTGGGGTGTAAGCGCTTCTTCTGTCGATTTTTTCAATTGTCGCGCAAGCTTACGTATACAATAGACGAATTAGTAGTAGTCGGACGCATACTTGACCCTCTCGCTGCTAGAGGGACATGGTTCCGATTTTCGAAATTGTTGTTTCCATCCATCTTCGTAAATTTCAAATTTCAGACAATCGCCGCACGCTGCAAATGTTTTCCGGCGATTTTCGCATGTTTTCGAACGAATTGTTTATAAACCAACAGGATAGTTGGATTCTTCTGCAAAGGAAACTCACCGAATTTCCGCATTTTTGGCATTCGAAATCCGCTGAACAGTTATCGTTAAGTTTGATTGGCTAGACACGAAAATGACCACGGCCCGAGCTTTGACACCGCAAATGATTTATTTCTGTCTTATTTTCATAAAACGAATGCCAAATCATCCTGAAAAGCAGAGTACAGCGAATCGAAAAGTTGATCGGTGCGAAAATGCACAGCATTGACGGTACGCGGCGTAAGTAAGAAAAACGAACGCCGGAGTGCGTTACAAAGAAGACTCTTGTATAAATCGTGAAGCCCGAAAGAGCGAAATTCCCGCGGAATTTTCGGATTTCATCGGTTGACCATGTTGGGAATATGAGTTACCAAAAGTCATAAGATAAATGTAGAAAAAAAAAAAAAAAAGAAATAGGAGGAAAGTCGGGCGATTGCGCGAGAGGCAACGCGAGGAGGCAAGCCGAGTAAGTACAGACAGACAGCGAGCGAGCGAGCGGTTAGCGTGAACGCGAGAATCGCGAGAGGTTACTCGTCGATATATAATCGGCGGTGAGATGGCGCTGCGCGGGATACCCATCGTGCCCCGCGCGATTGATTTGCGCATGTCAGTTAGTCGCATTGCAAATGGCGGCTCCTTGTTATTGTTCATGGCGTTTTATGACTTGTCCCTTTATATTGCCGATTATGTCGAGTATTTTGGTGATTTCGACGGCGCGCCGTGTCTCGAGAGTGGATTGAGCGTCGCGCGGTGTGTTTTAGGTTAAGACAAGTGGTTGGGTGGCTGTGTCTCGGTGTTATACCAAAGGCGAGAATACCCGCACGCAAGTTGGAGAGAAATGGGGTAACGTTAAAATCCTGTCCTGCGTTCGCACGGTATCGAAACGGTTCTGTCGTACGAGCGAAGTGAGGGCGGCATTATAAGCGTATATAACACGAACTCGAGGGTCAACCGATTTCGCGGATCGCGAGCGCTCGTCGATCCGGCCGATTCGGGGGGGTAAAGCCTCGCTCGTGATACGTAAACTCACACGGACCTTTTGACGGGGGCTCTATCTTGAGCATGCTTGAGCCCACTTCACGTAGTACACCTCCCCCGACGGACAAAATGGTGGTCCCCCGATATCCAATGGTCTGGGCGCCTTATTTTATCGAAAACATCGTCAAATTCGCACGCAACGAAACTCCAGACCTGGGAAATAGCGATTTTTTCGCTATCGCGATTATTCCGCTCGCCCCTCTACTATCAAAATTTCCTCTATAACCTAGTTTTTTGTTACAATTTTTATCGTACGGCACGACGAAGCCGCCTTCCGTGTGTGCCCCAAAAGACACTTTAATTGCCGTTCGAGAATGGTAAAGCTGCTTCGCGCAAATCTTTTGCGCTTTTTCGTTGCTACTCCGTTTTCGTTCCCTCGACGCTCTCGTTCCGTTCGTCGCGTTAACCGTAAACGTCTCGCCGCCGAAAAGCGAATATTCGAATTTCCGGATTATCAGCTAATTGTCACGATATTATAACCTAATAATGTGTACTGACTCTTACATTGTGTTTATGCACGGCGTTTTCACGCTTCTTTTTGTTATTTCTACGTGCAACAATGAATTTGGCAAATCTCATGGTCAGTGGAAAGTTCGTGATTTCAACTTTTTTTTATTCATCATTTTTCATCGACATCCAATTATTTAGATTTCTCATGTTTTTACTTTTTTTCTCTCCATAATATGTTACACATACTTCGTGTTATTGACAATTATGTATCCACTGTTTGTAAATATTGTTGCAAAACAATTTATTCAAATTTTCTGTTCCGCTTTAATTAAAAAATGTTTTCTGTTTGGTAACTTTTTTGTTTGCGTTTTGTTGTCAAACAAAAATAAGTATTTTATTTCCCCAGCGCTCATCTGTAACAAATATAGAATAAATATTTTAATTCAGATGTTCATATGCTGAACATAATTTTAACAAAGCCAGCTGTTTCTTGCCTTAAAGTTTATTGCTAAGTGCAGTACTCAAAGTTTCCACTAAATCTGTGTGTCTAATGTTATAATCTTATTTTCTAACAGCGAACAGGGTAATTAAGCACGCCGCCCGGAGTGGAGTTTGGGGCTGTCGGTTTTGGAGCCGACAGACAGACATCTCTCGCGAGGCAAGAAATAAGTGGTTCTCTGAGACGTCCCCAGGTTCCCGGGTAGTTATGTGATTAATGATTGGTAAGCGCAAGAGTGTCACAATTATTTTGTCATTACCAGTCGCGCAGTTTTAATTGATTTCTGACAAATACTAATGTTTTTGATTGATTAATTACGCAGTCATGGCGGCGGATAGCGATGGTGATTTGATTGAGACGGTGGTAACGTGCGAAGGAGATCTTGGGGACCCAGAATTTCCACACAAGTTCAAAGTCATTGTCGATCGTCTTAAATATTTAATCTCCAAAGGTAAGATTTAAAAGAATATCTATGGATTATGTCTATTACATTACATAGGAAAATAACTTTAAACAAAGCAAATAATGGATGACTATTTAATTCTACTTAATTACGTCTAAGTTACAAATATTCTGCATTCTGTTTAAACGTATGATATCTAAGTTATCAAATTATAGTTATTGCTCATTATTAATTGAATTTCATCAACGATTTCACGACTTTTTACAATCGTTGTGAAATTACATATTTTTTTACATATTACATAACAGCAACAACCATGCGTATGTTCAATTGTAATTTAAATACTGAAATAATGATTGGCATCTGGATATTCTTTATTAACCAATTATTTCATTTTCATTTGCAGAGAAAGGCGACGTATTGCGAGTAAACAAGGTAGAACCATGGAACTCTGTGAGGGTAACATTTTCTATCCCGAGAGAGGCAGCGTTGCGATTGAGGGAACTAGCTGCGCAAGGATCCGCGACCTTGACACAGCTCGGCATCCTCTCTGTACAGGTAGAAGGAGATCAGGTAAGAGAATCGTTGGCCACTAGATCGTTGGACGTATGATCGAAAAGTGAATTCATCGCAATTTTTAACGAAATTCTTTGCAGGTGATATCGTTGAGGATAGCCAGTCAGTTTGGAGGAGAAGCGCAGGAGATTGTGCTGCGTTCGGGGGGAGCTCAAGAGGGCGCCAATAGATCGCAAGACGATGCGAGTCACGGTGCATCCGCGAACGTTAGTGACGATACGGCGACGGCTGTGCCTGGACCGAGCAACAGCTCTAGCATCGCATCAGCGATGAGCAACGTTGCTCAGCTCATAGTTGCTGGTAATTACAACAACAAAAAATCATATTTATTATTCATTTATTTTCGTTTAATTATTTTAAAAAGTTCCATACGTATCATAGTTTTTGATTAAAAGACGACGAAAATAATATCATATATCACGTCGAATTGATTTTAAAAGTAAATGAATACAGTAATGAAAACAGTACAATGAACAAACGAAATCTATATCCGATTCGTTTTTCCTTATCGCGCGAAAACGCATTAACCCGAAACGTTCGTTTCTGAATCGCAGGTACTTCGGCGGAGAAGGCGCCGCAGTTTCGTTCGCCGAACGTGGTAGCGCCGACCGACTGTGATCCGATCCCGGCGTTCATCGCGAAGTCGGGCCAGGCCTCGTCGAGCAACAGCGTGGTCGGTATAGCGGGGAATCCGCCGGCGTCGAGCAATCCAAGCGCGTCGCCGCGCAACAACTACAACGGTCCATTCCCGTTTGCGAGCATGACCCACGCGGCGCAAGCGATACACAGTCGCGAGTCCCAAGCTAGTACCATTAAGAATTCCTCGCAATTCAAGCATAAGCCGCCGCCCCCGCCTTATCCGACGGTGCAAGAGAGCATAAAGACGGCGACGGCGTTGACAACGGGCCAGCCGACGACGCAACCAACCGCCGCGTACAAATCCACCGCTGGAACGGTCGTCACATCGAGCTCGTCGCCTTCGGCGGCGACGGTCAGCGCTCTCGGCGGCAGCACCAACGGCAGCGGAAATCAGGTGGCCCTCTCGAGTCCGCTGCTCGTTAATCTGCTGCAAAACGACGGTTCCTCACATCCGAACAACGTCGGAATTCCCGGACCAAAGATGCTGCCGCCCACGGCGGTCGAGGCCGGAGCCAACGCGAGTCGCGCGAGGCCGACCAAGAAGCCGGTACGAAGGAAAGATCTGTCCTCGCCGAGTCTCGATTCTCCGCCGAATCTCGACTCGCTGAGGACCGAGGATCTCATTGGCGGCTCGCCGTTGATCGCCAACCTCGGCCAGGGCTCCGCGCCCTCGGCCTTCGTCGCCGTCAACGTTAATCAGCCGTCCACTCTGCCGCAGTCGCATCCCAGCGCGGCGATCGGCGGACCGATAAACCCACCGACGTCGGGCATCGCCACGGCTCAACAGATGTCCGCGCAGCAACAGCCGACGCCCGCGTTGCACACACAAGTACAAATGCCGCAAAAATTCCCAATGAGGCAGGAACTCGCGTTCAAACCGACGCAGACGCAGATGCAGAACATCGTGACCGCGAGGCACCCGCCGGTGAACGGTCAGCAGATAAGAGCGTCGCTTCAGCAGCGTCAACAGCTGCTTCTGCATCAACAGCAGCAGCAGCTGGGCCAACAGCAGAGCGTCGGGGGTCAGCAGATGATCCCGCAGGGACCGCCGATTCCGCAGCCGCCGCCCCTGCATCAGCAGAACGTTGGACAGAGTCTTCAGTCGGTCGGTAATCATCAGATTCTTCAGCAGCAACAGCAGCAGCAGCAGCAGCAGCAGCAACAACAGCAACAACAACAGCAGATTTTCCATCATCAGCAGCAGCAGCAACAGCAACAACAACAACAACAGCAGCAGCTGCAACTGCAGCAACATCCGGTCGTGGGGATCAACGTCGCTCAACAGCGACTTGGTTATCTGAGCAATCAGCGACAGCAGACCCCGCCGCCGTATCCGAGATCCGCGGTTCCTCAGCAGCCGAATATCGCGCAGCAGCCTCAGCAACAGCCTCAGCAACATCACCAACAACAGCAACAACAGCAGCAGCAGCAACAGCAGCAACAGCAGCAACAACAACAGCAGCAGCAGCAGCAGCAGCAGCAGCAGCAGCAGCAGCAGCATCAGAATCAGACGCCGCAGCAGCAGAGTCAGACACTCAATGTACAACAACAATTGCATCACAATCAAGTGAAGAACGTCAACGTAAATACAAACGCGACGACAGATTTTCGTTATGGTCAGAGTCAAAACATACTTAGCAGAAATTATCCGGTCGCGGCGGGAAGCTCGAACGGCACTACTTGGAACGCGCAGAACAGCGGCGCCGCTTCGGTAGCGACGACGGGGCCTCAGGGAGGCGGCGCGAGTCAACGTTTGCCACTGGGAAACAGCCTCGCCGGTCCCGCCGGGTTTTCTCAGAGCAACAGCGCTGCTAGGCCGACGAATCAGCATGGAAATACGGCGAGCGCGACGGTCGCGCCGCTGCAAAAACCCTCGGCGGAAGGAACGAGCGCGAAGACCTCCGAGGAGGGACTGTCCGAGAAGCAGGAGCAACCCGAACCCGAGTACACGTCGTCCGGGAAGATCAGGCAGTTTCTCATAAATCCCTTGACCGGACATCTCGAGCCAATGCCCAGCGACAGCTCGGACTCGGAGCCCGAAAGCGCGGTCGACAATCAGGACGATTTCTTCTCGTTTCCGTCGCCGTCGAACGACCGCTCGAACTCGATATTCTCGGACGACGACGCCGACAGCAATTTCTCGCGGAGAAACGACACGACGACGAACACCGATCAGTCGGACTCGGAAACCACGACGGTGAAGTCGACCGCGAGCGAGGGAAGCCTGAAGCACAGCGGGCGGGTGAAAACCGCGAGGGACAACGCTCACAGTCCAGCGATTCCCGGTGAGAAGATCAAGTTGAGATTGAAATTGGAAAAATCGGAACCCGTCACGCCGGCTTACAAGGTCGACGTGTCGTTCGTCAATACACCGCCGACGAGGAAGGCCGACAAATCCGTGAGCGGCAAAGTCTTCGCCGGTGGAATGTCGAATTTGGGCGTTGGTTGCGAGGAACCGCGAGTTCCGCCGCTTCACATCTCGCTGAGGGGACGAAACGCCTCGGTCGTTCAGATCAAGAAGAAAGAGAAGAAATCGTTGCGCGACGCCGACTCGGACTCGACGAGTCTGAAGAGACGCGGGAAACTAAAGAAGATAAAGGATTGCACCGACGGCGCCAAGTTGCTGCAGAAAAAATCGTTGAGCTTGATGATCGGCGCGGCCGCGGGAGCGACGGCGGCGTCGAAGATGCCACTCACCAACTCCGTGGTGGTTAACAGCGTCAGCACCGTCGCCAAGATCAACAACACCCTACAAACCGTTGTGACCAAAACGAATGCCTTACAAAAAGACGGCGTCGTCGAGGCGACGCGATTGCCCAGCGGCGCTGTTATCAAACCCAGCTCGAGCAAGAGCAGCGATCTCGACGATATTCCCCTCAACAGCAGGATACCCTCACCTCTCAAGCACAAATCCTCGATCGTACATCAGAGCTCGAACGTCCCGCAGACGATAGCTAAAGTTCACGTCGAAGCCGAGGCGCAGAATCACACGAACGAGCATAAAATTGGCGGAGGTAACATAACTGTCGGATTTATTTATAGCGTTATTTGACGTTGATTAACATTTCTTTCCTTAATACTGGACGGTCTGCAGTGGAACTGGCGGACAATTTTTCTTATTTCACAAATTCGAAAATTATCGTCTTGACAGTCGTATTTTTTTGCGCGTATAACGGGTAGACTTTTCTAATTTTTTTATTTTTACAAGCGAGAATGATCCGTAAAGCGGGGAATTGTGATTCTTTTATACATATTTTTTACGTACATTTACTTAGTCTTATTGGCGAGGGTAATGCGCATGAACAATCGCGAAAAATGCAACCAAGATTTTTTTATACGGCATTTCACGCGACCAATGTCGAAATGTGTGTTTTGAGGAAAACGTTTAGACATTTTTTATTGTTTTTTTATGATTCGCAATTGACAGAAATCGACTCCGTGCGAATAAGAAACCATTCAAGTTGATGTTTCGATAGAATAATTACGAATAATCATCCTGAGAAATAATAATAAACATCAAATAATTAAGAATAATGTAATATAATCGTTATTTTAGGATTATCATACCGAGAATAGTAATTTGAATGGTTATTTATTCGTGTGGCTCCCATCCCTGGCGGAAAATATAGCTTACGAAACGCGCATTCCGCGTAACATTCGTATCTCGGTACGTTTTTGCATGATCGAAATATCACTGCGACCAATCAACGGCCTGCGTTTTTTTACGATGTTTTTTCACTGATAAAAAAGAAATAAAACGCGCGGTTTTGTCTGAAATCGGTGGAATCACCTTTGACTAAGGCCACCGATAGAGTCCCCTCCGAGTAGACGAATTCAATATTTATTCCGAATTGCCGGCGTATATCGAATAGTTTTCGGGTGATCGTTGATAATTAACGAGACGCAAAAAAAAAAAAAAAAAAAAATTGCTCGGTTTCAGGTAAGACGAAGAGAAGAGATTCTAAAAAGAAATCGGAATCCGGGGAGGGCATGCATCGTGAGCAGAATCTGTTGTCCGGCGGGCGAATTCTCGAAAACCAAGCCAAGTGGCGGAAGCACGGGAACAAGGGTGACATCGGCCAAACCGTTAAAAAGACTGAATCCCATTCGACTGGTAACGACACGAGTGCGATGAAGAAGGTCGGGGAAATAAGGAGAACGAGCGACAGCGACGCTGTGAGCAGATCGGCCGTGGATAAGGGCAGCGCCTCGGGGCTCGTCGCTTCGCGGTTGACCGAGGTCAACGGTATCAGAAAGGATCTCATCAGTCAAGAGAAGAGAAGGCGATCGAGCTTGATGGACGAGAAGGACCTTCATTTAGCAGGTGACAATCCTTCGATATTACTATCTTCCTCTATCCCTCGATTGAGTCCCCTCATACTTACCTCAAACTCTAAATCTTACACGTTTTCAAGCATTTATCGCTGATTTGGTTAGTGTGAAGCGCTGCGTCTCAAAATATTCGAAAAATTCATCCGTCGAAATGAGCATCTTCTAATTTTTCTATATTAACTACCTCCGAAAATATTATCGCAATAAGAATAAATAAGACCCACGAGAAAATAAAACTCTGGAAAAAGTATTTATCGCAGCGTGTTTCCGTAATCTTTCAGAATCTCAAAACGCCGAGTCGACGCATCACCAGAGCCGGAAGGTCGTGGCGGTGGAGAGTCTCCTCGGGCAACAAACAGCGCCGTCTCTGAGTAAATCGTCGATGAATCCCTCGCTGGAGAATGAGACGCCAGCTGCGAAGATTCCGGGTGTTTCGGTCCAGCAGAGCAAGACGGTGGTGGCGCACGTCGACTGCTCGACGAATAATTCGCAGCAGCAGCAGCAGCAACAACAGCAATCGATGGCGAACAAGCTCGCGTCTTCGAAGAGCCGGCTGGATCACGACGCCTCGAAGGCAAATTCATCGCCGTCGATAAAGGCTCACTCGGCGGTGCAGCAAAAGACGAAGAATCACACTCTGCCGAAGAGCGAGCCGACGTCGGCGAACCCAGTTAACAGGCACAAGGTTTTCGAGCAGTATCACAGCCACAAGAAACCAACGCAAAATCACATAATCAAAGAGTCGTCGGAGTCGCGACAGGCGGCGATAGCGACGAGCAAAATCGACGCGGCTCATCAGCGAGTGAGTTTGCTGAAGAGTCCGGTGAATCCCAGCATCTGCAACGCCTCGACGGAGCCAACGACGATTCTTCCGAGCGCCGAGTCCTCGCAGATGACTTACAAGCCAAGCTTGACGCTCACTGAGACGCGGGAAGCGGTTGAGGCTAAAGTCAAACCAAAGTCGTCGGAAAACACGACGACGACGACGACGACGACGACGGCGGCGGCGGCGGCGGCGGCGGCGGCGGCGGTTGCGGCAACAACAGCAACGACGACGACGACGACGACGGAGGCGCCGACGGTGACGACCCTTTCGACGATTTCCACGACTCCGACGACAATCACAACGACCTTGAGTCCAGCTACAACCCCGAGCGTCACGGCGAGCATCCCGATTGTCGGAATCGGTCAAATCGTCGACGCGAACCCTGAGAGAGTCGGCAACGGCGGCAACGGCGGCGGTGAAGACTCCGGGATCGAGTCGATGGACGCGCTCTCGGAAAAGTCGCCGAATCAGGGCGAGTCGCCGCTGCACAGGCCGCAAGCGGCCGTGGAAAACGCAGCGGCGACTCAGCAGCATCAGCAGCAGCAACTGCAGCAGCCGCCGCAGCCGCACCCGCAGCAGCAGCAGCAGCAGCAGCAGCAGCAACAGAACATCACAAAAATCACCGCGATCTCGAGTGAATCGTCTAATTCGCTGCAAACCACCACTAAGAACGTGCCTTCCTCGACTAGCAGTAGTGATATGTGTTCAAATTCGCATACGGAACTTTTCAAGTCCAGCGAGACCGCGAGATTGTCGCCCATTAACGTGGCCAATTATCTCAGTAATCATTTGAATGACCAAGTTAAAGGTGACCGTGAAAATTTGCGAGAAACGCACTTGGAGCCGACGGCGACGAGTCCGCCGGCCGTCGTTGTCGCGACTCCGGCGCCGCCGCCGCCGCAGCAGCAGCCGCTGCCGCCGCCGCCGATGGCAACGCCCGCGTTGACGACGACGACGACGACGGCGACGGCGCCGACGACGACAACAACACCACCGCTGCTTCCGCAATCGCCCAGTGAAAATTCAGCGACGAAAAGTCCCGAGTGCGCCAACCCAAGCCCCGAGACTCTTGTCGTTAAAGAGGAAAACGAAAAAACCTCGATACCCGACGTCGCTCGCGCGCCGAAGGACAGCCTCGTTGTTTGTGATAATAAATTGTTACAATGCGCCAAATCGGAGCCCGCGAGCGCGCCGGTCGCCGAGAGTCGCGCAGAGATCACGAAATTGGAGAGTATGCTCAATATCAGCGTGGAGGGTTGCAAGGACGCGACGCTGAAGGACGATGAGACGCCGGTGGACAAGCCGACGCTGAAGGAACCCGCGGAGACGCGAGAAAACGAAGCTCACGGACGCAATAACAACGAGAGGCCGGCAGTTGTCGAGAATCACGCTGACTGTCTGAAAAAAGTCGACAAGGTCGAGAGAACTCTGGCTGTTCTTCCGGAAATCATCGCGACGACGCCTGCCAAGGTTCAGGAGCTCAGTGCAGAGGTCAAGAGCGAAACTACGGCCAAAGCTCAAGTCAAGATTGACGACACGGGACAGCAGCAACAGCAGCAGAAGCAGCCGCAACAAGAGCAGCCACAGCCCCAGACGCATCCGCAACCGCAGAAGCAGCAGCAGCAGCAGCAGCAGCCATCATCGCAGGTGCAGCAGCAGCAGCAGCAGCCGCCACCGCAGCAGCAGAAGGAGCAGCAGGAGCAGCCGCAGCCACTGACGCAGCAAAAGGAGCAGCCGCAAAAGGAGCAGCAGCAACAGCAGCAGCAGCAGCAGCAGCAGCAGCAGCAGCAGCAGCAGCAGCAGCAGCAACAACAACAACAACAGCAGCAGCAGCAGCAACAGCAGCAGCAACAACAGCAGCAGTTGCAGCAGCAGCATCAGGAGCATCAGCAGCAGCAGCAGCAGCAGCAGCAGCAGCAACAACAACAACAACAGGAGAAGGAGGTTCCTCCAAGCGAGCCTTCCTCTGCCGTAAAAACGGAAACCGCTTGTCTGAGGGACAAACCTCTGCCTCAAAGGACGACAGTTAACGCGGAAACACCAGCGGGGAACGAGGAAACGGTGAAGAAGAGCGAACCAAGCGAAACGAACGTCGCGAGCGGGATCCAATCGCCGCGGTCAATCGCCGAGGAACCTCAGCCCATTAGGATCACTCCTCCTCTTTACACTTACTCGAATCCCGTGGTTCTTCAGCGCGACAATACACCGAGTCCCGGGGCGCAGAATCCGGAGGTTGAGTCGAGCGAGAGCGATCACGCGAAGCGAAAACGTCGGAGAAAGCAGGAACTCGAGGGACGGCAGGACGTTATTTGCATCGAGGACAATGACGAGAGCGGTCACTACGCCGAGAGGTTGCAGTCTAACAACACGGAAGATTATGTCAAGCGAGCGCCAAAGTCGTTGCTCGAGCAGCTGCTAATCGAGATACCGAACGAGAGCAATGAGAAACGATCGCTGCGCACGCGGTCGCAGAAGCTCAACAGTCCCGACATCGTTAAGACACCGAAGAGCAGTCCTCACGGGACGACGAACAAGGGACTGGTGGAAGAGCGACGCAGCATTTCGCCGTACGCAAAGGCCAGCCCGAAGTTGGGAATCGCGAAATTGTCGCCGAACGCGAGTTTGGTGAAAGTCGGGAAGCGAAAGAGGCAGGAAAGCGAGAGTTCGGTAGCGTCGAGCACCGCTGACGATGCCCAACCAAGGCCAGGTAAACGGAAATGCTCGGAGAACGCTGCAGAACTTATTAAGGCTTGCATGGGCGTAGAGGAGAGCGGTCCTATTAAGAAACAAGTACCCGGCAAGGATGAACAGTCAAAGAAGTCGTTCAACATATTGGCCAAAGCCAAGAAAGGTGTCTATCCCTTTACCTTCTATTGTTAAAAAAACAACAACAAAAGTGAAAAAAAGAAACGAGAAAAAAAAAACACAAATGTTAAGCCTTTTTCTTATGTCTTGTTAATGACTGGACCATTTGTTCTTTGCTTCCTTACTTCGAATGACGTGGGCCAATAAGATTCGTCCAAACATCCGGTAAATTTGGGCTTTCATTGATCTTTGGAAAATTTCGTCAACCATTAAGTTCACACCTATGACTATTGTCTATTATTTGTTGCTATTGTTGTGGAAGTTAACGCTCCGTACGCTCCAATTTTTTTTCCATTTTTTCATAGTCTCGGGGAAAAAGGTACGGGAGATGGAAATAGTTTTCAAAAGGTTCGTAAAACTGATAAAGACGCAGTGAAAAGTTCGTCAATGTGTCACAATTATATTACAATATTGCAATTCTTCTATTCATGTTTGTGAAAAAGATTCTTTTTCTCCAAATACCCAACTAAAGTATTTCGTAGAGAAATTCTATACTTCCAGCTATACCTTTTTCGCCACGAGGCTACAAATTATTATACCTTAGGTGAAAAGTGAGATTGTGACGATATTCGTGTGATTGTGCGTGTGTGCAAGACTCGCGACCACATTGAAGGCCAAAAAATGTAGAGGCAGCCTGTGATGAAAGAGGAATTTGCAGACATACGTTTTTTTTAAATAATTTATTTGCATTTACTAATCATACGTTTCTCGAAAAAAAAAAAAAAATCGCAGGTCCAATTCTGGTAGAGGTGGAGTCGTCGGACGACGAGCCGCTTATCGAGTTGGCGACGGGCAAGACGAGAATTCGACTGTCGGACGAGACATCCGCTCCATCTCCAAAGGCAAAAGATCTAAAGTAAGCACAACCGAGGTAGACGCAAAATCGTACATTACAATGTTGAACCCGTTAGTTTTTCTCGTGTTTGTATGTTATTTAATGCGTTCATTGCGTTTCGACAGAACAAATTCGGGTTCTACTGTGCCTGGCAGTCAAGTGAGCTCCGGTGCCATTGCAAATTTCAACGCCAGTAACCGAGGGCAAAGAGAGAGCAGGCTATTGACAACTAAACAGCCAGGCATAGTGGGCAACGCGTTGACCGTCGGCAAGGAGAGGCTACGAGGTACATCGGTGTCCAGTAACGAGTCTGTTGGAGAAATAACGACACGTAGGTCTGTTCGACAGAGCGCAGCTTCGCCGCTAGCGACACCGGCAAGCAATACAAGAGGTGCGTCTAGATCGATGGAGGATGTAAATAGGAGAAAAACTCGCAGTGGTGCTGGTGAGTAAAACTTTGTCCAGTTCTTAAAAATCATTTTCATTCCGATCCGTTTATCGCCGAAACTCCTTATCGTCCAAATTCCGGAATATTGAACGAACGCTGTTCGTATTTGATCTGCAGGCGATTTTATGATTTGCTGTATGCAGTTTGCTGCATGCGCGAAATCTCGTGTAGATTACGAGTCATTGTAGACTCAAAAGCGAAGAAGTACATGCGAAAATATATACATCTTTTTATCGACAAAATCGAAAAAGATGACCGGAATGTGCGGCAGCACATACGATAGCGCTTTCTTGACGAAATGATTTACCTTTACATATACTTTTGCATGTATCTTCTTTTCCGTGGAAAAGGCGATCGACTTGGCCCCATTTTTTCTTCGCCGTTCATTCGCACTTTCGTCATCACTGAATAACCAAGCGAAATAAATTAATCGCTTAATACCTTTTACGCAAAAAAATTATTACTAATAATGATTCTTTTAAAATGTAGAGGTTCAATGTTACTTATAAACCTCTGTACGGGGTCAAAACGTTCGCCTATTTAAACAGTCAACTCCCGTTTGTAGATTTTGATGGAATTTAACCCTTTCGATGCTGGCACTACGAGTATTTCACAATTTTTTTTATATCTATCTCCTAGCATTTATTCCTTCAAATCAATAGGTAAAATATTTATTGCTTGCCATCATAAGACAGTGTTTTTGATCAAATATATGCATAGTTGTCGTAATAAAATATTAAATTTATTTTCACCATGAGCATATGAAAACAATCAACATACATACAAAAGTCACTTTGACCCACAGAAATAAATCTAGTGTAGAAAGGGTTAATTAAAAAGAGATAGTGTGGTAGGGAAAAATTGCATTTCGCCTGCTAATCTCACATCTCGCGACCTTATCCTACTTTAACGTTAATTAAAGATATTTGGTACAGTGGGAACGTTGTTTTAGTGACAGCAGAGACAGCTGAACAGGCGAAACGGAGGCGAATATCTCGAGAAAACAAATGACCCTTGGGAAGCGACCTTGACAGTGATTAGCTACCGTCGCTGGTCAAGGCCTATTTGTCTGGTTATTTGTCTCCTATCGACGGTTATTCGATCGCCGTGTGGCTGGACTCCACCTGGTGAACTCCTTCCGTATGTCTCAATAGCGCACAACGACGCTATACTAGTCTCTGGAGTATAACGGTGTGTGAAACGCGCGTGTGTGTCGGGCTCGGACGAAAGAGAGAAAGAGAGAGAGAGAGAGAGAAAGCGAGAAAGAGAGAGGAAACGAGGAAGAGCGCGCATCTCTCGAGCGATCATACTCGTCGTTAATGATAATCATTACAAAAGCGAACGATAAAACCTTGATTTTCCATCCGCCTTGACCCGCACTCGTCGCTTATCGACAGTCGCGCCCTCTGACGTCTCTGTACCCTGTCTAACATTCGTCCACTGTTTCGGACAAGAAGCATTTTCGTTACTTCGATGTGCAATGACGGAAACACGGTTTAAATCACGCGTTGCTAAAGCAAATAAGAGAAACATAAACAAAAATGTATCCAAAAGTGTGACTGAATTAGGTTTGAAAAACTGCCGCGAATTTCATCCGCAACATTCTTTTACCGATCCGTGCTTTCTGAAACAAGAATAAAAGAAAACGTATTTTTGTCAATTGGATTCAGGCAACGGAATTATAATTAGAAATTGAAACTTATGAACATGAGAGAGAGAGAGAGAGAGAGAGAGAGAGAGAGAGAGAGAGAGAGAGAGAGAGAGAGAGAGAGAGAGAGAGAGAGAGAGAAAAAAGAGAGACAAAGTCGACAAATTATGGCAATAAAGTTAAAAAATAAGACAGCCAAAGATATAGCGCTCTCGGAACATGCATTAACACGAGTAATAAGAAAATCTGGGTGTACCGAGTGCTCTATCGGCGAGACGATCTCTTGTACTGCTTGCGAAATGATAAAAAAAAAAGGAAAGGGCCAAAGACAACGCGTCCGCGAGTGTGTCGACCGTACTGCCCTTGAAAATATCTCATTCACTCGACTGCGCACCTCGAAGAGGGACATTTTTTGTTTTTGTTATCCGATGGGGCTTCGATCGCTCCTATGACGACTTTGTTCTGGCAAATTATGTTTAAAGTACACGTTCGATATATCCGTCTATTAACTATTTATTTTCTCTATTGTACCGTCAAGTAAATATTTCTTTCGTTTCCGTAACAAAAAAATGTCGCATTCCCGACATATTAGTACGAAAAACTCGCCCAAACCGTCTGCCAATAAAGAATTTCGCTATTTTCGCAAATATTCCGAAAGTACGACAAAGACGGTTGCCGTGGCGACAGAAGAATTGCTATGATCCGCTAAACATGGTCTCTGAGGACTTGAGTCGTCGGCGAGCGCGCGCGCGCGTTATAAATATATCTGAGGACTGGGGTATAGGGTTATTATAAAAGGATTTATTTTATTTATACGAAATAAATGAAACAAAAAAAATACGTTGGAATAAATCATGCATAAATATACGAGAGTAATAAGAACACTTATTAAAACGGTGAAAAAAAAGAAGATAAAGAAATGAAAACAACAACAATTAATACAATGTTAATTTTATAGGTAATATATGGATGAATATATTTTGTAAATAATTTCTTGTAAAGATACCCAAGCACCTCCCATTGTACATAAAGGAACTGTTTAAATTTGTATTAAATTAGTGATAATTCAAATTGTGCAACTTTACTGTCATTACGAATTAAGTCGTGTTTCTTTCTTTTTTTATCTCGAGATAATCGTGTGTAATTAAACGATAAAGAAACAACAAGAACAAGAAAACACAGACACAGACACACACAGACACGTACACAAACACACAGAAGCTATATCATCTTCCTCTTGGCACACTTGGCGAGAAAAGTTTAAAAGGAAAAAGAATAATGAATAAAAGTATGTATACGTACGTACTGAAACGCGAGAATCTTTATGTGTGCGTGATGCAATTGTTTTCGAGGTCTACTGAGGTTCGCAGAGAATGTAGTTTTTTATATATTGTATAAATGTGAATTATACAGTCGAGGGGGTTCGGATGCTTTCGGAGCGTACACGTTTTCGGGTAGCCATCGCGCTCCGTTGCACTCTAATCGTTTAGTAAATACATTTGTATCTCCCTTACGCACCCCAATGTCGATTGTTCCCTGGGTGTCGTACTTGTTCGCTGCGTTGCCCGGAGTGTATGTCCCTCGCGCGGTGAGACGCTAAGTAGGATAACGTGGGACATTCTGTAAATGCATTCCGTCGTTTTTATCGATAGCCGAAATGTTTATTGTACGGCTATCAACGGAGACGCGGATGGCTACGGGCGGATTCTTCGGCGCAACACTCCAGCCAATAATTGACTCGAATGCGGACCGAATTGTCGAGAAATCCCGTGAGAGGCTCTCGTTGAAGCGTCGATAATTAGAGCAAAGCTTTGTTCCCATTCGTCGATTTCAATCATTCAAGTGGCATGTTGCTTGTTTTTTCTTTTTTCGTTTTTTCTTTTTTTAATTCCTTGCCTTTCTTTTTTTTTTCCGAAAGACGAGAAAGAGTGAAAGAGAGAAAGAGATTGTTTCAATCGCCGAGTTTATTGTAAATAGAGCATGCATATTTTACTCAGTCGGGTTAATAACGGATCGAGTGTACATAATGGAAAGAGGTAAATGAAAACTTATGAGCGAGAACGAGCGTCGCGGGGATGCGTCTAATTTTGGTGCCGGTCACGGAATCTCGGGGCCGGTCGGTGTGTAATATGCGAGGAAGAAATTTAGTGAATATAAACGAGTTTACTGAATTTATGGACTAATTGCAAATGAAACAAAAAATACGTTGGATAAAAACCGAGTTGTAATTTCGATGTAAAATATTCCGTTTGACATTAGTTAGGTAGACTTAAGGCTCTCATTACGTTATAATTTTATGAGTAAATATTATGATAATTAAATAATTGTATAGACTATACACAAATCAAGTTTATTCATATGTAAATACAAATATACTTTTGATCTAAGTGGATTTTAAGCATGCTCACACTATCAAGGGGCTCTTAAAGTATTTTTTCAACATCCAGTTTGTGCGTAGAAGAAAAGAAAAGAAAAAGAAAAACATAACAAAAAAGTCCAATCAAGTTTGATATTGCAGTCCTATATTGCTAGATTATTATCTCATTTATTTAGAACGATGATATATTTTTTTCTTGGCCTTTCGTATGCGGATTGTGAAGAAAGAAAAAAGAAAGAAAAAAATCAACAAAAAGTGGTTAAACCTTCTTACCGTGCTACTATAATCAACTAATCTTAGATCACCACCGATTTACGATTAATTGATATCTCTGTTATGTATTCGACATAGTTAACGTGCGGACGTCTAGACAAATGTACTGTGGGCGCAGAAATAAAAAAAAAACAACTACAAAAAACACTGAGCAATATTTCGACAAAACTCAACAACGGAACTTTTTTTTCTTAATTTTTCCGTTATACTCGATTAATGAACGCGCATAAAAGCTTCATAAGCCCCTTAATTTTGTAGGCAACGCTACAAATATGATATATATGATAAATAGGGAAAGTCGGGCTTGAAAATCATCGAATCTCCGCCGCGAGTCTCGATGACTTTGAAGCCTGCTTATAAGCAACAACAAAAAATAAATAAAGAACATTTGTATTTTTAGTATTTGATTAAATGATATAAATAAGAGTACAGGTGAATGATTGATAATAATCCAAGCGGATACATGGAACAAAATAAGAAAGAAAGAGGGAAAAGAAAATGCGAAGTTTAGCAAACCATATTATATTTGTAGAAATGGTCAAAGGCACGTGAGGAAGATACAAAAAAGAAAAAACAAACAAAACAAAACGCGCTATAATTATGACAAAACAAAAAAAATATTACAATTATATTATTATCTATTATTACACACAAAGTGAATACACAATACTATAGTAATTTGCTAATTGTACCTTTTAATAATTACTGTAGACACATTGATGAAAAAAACAAACCGTTTTTTTTTCTTGTTATTAATTATTAATTATCATAGACTTACCAGAAAATGAAAAATGTGTTATTAAAAAAAAACCACTGGCAGTGCTTGTTCTATTCTCACAACACCCGCGTCATCCATCATTATCATCGTTACCGACCGAGATTGGCGAGAGAATTTTGAAAAATTGTGGCTGGCTATCCCCACCACCTCGACGCGGCCGTGTCATTGATTGATGGTGGGACGCGTTCTGAATTTGTGATCTTCGTATCACCGCCACGCTGTTGCTGTCGCACGTGCTCCAGACTTGATTCTTCGTTATTCGGCATCTTTGTGTTATATTATTAAAAAATGAGCGCCACGAAAGGAGAAGAGCCGGCTCAAGATATGAACGAGGAATCTTCAGCACAGATGAAGGCCCCGAAAAGACGACATGCGAGCGAGAGTCAAATGGAGGTATGAGGTTATGTTTGATAATAAAAAACAGTGGAACATCGGACTATTCGAATGAAAGAAAAACCCGAATTATCATTTTTGTCAAGTAATCATAAAATAATTCTTTTCGATGGATAATAACGATATACTAGTAATCATATCTGACAATTGATTGTTCAGAAACGAAAGAAAATGTTTGACCGTCACAGCTTGCTGCCAGGTATGCTTGTATGCTAGGTACAAAGTTATTTTTAAACTCAGAAAAATAAAAAGTTGGTTACCAATGTGATATCAATCATGTGATATCAGATGGAAAATTCAGATGATATCAGAAGGAAAAAATATCATTTTCACGGACTATGGTGGCTTGTAGATTCTGATATTTTTAACAAAAATAGATAAAATGTTTTTATCTGTTGAAGTAGAAGGTGCAGTATTCTATTTATTAATTAAAAGTGAGAAAAATACCTGTCGTTATTACTCGTTTGATTCAAAACCATAGGGAAAATATTTTGGGACCCATTTTTATCTTGATACAATACAATTTCTGCATTGACTTTGAAGATAAAACATTTTGTCTGTCAACTTTCTTCATTGTACGTAAAGAACTGGAAAATATTTAATTGATTAAAGGTGGATGTTGTAAGTGGCATAGAAGGCAAAGTGCGAACAAAAAAGGCATTTAAAAGATCAAAAACAGTTGAGGGTGGAGAGCAGCGCAAAGTAAGTTGAATATTATTGTACATTTAGTGCAAACGTTTTTTTCCATTTTTTTGTTTTCCATTTTTGGCATAACCAACGAAATGAAACATAAAACAACGAAAAACTCCAGGTTCCAGTACCATCGCACAGATACGCGCCGCTCAAGGAGAACTGGATGAAAATTTTTACTCCCATTGTGGAGCATCTGCAGCTGCAAATTCGTTTCAATCTAAAGTCACGAAACGTCGAGATTCGCGCATCGCCGGAGACCCCGGACATATCGAATTTGCAGAAAGGTGCCGACTTCGTAAAAGCCTTCATAGTGGGCTTTGAGGTGGAGGATGCTCTGGCTCTACTGAGGCTCGACGATCTCTTCGTCGAATCGTTCGAAGTCCAGGATGTGAAACCACTGAAAGGCGATCATTTGTCTCGAGCAATAGGCCGACTGGCGGGAAAGGGAGGAAGAACGAAATTCACAATCGAGAATGTCACGAAGACTCGTATCGTACTGGCGGACACGAAAGTTCACATTCTCGGCTCGTTCCAGAACATTCAGCTCGCGAGAAGAGCCATATGCAACCTGATAATGGGAAGCCCACCGTCTAAAGTTTACGGACAACTGAGAAACGTCGCCAGCCGCGTCTCCGAGCGTTTTTGACGCGACCTCGTGACAAAAAAAACGTCTATTTTTATGTAACATAGCTTAGTTTATTAAAATTTACTGTAAGAAGGAAGATTTATAGCAGAATCTTGTATTTGTATTTGCGTGGTACTTTGTTGAGCACCAACCGACCGTCGTAACTCAGCGAAGCGAATGTCCAGGGATCGGCGGTTGACCATTCAACCGCGTAGACGCTGTCCTCGTGCTCCTCGTATCGCCCGATTACTCCGTCTTCCAGTCTGAAATAAAACGTTTTAGACGAAAAAAGCAATTTGTAATTAAACGAAGAAAAAAGGGTTGCTCACTTTTCTCCGACGCTCGAATTATCGGCGTTATCGTCTTCCGGGAGAACGGCGTGACCGAATGGTTCGGACGAAATGGACGCGGTACTGCTCAGTATAACACGGGAATCGCTGCTCGAGGTCAGAACGAGTTGGTCGTGGAATCGGTTGATTTTTATGCTCCACACCCAGTGCGAGTGTTCCATACGAGAGAGCACAGGCTCAGCGGGAGAGCGGATGTCCCAGAATTTCATGTAACCATCGTCTCCGCACGTCGAGAGAAAGTACTGCTTGTTCGCGTTGAAATCCAAATCTCTGAGACGAATTTAACGAAATTCACTATGTTAGATTTATTTCATATTTTCGATTTTTGTTTGTTTCTCGCGAAGATTGCTGCCTGCACAAGTATCGCAACATGATTTAATGTTTGAACATTAAAAAAACAGTCATTCAATTTCATGATTTAATTTTGTTAGCACCTGATAATTTGTGAATGGGCAGACGCGATCGTCCACGATTCTTCTGTGGGACTTCTGAGGTCCCATCCACGTACTGTGGTGTCATTCAATGTGACAAATTGGTTGCAGCCATTGTGAGGATTCCACTTGCCATTGGTGAACTTTGGCTGACCTTTGCTGGCTAATACACCTACGATAACGTGCTGAGCTTGAGATGTATTGAGTTATCGGCGGTAAAAAAATGTCTTGTGAAGAGTAATACAACAACACCCGAGTACCTGAGGATTGGCTCCATTCAGATCCCAGAGAACAAAGTTATTGTCCACCACCGAGACGGCTTTCGATTCATCCGTTGGATGATAAGATATCACTTTGAGATCATTTCCGTACGGCGTCGTATCGATGTCGGCCAAGAGCTCCAGTTGCTCGATCTCGTTTGAGAAATCGCCTTGACGAGCCGGTAATTTCCATAAAGCTCCTTTCATTTGGCAGACACCTTCAGCTGCACATTAATACGTTTTTGAAAATTCGCAACGTTTATTTACACTTATTTTTTTGGCGTCTGATTTTGTTTTAAATTATCCAGAGAAATTACAGCTCACAAAAATATTTAGCCAGATCTTTCGACCCAGGACTTTTTAAGACACAAGTGAGTGATAGAATTTGTAATAATGAATCATTTTAAAAAATTGGGTGTGTATCCCATTCTGACATTCCAATAATTAATAATAACAATTCAGTGAGACTAAATTTTATGAATAATAATAATTCCAAGGAAGTAACTTTTTTTTAATAAGAATAGTTCTGTATACATTTTTTGCTTGGGGGGGACAATCTTTTGACTGGAGTGTTTTGGATAGAAAGAAAGAAGCCAAAATCATAATGATTACCATTTAAACTGTTGTAAGCAGTGATAAACTTGTCAGGGTCCATGGGCGATGCTTGGAGGCACCAAATTTCTCCTACCGAATGCCTGTAGACTTGCGTCTTTGGTATACCTGCAGTCTCGTCATTCAGTTCTACCAAGTGAACTTGATTATTTGCAAATTTCAATGACTGTGTTCCAACCAGAAATCGAACGACATCAGTTTCAGCGGTCTGAGCAGACAGCGCACGTGCCTAATAATTAAAAAAGTGATATATAGCTCATCCACAAATACATAAACTCTCGGTTGTGAACTCGGTCATAAGATAAGTCAACTCGGTCAATGCTTACTTGAAACTCCAAACCGTAAATTACGGGATTATCGTTGTCCATTGTTACAGTTAAATGAACAATCGTCACTCAACTGGTCGGGTTTTTTTAACCTTAAATTTCCAGATCTCGTTAATCGATTAATAATCGTTCTTTCGTAGACGGATGCACCAACTCGGGGAAATGCAATATCTTATTTTCTTGCGAATCTCTGTACATTTATATTCTTAATTACAGAATAGTCCGGGCGTGGTAAATACGCCGGAAAAAAGATGTGCGACTAGACAGGTTGATACGTGTGTTGCATCTGTCAGAACTAGACAGCAGTCGCTAGCAGGTAGTGACGACTGATAACATCATTTGTTGTGCTGTCAAATTGTGAGGTTAGGATTATACCGCGCAGGTTAGGTTGGCTAGACATTATGCCCTGGGGCCCGATTCTCGAAAGTATGCGATATTTCTCGTATACGATAAATTTCGATGACCGTATATCGTATACGAGATCGAAATGCTATTCTCGACTGCCATGCGATAGGAGGGCTTCGATAATTCTCGCATACGATTTTCTTACATCGTTGCCACATGGAATCGGTGGGCTATTTCGTTAGAGAAATCTCGAGGGGTTACAGTAAGGTCGCGGAAACGCAAACTCACGGGTTTGACATCAGGGCCCCCTGCAATCGGTATAACAATAAAAGCACGATAATCCATCGCAACATTTTTCATTCACACGTGCGATGGAATACACATTTTAACCGAAACACGCAAAAGCGAATCCCCGCGGCGGTGAAATGACAAATAAAATCGGAGCCTTCGGTGAATTTCGCACTGCTCCGATCTATGAATGTTCAGTTTGCGTTTTTATCCAATGCAACAATTTGCAATCACACGGAATTCCCATCGCATCCACGATCCAAGTCACTTGAAAGCGAATGCACAGAATAACCGTAAGTGGCAGTCGGTAAGACAAATATCTGTTTATTCCATCGGTACAAGTGATTGCCGGACGATGTCGCTAAGCGTTACCTGATTATGTAGTCAGGGCCGAAATACATTTTGCAAATTACGATCCCAATGATGAAAAAAGGTCCAGTATCTTCTGTAGCGTCTCGGAAAAACAATTATATCGACAAGGATGTTCCCTCGACTGTATGACGATGACAATGAAGGAAATGCGAGGAGATGGAAAAGTCTCATGGTGACCAGATGCTTTACTGCTGCTAAAGTCCGTGAATCAATTTCTGGCGGTCAAATGTTTTATTGCAGGATGGCCACTAAGGGTTTTTCTTCAGGTATGCGCGGATTCAAAAACGGCGGGAGTGACGGATTCAAGTTTTCGATTCTTCATTATTTTCTCTCAGTTGTTAGTCAGCAGTCGTTCCGTTCACACATCGTTTTGAGTGTAGTCTAAAAATGAGTTCGCAAAACCAAATAATTTCTGTTTCGCCGGACTCTGCGAAAAACAAACGTGATACATACATTACTCAGGAACAAAAAACTATTCTGGTGGATTTTGTGGAAGCTCACCCGAAGTTGATATCGGCGAAGTTTTCGTCCGATTTCACCCTCAAAGATTCGCAGATGCTGTCGATGGAGCAAAATACTGAATAGTGTTCCAGGTGCCACGAAGTCGTGGGCAAAGTGGAGAAAGGTTTGTTTTTGAATTGTATATTAAGACTATTTAAATATCAATAATACTAGGGGGCTGAAAGTGGCGATCACGTTGGCTCCCAAACTGCAGAATGTTGTAAAAATTCATAAACGTGAAAAATGTAAAAAATGCATACATACGAGGTCGATAATATGTTGAGCTTTATTTTTTATGTTGATTTATTTTTTATGGTCTGACCTCAAATTTTTTTATTTGCCTAAAAAGAATGTCGCGAAACCCGCCAACGGTCGAAAAATATGTAGACGTCGGTCAAGGACGTCAAAAAGTAAAAAACAAAAAATCGATTTTTACAAGTAAATTCCTTACAAGTGAATTTTTCATACTTCTCACCCAAAAATTATATTTCATGTAAAAAAACTACACGAAATTTTGAAATGCTAGAGGTCGCTCATTGCATTAAAAAATGTTAGACTTGTTTAAATAAATCAATTGTTTGTTATCATGTCCCACCTGTAGAATACGGGGCATTCCACCCCATTTCAACCTCGATTGAAATAAGCCGTCGATCAATGCAAGTATAAATCAATAATTTACTATTTTTTAGTGATATATTTAGTACTTACGATAATGAAAAACAAACTTTGTAAACAATCTACATGGCCGCAAGCAAAGATGTTACTGAAAAACGTATACGAGATGTAGATATCACATGCGACAACCCACTCGATACGAAGCATTCGATAATTATCGTATGCGACCGACTTATCATCGTTCGAGAATACAGTTTTGACGAAGCATGCGATAATCTAGTAACTTTCACAAAATATCGCATACGATAAAACTCGAGAATAGGGCCCCAGGGTCCCTATTCTCGAGTTTTATCGTATGCGTTATTTTGTGAAAGTAGCCCCAGGGTCCCTATTCTCGAGTTTTATCGTATGCGTTATTTTGTGAAAGTTACTAGATTATCGCATACTTCGTCAAAACTGTATTCTCGACCGATGATAAGTCGGTCGCATACGATAATTATCGAATGCTTCGTATCGAGTGGGTTGTCGGATGTGATATCTACATCTCGTATACGTTTTTCAGTAACATCTTCTGCTTGCGGCCATTTAGATTGTTTACAAAGTTTGTTTTTCATTATCGTAAGTACTAAATATATCACTAAAAATAGTAAATTATTAATTTATACTAGCATTGATCGACGGCTTATTTCGATCGAGGTTGAAATGGGGTGGAATGCCCCGTATTCTACAGGTGGGACATGATAACAAACAATTGATTTATTTAAACAAGTCTAACATTTTTTAATGCAGTGAGCGACCTCTAGCATTTCAAAATTTCGTGTAGTTTTTTTACATGAAATATAATTTTTGGGTGAGAAGTATGAAAAATTCACTTGTAAGGAATTTACTTGTAAAAATCGATTTTTTGTTTTTCGGACCCCAGGGACCCGATTCTCGAAAGTATGCGATATTTCTCGTATACGATAAATTTCGATGACCGTATATCGTATACGAGATCGAAATGCTATTCTCGACTGCCATGCGATAGGAGGGCTTCGATAATTCTCGCATACGATTTTCTTACATCGTTGCCACATGGAATCGGTGGGCTATTTCGTTAGAGAAATCTCGAGGACCAATAATAATATACAGATTTCATGACTTCCAAATACCCGCGAAATTCGGTTTGGTTATTTCAAAGATATGTGTCTATAAGTATGTCAATAAATTGGAAACACCGATTTAACCGAATTGAATTACAAGCGCATACACCAAGGCTTTTTGATGAAGTAAAACTATTAATTTTCTAGAAACATATATTGTTCATGCACAATACATGTACAAACCAAGGATATTGCATTCAACAAATCTTCGCGGAAAAAGGGTTGCCTGAAAATGGAAAAGTCTCATGGTGACCAGATGCTTCACTGCTGCTAAAGTCCGTGAGTCAATTTCTGGCGGTCAAATGTTTTATTGCAGGATGGCCACTAAGGGGTTTTCTTCAGGTATGCGCGGATTCAAGAACGGCGGGTGTGAAGGATTCAAGTTTTCGATTCTTCATTATTTTCTCTCAGTTGTTAGTCAGCAGTCGTTCCGTCCACACATCGTTTTGAGTGTAGTCTAAAAATGAGTTCGCAAAACCAAATAATTTTTTTTTCGCCGGACTCTGCGAAAAATAAACGTAATACATACATTACTCAGGAACAAAAAACTGTTCTGGTGGATTTTGTGGAAGCTCACCCGAAGTTGATATCGGCGAAGTTTTCGTCCGATTTCACCCTCAAAGATTCGCAGATGCTGTCGATGGAGCAAAATACTGAATAGTGTTCCAGGTGCCACGAAGTCGTGGGCAAAGTGGAGAAAGGTTTGTTTTTGAATTGTATATTAAGACTATTTAAATATCAATAATACTAGGGGGCTGAAAGTGGCGATCACGTTGGCCACCAAACTGCAGAATGTTGTAAAAATTCAGAAACGTGAAAAATGTAAAAAATGCATACATATGAGGTCGATAATATGTTGAGCTTTATTTTTTATGTTGATTTATTTTTTATGGTCTGACCTCAAATTTTTTTATTTGTCTAAAAAGAATGTCGCGAAACCCGCCAACGGTCGAAAAATATGTAGACGTCGGTCAAGGACGTCAAAAAGTAAAAAACAAAAAATCGATTTTTACAAGTAAATTCCTTACAAGTGAATTTTTCATACTTCTCACCCAAAAATTATATTTCATGTAAAAAAACTACACGAAATTTTGAAATGCTAGAGGTCGCTCACTGCATTAAAAAATGTTAGACTTGTTTAAATAAATCAATTGTTTGTTTTCATGTCCCACCTGTAGAATATGGGGCATACCACCCCATTTCAACCTCGATCGAAATAAGCCGTCGATCAATGCTAGTATAAATTAATAATTTACTATTTTTAGTGATATATTTAGTACTTACGATAATGAAAAACAAACTTTGTAAACAATCTAAATGGCCGCAACCAGAAGATGTTACTGAAAAACGTATACGAGATGTAGATATCACATGCGACAACCCACTCGATACGAAGCATTCGATAATTATCGTATGCGACCGACTTATCATCGTTCGAGAATACAGTTTTGACGAAGTATGCGATAATCTAGTAACTTTCACAAAATAACGCATACGATAAAACTCGAGAATAGGGACCCAGGGGCCCAATTCTCGAGTTCGCTCGAGATTCGGTCGAGCGCTCGAGATGTTCGAATGATCGACTCGAACGAAACGAAAAAATGGTATTCACGAGTTCGATCGAAATGGCTTTCGAGCGGCATCTCGTATGAAACTTGCATGCGGTAGTGCCAAGTCGCTCAGTTCACTTATAAGCCAATGAACAGCCCAGCCTAATAGAAAATAGCTGTTTTAGAAAACGCGCAGTTTTTTAAATAATAGAATCGTATGAATTATATTAACTATTGATTTTGAGATAGGCACTTCCTGTATTATTCACGTTTTTTGTCTTCAAAGTCAATCACATTTTTTATGCATGATATTCAAAAATAATTGTATACTATAATTGTACGTTATTTACGATTTATCATTGAATCCATAAATTATTTTGATTGATTCCAGTTTGTATTTATTATTTCATGCATAACTAAAGTACATAAATTCGGGGTGTGAGATTTGTGCAAACACAAAATAGGAAAGGATTATAATACATTACAAATGAATTGTCTTTTGTGTCTGTTTCATGCCTAGTGTTAAACAATTAATTGAATGAAGATGTCATTTATACAATTTTTAAAAGATCAAGTTTTTATCTACATTCATTTATAAATGTTCAATAATAGTTAACATTTATGTTTTCAAATGAACAAAATCTGTCAAGGGTTTGTCGAGACGTTTACCAATGCCCACAACACATGACATGCAACATATCAAGAGATGCGGTAGCGTACCGACGCCAATTTCCTCTATATAACAGCAGAAACATAACCTCAAACTGTAAAATTTTCACTTTTTACTGTGTTCTTTCCTTCGAGATTCGAATCTCGAGTGCTACAGACCACTCGTGCTTTACATTCGAAAAATCTCGAGCGTGAGATCTCGGTGAGATTTCAAGAATGTCGGTCCAGCCGTTTCGTTCGACAATCTAGGGAATCTCGAATGAAACCGAACTATACGATTATCAAACTTGATGCCATGATCCAAATCCACCGAACGAATGAGACACAAAGGAATGAAGGAAAGGCATAAAGGCGAAGACGCATACGCCAGACATTATTTCTTTTTCGCCCATTTATGCCACTTCTTTCTGGTATTCAGCTGTAATCTAGTAAGGATTATAGTTTCTTATTATCGGCCGAGCAATGAGGGTCAACTATATCTTTTTACATCAGCTGGTGTAGGGTTTCGGGATAGAAACAAAAATTATATATGGGTCATTCCACAGTATTTCACACACCAAAAAAACTCGACCATCTCCAATCTCCTCCTAAGTTTTTTTATATCGTTGACCATGTCAAAAGAAGCATCAATGGTTCTTTTTAGAATTTTATTCGGATATTTGTTCGATCCATAGAATAAAATAAAACATTAAAAAATGAAATAAAATCTAACTTCAAGTGAAAAATCATATCGACAAAAACAATACAGCCAATATTTTCGTAATTTAACACAGTTTACGATAAAAATACCCAAAAAAGAAATTGTGTTCTATTTGCGCCTTTTACCTAAAAAAAGTACTATTTCACTAATTTGGGCCTCTTCGATTTTATTGCAAAAATCACGAAAATACTACATTCAGTGCGAAATACTTGAAGCATAAACCCAAGATGGAGAAATTAATTCTTCCATTTTTTTAACGGTTTCCCGTGATAGAATATTTGCTTTTTTCCAATGTTCTCCTTAATTTTGTAGGGTAGAAGCACCGGTTGTGGCCACTGTACCAGTTGTGGCCATTTTCACTATAATTTATTTCAAATTGTTGCTTTTCTGTATCTTCATGTTGATACATCCAAAGAATATACAGTGGAACCTCTCATAGCGTACACTCTCATAGCGTACGAGGGCGGAGCGTGTAGGTTGGTTGGGTGGGATTATTCAGGACCGTAACACGTGCACGTTAGACGGGCGCTTAAGAGAGGGCGACCATCTAACGAACAAAATCTAGTCACGGCACTGCACGAGGTGTCAGGGAAGGGGAAGCTAGAACCGGTTTTGGCTCGTGATTGGTTCTTCACATAGCGTACATTGTCTCCCTATTTCGTACGCTATGAGAGGTTCCACTGTATACAAGTTAACAAGATTATCGATACAATTTTGTTTCATTTTAACAATACAAATAATTATGTCCTTTCGAACTCGGTGGCCACAACTGGACCAAAGGTGGCCAAAACCGGTACTTCTACCCTATGTTATTGATAATATCAAACGGAGCATACGTGAAATTGTTCATAATTTTTTTTGTATATGCACCCGATTTATAAAATTAAAAAAATAAATAATTAAAAAAAATTCAACTCCAAGTGGGTAAATTATATTGACAAAAACAACTCGGTAAATTTTTTCGTAATTCAACATAGTTTACGACAAAATGACTCCGAGTTAAATAGTATATTGTGCAACAAGGGTCGAAAGTTGGCGATTGCGACGAGTGTGAGGTTTGCTGCCCGAGCGAAGCGAGAGCTGCAATCACACGAGTCGCAATTGCCAATTCGACCCGTGTTGCACATAATACTTTTTGTAACGAGTGCACGAATCTGCGGCACTTGGAATGGCAGTCGCGCGAGACGAACACTGAAAAGTGAGGTTGTGATTCAAGGGACGAAAGTGAATGACAGAAACTCCCAAGGGACGAAAGTGAACGAAATGCGAACTGCGCATGCGTGACTCTGTCATTTCACCACAGGTTCGCGACTGACAGGGAAACGGCCACTTTCGGCTCGCAAGACTGCCATGGAAAGTGCCGCGATTCGTGCACATGATACAAAAAAGATATTGTATTTCTCAGGGACAGTAACGAGTGATTTTCTGGAAAACCCTGTTTCTCTCGGATAATGTGAGTTCAGGAAATTTCAGAAAACTTACGAGTTTTCTCTAACATCTGCTCCGTGTCTTACTCGTACGAACAGTAGACTTTATCAGAGAAAATGCGAGATATTTTCTGAAATATCACGGAAATCAGAGATTTTCAGAACAATCAGGAATATTTAGTTACAGAGAAAACTACGACTTTCTATGAAAAGTACGAAAAGTCAGATAAATTCAGAGATACTTCAGATATTGTCAGAGCAATTTTCAAAGACAGTCAAAGAATTTTTCAGATATTTTCAGTGAAATATTTTCACCAGGGCAATAAAATATCATATAACAACTTGTCCTTTCTCATTCGTTTCTCATAAATCTGCTATTAACCAATACATTTGACTATTGTAGTTTGCGTAATGCAGAATTTATTTATTTATGGAAAGTTTAGTTAGCTGTAACTTCGTGAAATTGAAACTTGCCATTGCCCAATCAAGTCTCAAAAATGTTGTCATTTCTCACAAAATATTTACACTTTTTTGTTTTCTGTTAAAAAGTGGCGAACTGTATGAGAAACGGATTTTTTGTCTTTAACACTGAATGTGCACACCGGGGTCATTGTGACCAAAAATTTGCACGCAATGCGCAGGTAGTTTAGGCGGATTTGTGCACACTAAGGGTTGACATTGAATAAAGCAACTTCAGACGACTAAAAAAATGTTGAAAAAATGTACATCATTTGAGTAATTTCAAAATGAAGAAATGTTGTCTGAATCATTTTTCGATAGGATTCGAAATTTCCAAGATATTTAAGATTAAAAGAATAAAGTTATTAAAAAAATGAATATTTTGTATATAAATCGTACTGGCGACAATATTGATCATAGCTCGTAACAACAAAAAACGTGTATTCTTATTTTCCGAACACCTTTTGAAAAAATGCCCATAATTATTGTCGGGGATCAGGGTCAGATCATGAAAATTTCAGCAGGAATACCCCTTATGCATCTACTATAAGCAATTGAAAGCCCACTATAAGCAGTACACCCCACACACGTCGCGATCGCCAATGTTCGGCCCTTGCTACGGAATATACTATTTTCTAGCAACGGGTTAAGAGTCTCAAGCGCTATGGCTACCGCACAACTCTTGATCGTTATTGAAGCAAGAATTATTCGCGCGAGGCGCTCATAAAATCGGTTAAATATGCCTACTTAAGCCATCAGGTCGGATGATTGATTTTCACGGCAAAAAGTTGCTGGATAATCATGAAGCGATTATCGCACAATTGTATAAGTAATTTCTTTCGTCGTCTTACGTACGTCTTGTTAATTATATCGTACATAAGCCGTGAATGAATGGATTCTGTTGAGCCTTTTCATTCATGTACGATATAATTAACAAGACGTACGTAAGACGACGAAAGAAATTGCGTATAGGCACGTTTATTCGTACAGGTAATGCATTAAGTACTGTCAATGTGCACTCGTTGCCACGTCCGGGGAGATCAAGGTCATTGAAGAAACTGTGGATAGACCACGAATAAAAAGCCTTAGACGGTTGGGGATGTCCGAGTTGAATATAAGCCGCGCGGAACTGTCGGTTTCATTGATCAAACTGCTCGTTTTCCGGACGGGGAATTTATTTTCATATACACGGTGCATCAAAAATTATATTGCGGAAGAAAATCTTTGCTTCCGTAATTCATCTGACAACTTAGTGCAAGAACAGTTAAACCAACTCGTTACGGTAACAACATTCCTTCACATATTCTCGGCGATATAATTCTACCACAACGAAACCATTTTTATTAACGTATTAAAACGTAGTACCGGTAACAACTGTAACATCTTAATATACCTATTGCTATAATTTTTTTGCGACGTAGTAGAAAAATCGATTAGCTCTGTGGATGTAAATTTATTGACCGTGACGAGTTTTTCGTGCACCGATCGCATACAAAGTCATCGTTCATCCCTCGAGTCGGAGTCGTAGCTTCGCTGTAAAAACATGGATATCTCGCATACCGGAATTATGCTCATGGCCGCTGGCGTCTGTGGAATTGCGTGGTTAATATTGTATCACGCAAAAAGGTTGCATATGTATCGCGAAGCCGGTAAATTCACGGGACCGCCAGTATATCCGATTATCGGTAATGGTCTTCTCTTCGCGGGCGACTCTGCGGGTGAGTTTTGCGTGAAATTGCAAGTCTATTCGATTCGCAATTTCATCCTCTTCGAAACAACGTCATGAAAGGAGTTAACAATGAACCTTGTGGACTTCAGATTTTCTAAACAAGGTGACGACCCTGTCGAGTTTGTATCCTTCACCCTTCAAACTATGGATGGGTCAAGATTTGTATTTTGTAATCTACCGTCCTGACGTTATAAAGGTAGGAAATTGAAGAATTATATATTTTTTAATTGCATTGAAAAAATATAGCGAGTTTTTTTCCACGAAAAATTCATTTACAATTTATTCTTCAAGTTTATTCTTATTTATGACAATTTATTCCCGACTGCGTGACGACAGACACAGGTTTTTCATGGGAGTTACAGTTTCATTTCTCAAAACCCAAAACTGAATTTTTCCAGACAATTTTGAACAGTCCAAATTCCATCGAGAAGGATTATGCCTACAAATATGTTTGGGATTGGTTAGGACATGGATTAGCTACTGCTCCAGGTTAGTTTTTTCTTGTACAGCGCGAAAAATTTCGTAAAATGATGGTTATAAAAAGTGGATTCTACTTGTTATTTTGATAACAAGTATCCATTTACCATTTATTTCAAGTAAATTTCAACTGGTTATAAATGAACAATTGATCCCGTGATGGTGATATTGAACATATTTATAATAACACAGGATTTAGAATAGTTTTATCATTTGTAGATATTCAAATGATAAAACGTCGGATGAAGAGAATAGTTCAAAGGATTATGTTTGCGATGTGTGAAAGTATGACAGAGTTGTCCGGCTTTTTTGCGAGAATTGTACTGAGCGATTAGCAACCAATTTACGTATTTTTGCTTCCTCATAGAGGAAGCTTTGTTTGCATGAAATTTGTTTTTTCGAGATTGACATGCTAGTATGCTTAGAATCACCGAAAACGTCGAGAAAAGTGGTTTAGAAAAAAATGTCCGTATGTATGTGTGTATGTGTGTGTGTGTGTGCGTGCGTGCGCGCGCGTGTGTGTGTGTGTGTGTGTGTGTGTGTGTGTGTGTGTGTGTGTGTGTGTGTGTGTGTGTGTGTGTGTGTGTGTGTGTGTGCTGGGCTTGGAAAATTCAATCGCCTTTCACTCAGTAACCGTTTGAGCGATCAGGCTCAAATTTGGCACGCAAGTACAGCAGTTGCCCCTCTTTGAATGGCGCCATTTTTGACAATCTATATATAGTCATTAGAATTTTATGTAGTTTTTAATTTGTTGAAAAAAGGGCGTGGTCGCTCTAGTTTTCGTAAAAGTTCGACGATTTGGCTAAATAGTTCTTCATAACTGAACATACGTTCAATATTGTATGGTATTGAATTTCGACGAAATCGGTAAAGCGGTTCGAATTTCAGTGAATTTTGAATTTTTCGAAAAAAATACATTTTGCTCTAAATCACGTCGAATCTCAACAGAGGAACCGAAATGATGATCGGTAAAGTCGTTCGGATTTTAAACCATTTTGAGTTTTTCAAAAAATGTAGATTTTCGCTATAACTTCTGCAAAAGTTAAGAGAGTAAGACAAAACTTTGTATCTAATCAAAATTAGATGTAACGGTGTTTGTAACGGAGTTTTCTTTTGTTCAAATTTTAAAAAAGTTGCAACGTAGAACTTTGCATATTGCTTCCTCATTAATTTTCGTTTTTCACAAAGCTTCCTCTATGAGGAAGCCAAATATGATAAACAAGCTTTTTCATAGAGGTGGCTTTGTGAATAACGAAAATGAATGAGGAAACAATGTGCAAAGTTCGACTTTGCAACTTTTAATTTTAAAAACCAAAGGTTGGGTCAATTAAATGGAATGGGGAAATTATGAGTTCATTTTTTCATCTAGCGAAAGTATGATTTACAGAACTTCTGAGGGAGGCTTTACATTTTTTTTTAAGTATTATGATTTTATGTATTTCAAACATAGACTTTGTTATTTGGCTCAGTTGTACGTTCGAAGCATACTGTTTTTTGTGTGTTCAAATATCGCTGCCACTCACGTTTATTTGATACATGTTGAGAATAGAAAAACGTCAGTACAAAATCTTTCTCAACTTGGATGTTGAGCAGCAAGTATCCCTCAAATCTAAACGACGTCAATCCTTCAAACCGATTGTATACAGTTCCGATTATTTTATCAACGCTTGCTTTGCCCTCTCCTATAGCTGCCAAGTGGCGAGTTCATCGGAAATTAATCCAGCCAAGTTTCAATCAAAGAATACTGGACTCGTACGTTACAATTATCGCGAGGCAAGCGAGCATCTTGGCGAGCACGATAAGCAAGGAAGTAAACAAGGGCGAATTCGACATAATGAGGTACATAGAGCTCTGTACCTACGATATCATATGTGGTAAGAGGGAAATTAATTGCATTTTGACGATAGAATGTCACTAGCAATATTAATACTTGACTTGTAAATTAAATTATATTCCAAGAGACGATTATGGGCGTCGATGTGGGAACTCAAATGGGTAGAGGCACTGGATACTTCGATGCGGCGGAGCGGTAATGAATGTTCACATAACTTCTTCGCTGACAATTCATTTAAAGCTGTGCAATATTGTCCGTGCAGGGTGGTTCAAATAGCGATAACCAGAGCGTTCAAAATTTGGTTGCGTCCCGATTTCATATTCCCTTTGACGACATACGGAAGGGAACAACGTAAACACGTGAAGTATTTACACAGCATATCGGACGATATTATTGCGAAAAGGATGAGCACATACAAAAATAGCAGCAGCGCAACGAACGAGAAAACTGAAATTTCGGCAGCCAAAAAATCGGCAGCGGGCAAGATTTTCTTGGATTCACTTTTGGATTTGTCAAACGAAGAATCCAGATTAACACGCGAGGAGGTTCGCGAGGAGGTTGACACGATGTTAATGGCGGTAAAAACTTATCCCGGATAGATCCAGCCAAGAATATAGTTTTTAATATCATTTGAAATTTTATTCAAGCTAAAAACGCGAATGCTTTTACATACAGGGAAGCGATACGAATGCAATAACTGATTGTTTCGCTCTGGTAATGCTCGCCAATCATCCTGAGATTCAAGTAAGAGGAAATAAATGTTGATTTGTTTAAATATATTTGTATGCAAATAAAAATACCGTGGTACGAAGTAAAAAAAAAATGAACAAGCTGTACATTAAATGTACTGCTCCATTAAGGTGCGATATCTGCTGAAACACCTTTATACAATTTGAAAAATGGTACGAAATATTTGCATGTCTCAAAACTGCACAAAACAATGCATTCAATTGTATAAAAATGCTTAAATTCCTCCCCAGTAAATACTAGAACCGGTTTCGTTGCTGCTCAATTACAATTTCCTACTCAGTAATGTAATCGGTACATAACACTGGTGTTACATAACAGTTACGTTGGTGAGTAGGAAATTGTAATTGAGCAGCAATGAAACCGATTGTTGTGCTTACTGGGTCGTTCATATACAAACTCGACTTACATGCAGTAATTACGACGCTGTAGGAAAAAGTGTATCAGGAATTGTACGGAATTTACGGCGACAAAACATCTTCGGACACTCCAGTGACAAAAGAAGACCTCCAGCGTATGCAATACTTGGAAAGGGTGATAAAAGAGACCTTAAGAATTTTTCCAATCGGTCCTGTTCTGGCACGTTCTGTAACCAACGATATAAAAATAGGTATGGGCAATATTCCCAAATAAATTTGTTTCTTCCATTTATTTATTGCTCTCGACTGCTTACCGGAGAAAAGACGAGAGATACGTTTGGCAATGATCAGCTGATCAACATGGTTTTCTATTCACGGATGCTCTCGAGAACCACAATTTTCATAATTTTTTTGCTTGCCCAATTTATTAATTATTTAAGCTCCTTTGTCAGTCGTTTCATTTTTGTAACTTTATTAAATGTCGTCAATGGAACAAACAACAAATAATAGCTGACACGATGTCAATTCGCAGGTGACCGGACTTTTCCTAAAGGGAGCAGTATTCTGCTACAAATATTCAAGCTTCATCGTGATGAGGAGTACTGGCCCGACCCTTTGAAATTCAATCCCGATCGTTTTCTGCCGGAAGAAGTGGCGAAGCGAGATCCCTATTGCTACCTGCCGTTCAGCGGTGGCCCTCGAGGCTGCCTGGGTAAGTTGCGCAATGATTTTCAATCTACTTCTAAGAATTTTACCCGACGATATTATTTCTTAAAGTAACGAAATTTACAGGGATGACGTACGCGATGATGACTCTCAAGATTACTCTAGCGACGCTTTTGCGTCGCTACGTTTTCAAGAAAGACATGTTCATCAATGTAGGGGACATTAAAGTGAGAACGGATTCCGTGTTAAAGCCTGTAGAACGTTTGACTGTAAAGATCGTTGAGAGAAACTGTTAACCGAAAAGTCAACTGTAAATAACATACACATACATTATATATGTTACATATACTTCATATACATTACAATATATACATACATATATTGACGGATTGAGAGAGCATTTTTGTGAATTGTGCTTATCGGAATGTCTATTAAAGGAAAATGAGTAAAGTATAAATGCCTTCATAACTAACATTGTCCCTTATAGAATTTCTTCTTACTCTGCGAAAAGTCGGCGGATAATCAAAAAACATTCAACCGGATCTGGATTTCGATGATTTGTGTGCACATTTTTTTCTTTGTTCTTTTAATCTCTTATTTCAAAAGGGATGTTTTACAATATCAAACTGTAGGTTGAAACAAGCATTAGGAAAAAAGACCTTACATTAACAAGGAAACTGCCTATTGTCTTTGCCCGTAAGTCAATCTTTGCCAGACGATTAACGGCGTTTGCATAAAATAACAATATGTGTTTGTCTGGAACGTTTACGTAGAGCTCTGTACCTTCGATATCATATATGGTAAGAGGGAAATTAATTGCATTTTAAAGATATAATGTCACTAGCAATATTAATACTTGACATGTGAATTAAATTATATTCCCAGAGACGATTATGGGTGTCACTACGGGAACTCAAATGGGTAGTGGCACTGGACACTTCGATGCGGCGGAGGGGTAACGAATCTTCCCACAACTTCTCTATTGAGAATTCATTTCAAACTGTGCAATATTTTCCCTTCAGGGAGGTTAAAATAGCGACCACCGGAGCGTTCAAAGTTTGGTTGCAACCCGATTTCATATTCCAATTAGAAGGTTTACACCTCTGACGATATCAGCGCTCAGACTAGCTTCATAAAAAGGGGAAAAAGTGCTTTGTTAGGAAAAAAAAACCCCTATATTTCTGAGCACGTCTGCTCACCGCGATGATCGAAAAAGAAGAGAGCTTCCGTTAATTAGTGTGCGTGGTTCTACACCTCGACCTTGTATACTGTATGTGTTATACGTTTGTCCCAGGTATCGACCGAGACGTCACGGATCGATAGCTCTCTCGTTATAAGTCGGTTTAAGAATATTTATACATCGATCATTACAGACGGCTGAGGATGGGTCAGGGCTGCTTACTCGTTAGTGATGTGTAAATTACCTTGCAGCCTTCTCGCCGGCGCCTCCATCCGCTGATCTTCGTGCTACGCAGTGTTACCGGTAGTGATGCCGTCAAGAATCAAGAATTCAAGAAATTTTCGTCGTCAAGACAAGAAAAATCTTGTCTTGACGACGAAAATTTCTTGTCTTGATTCTTAAGACAAGACAAGAAATATTTCTTGAATGTCAAGAGTCTTGACCAAGAATCTTGAGATATTTCGATTTTTTTCATTGCAGTACAATAAAGTATTGAACACATCGCTGTTTTAAACACATCTTTTGAACACATCATCCATGAGAATGGCCAGTGTTTCCCTAAATTGCGAAACTGACGGTTCAGCGATTAGTTTCCTCTCGTCGGCTCAACGATCACAAACGGCCTCGAAACTCGAAACCGTTTATTTGGGAGAAACGGAAAACAAAAAGTGAGATTAGGTACAAAAGATGCAGCCCTATAGGCGTTAAAGGTAGTCGGCTCGGTGCAGCCCCGTCAAATGTGAGTTTCGGGGGAAATTTCGAACACTTCTCGATGAGATAATAATCTGAAAAAAATCAATCATGTAGAAGGTGGTAAAAAGATTGTTTTTGACATATGTGCGTGCGAAGTTCGTTTTCTCGCGCCTGCTACGCAGGCACTCGAAGACGAACTCGCACGCACGTATGTCAAAAAATAGTATGTGTGACACGTGCGCGTAGGCAATTCACGACTCGTGTGATTGCCGCCCTCGCTTCGCTCGGGCGGCAAACTTCACACTCGTCGTGAATCGCCTACTTCGCGCACTAGTCACACAATGTACTATTTTTGTATAATAATAATTCCGACATGTTATTAACAAATTAATGAAAAAATAAATTGTTCAACAATTTACCCGGCAACTCATCTTTTTCTTCTGATAAAAATTATTCATTCATTTTTCTGAATAAGTATGAATTTTTTCAGAATTTTGTCTAATTTTTTAAAATTGCGGATTTCGCCGCTCATTTTGTTTCAAAAAACGCAACTTAAAAAAATTAGACAAAATTCTAAAAAAAATTCATACGTATTCAAAAAAATTAATGAATGATTTTCATCAGAAAAAAGTTGGATTGCCGGGTAAATAGTTGAACAATTAATATTTCCTTTAATTTGTTTTAATAACATTTTCGAAATATTATTATGAAAAATCAATCTTTTCAGCACCTTCTACATACTTGATTTTTTTTTTTTTTTTTTTTTTTTCAGATTGTTATCTCATCGAGAAGGGTTCAAAATTTTCCACGAAACTCATATTTGTCGGGATTGTACCGAAACGACTACATTAACACTACGCGACAAAATTTCCACCAATGTATCAGGTCCTGTCGTATCATATTCATTTTACATATATTCGAGGAAAACAAACAAGTATTGCAAACATTTCTTGATGGTATACACATCTGAAAAAATGCATGCACATTAAAGGTACTAAAATAGTACATTACGTTACAAGGGAGGAAAGTGCAACTTTTCACCGAGTGTGAAGTTTGATGCCCGAGCGAAGCGAGGGCAGAAATTATTATATAGAGCGAAATCGGGAGAAATTACTTTTCTCCCGATTTCGCTAAAAAATAACCACATTTCGTGTGTGCAACGAAGACGGAAAATAAGCTCATTTTTGACAAATGACGACACGCATGCGTAGTACGGTTTCCATTATTCCCGCGCGGGCAGAAATGAGCTGATTTCCTCCCTAGGGAGGTAATGAAACCGGACTGCGCATGCGTGAGTCAGTTGTCAAAAAATGAGCGATTTTCCGCCCGCGTTGCGGACACGAAATGGGGTTATTTTAGCGGAGTCGGGAGAAAGGATTAATTTTGCTTAATAATAATTGCAAAATGTTATTAACAAATCGATGACAAAAGCAATTGTTCAACAAATTTTTCGGCAATCCATTTTTTTTGTGAAAATGTTTCGATTATTTTTCTGAGTACGTATGAATTTTTTCAGATTTTTAAGTTCACTTTGAATTTTGTGTGAAAAGAAAACACAAATTTTAAACTGAACTTAAAAATCTGAGAAAATTCAAAACGTACTCAGAAAAACGAACGAATCATTTTCATAAAAATAAGATTTAGGTTATCGAGAAATTTTTTGTTGAACACTTATTCTTCATCAATTTGTTAATAACATTTTGCAGTTATTATTAAGTAAAATTAATCTTTTCAGTACCTTTAAGGTGTATGATTTTTTTCCGATTTTTATATCATCAAGAAGTGTTTGCAATACTTTCTCGTTTTTCTCGAATTTATGCGAAATGAACTCCATACGACAGGACCCCCTTAACGGAGTCACTCCGAATTCAATCCCAACCATTAGACAATAATAGTCTAAAAGTGGATTAAATATGAGCCCGATATCTTTTCTAGAAATCATTTTTTTCAACGTTTACGGTCGTCGGAATTTTATGGCTACAGTACAAACATTATGTGTCGAAATATTTCATTTTCCTACATTTTTCGGACTAAATTAGAAAAAGTTCTTATCTTAAAGCAAGATGGAGAAATTTGTCTCGAAAAAGGCTCAAGATTCTCAAAAAATTCTCAAGACTCTTGAAAAGGCTCAAGGTTCTTGAGCACTTTCAAGAGTCTTGAAAAGGTTCGAGAAAAATCTCGAGCCTCAAGACAAGACAAGAATTATTTCTTGTCTTGTCTTGAGGCTCAAGAAATTTTTCTTGTCTTGAATTATTTTCAAGACAAGATCCATTTCTTGTCTTGTCTTGTCTTGTGGCATCACTAGTTACCGGTGCCCGTGACGTCGTCTATCGCACTGTCGCGCCGCTGCCGTTTCCGTCGGTTGTCTATTCCCTCTCCTGCGTCGCTCTCGGTGCTGGTAACACTTATAGGAGTTTCATTATTCAGATACGCCCGGCCGCGTGGAGGTGGTGGGTCTGCCCCATCCTCGCCGTTTTGTTGCCGTTGCTGCAGTTGCCGATCACGATTGTCTTCGACTTGCCTACAACCTGTTCCCGGACCGGCTGATGACCATGATGACTTCGGCGACAATTTTTTCATCCCTCTCCTGATTTCCGAAGCTCCATCGCTCTTAGTGCCTTCTACGGCATCTCACGGTGCTTGAGCAGCGAGATGATCTCACCGTTGTTAATTGTTAAGCGTTTGCGTTTATTTCATTTTGTTGTATTTGTAATTCATCTGTCATTTTTCCCCATCTATGTATCGCCTCGCGTAGTAAAGGACTCCATCTCTGAAAAATCTATCTAGTTTACTTACATATTGCTTCATCCTGTTAACCTTCTTTCGCATGACGACGAAGAAGTCACGTCCACTGGACAAAAAAATGGAATCTTAATGAATTAGCCAGGAGTAATCGGCTACTATGTAATTTAAGGAGGTAGTCTCACGGAGTATTGAATTCGCATAAATTCGAGAAAAGTGCGAGGGAATTGCAAACACATCTCGATGGTATAAAAATCTGAAAAAATTCATGCACATTAAAGGTACTGTAGAAATTAATTTTTAATAATAATAATTCTAAAATGTTATTAAAAAATTCATTAAATCAAAATTGTTTAACAAATATTTCGGTGACCCAAGTTTTTTTTGTGGATGAAAATGATTCCTTCGTTTTTCCGAATACGTGTGCATTTTTTCAGATTTTTATTTAATCTTTGAAATTTGTGTTATTTTATATGGAAAATAACACAAATCCCCTGCGATCACCCCCTAGCACTGCAGGGCCGCTTGTTACAACTGACTTGTCACTTTCGACCGCGGTCTCCCCTATCCTCTATTAAAAAAGACATGGATAATCGAACTCGAAGTTCGAGATAATTGTGAAGCCATTTTATTCGTCTCCTGATTGGCTATGACTCCACGCCTAACTGTACGCCAGTCCCAAGCCCGCGTGTTCAAACACGCCTTGACATGCTCGATGCGTTCGGAATAATATGTAATTGAAATAACACAATAATTTTATTTCCCGGTTTTCTTATTGTCTTCGCATTCATCATGGAAAAATGCTTGATTGGTATTACAAGTTTTTGGTTTGCTGAGATCCATATTTATTGTGGTTACCGATGTGTTCATTGCCCGAACCTCGACCGACTGGTTTCTTCGACAATTTCAAATTGGTTAGGATGCTGATATATCGCTGTTGTGTCACGTACGAAATGATTCAACTTTTTTTTGTTTTATTTCGACAATAAGAATACTTTCGTTGTTGTACTAAGAACATTTTGTTAAATCAACTTTCTTTGGTTGTTGTGACAACAAATCTTTGTTTTCTGAATGTGGTCAGGAGCGCGAGCGAAGCGAGCGCGTTGTTGTTAGTACACAATAAGAAGGATAGTACACCGTGTCCGTGTGGACCGTGCCTTAAGTGAAAATAACGAAAACGATTGAAATTATCGAGCTAGTTAATCACGCAAAAAGAAGGCTTTACATTTAATTCTAAACTTAAATTTGAATTTAAGTTCAGTACGAACAGAACGACGACATTGCTTTCCGTTACTCGTGAACTTTCTAAGGGAGGATATCGTGCAGCATTTGCCCGTACTTGGGCCGCAAGGGCCACAATCACGCGAGTCAGCCACACGAGTTCCAACAAGTATTGTACATATTTTTATTTCACGCGGTGTGAAGTTAAGTGTCGTGTCAATTGCTGATTTCGTAGCTCAGTGTCAAGCCGATACCTCTGCCGCATCTCTTGATTATTGTTGAAGCAAGAACTATTCGCATGTGTGGCGCTCGTAAAATCGGTTGAGCCTTATTCAGTCAGGTCGGTTGATTGGTTCTTACGGCAAAAACTTACTGGAAATCTTGAATTATCAGACATTGTATAAGCAATCTCGTTCGCCGTCTCACCGATGCACTTACAGTGTATAAGGTCGGCGAACGAAGTGACTCGTCAGACATGCTTGCGATAGACGAATAAATTATATCCTGTCAATACGAACGCGTTGACACGTTCCATACATCGACGATAGTAAAAAGATGTTTTTTTGTATGTCTCGCTTACAAAGTAGATCCCGAATAAATAGCCTCGGTACGGTCGGTGCTGTTTGAGTTGAATGTAAGACGCGAGGGTGTGTCGATCTCGCTGATCGATCTGCTAGTTTTCCGGACGGCGAATTTACTTTCGTATAAACGGTGGATAAGTAATTATATTGCGGAAGAAAACATTCGCTTCCGTAATTAATTTGACAACTTAGTGCAAGAACAGTTAAACCAACTTGTTATGGTAACGATATTCCTTGACATATTCTCAGCGATATAATTCAACTCAACGAAAGCATCTTCATTGAAGTATCAAAACGTAGCAGTAATAACAGCTGTAACAGTAATGACAGCTTAACGTAACTGTTGTAACAAATTATTATGGCGTAATAATAAAACCGAGTAGCTCTGTGTATGTAAGTTTATTGACCGTGGTGAGTTTATCGTGCGCCGATCGCAATAACTTCGGTGTAAAAAATGGATATCACGTACACTGGAATTATGCTCATTGCCGCTGGCGTCTGTGGGATTGCCACGTTAATTTTGTACCACGCAAAAAGGCTGCATATGTATCGCGAAGCCGGTAAATTCACGGGACCGTCAGTCCTTCCGGTGATCGGTAATGCGCTTTTATTCGCGGGCGACCCTGCGGGTGAGTATCGTGTGAAATTGTGAGTCAATTCGATTATCTCTTCGAAATGACAAAACGAAACGAGTTAATAATGGACTTCGTGGGCTTCAGATTTCCTAAACAAAATGATGAAGCAGATGAACTTGTACCCTACACCCTTCAGAATATGGATGGGCCAAAATTTGTATATTGTAGTCTATAGTCCTGAAGAATTGAAGGTAGCGAACTGAAGAATTATATATTTTTTAATTGCATGGAAAAAGATCCGAGATTTTTTTACTCGAAAACTCGATTTACAATTTTCTCTTCAAGTTCTGTCTGCGTGATGATCGACTCTGATTTTTCATGAGAGTCGCAGTTACTTTTATCAAGATCCAAGAATGACTTTTTTCAGACGATTTTGAACAGCCCAAACTGCATGGACAAGGACGTCGCCTACACATATGTTTACCCTTGGGTAGGAACAGGATTAGTTACTGCTCCAGGTTAGCTTTAGATTATTAAAACGACGGTTATACGATTTCTTTTATTCTAAAAATGAGACCAAAAATAAATGTTAAAAAGATGGATTCGTGCACTTCTACGCTGATAACAAGTATCTACTTGCCTTATTACATCAACGTGAACGAACGAACGAGACTTCGACTTGGATCAATCACCGACTTTCCAAGCCGGTCAAGACAAAGAGTCCTGACCGGATTGGAAAAGCGTGCAGACATTGACAGATCGGGATAGAGATAATTATAAGTTTACTGTTATTGATATAATATCCGCCCTAAAACCAAACATAAGCATCAAGTTTTTAATAAGCAATCTATTTTTTCATCGATTGCTTTGCCCTGTCTATAGCTGCCAAGTGGCGAGTTCATCGGAAATTAATTCAGCCGTCCTTCAATCAAAGAATACTGGACTCGTACGTTGACATTTTCGCGAGACAAGGGAAAATCTTGGCGAGCAAGATGAGCAAGGAAGTAAACCAGGGCGAATTCGACATAATGAGTTACCTGGAGCTCTGTTCCTTCGACGTCATGTGTGGTGAGAAAGATATTAATTGCAGAGAGATTTTAAAGTCAGAATTTCACTAGCACTATAAATACTTGACTTGCAAATTAATTTATATACCAAGAGACGACTATGGGAATCAATACAGGAACTCAAATGGGTGGCACTGGATACTTTGATGCGGCGAGGGGGTAACGAATGTTCATATAAATTCTCCACTGACAATTCATTTAAAGCTGTGCAATATTTTCCCTTCAGGCAGATTCAAATAGCGACCGCCAGAGGCTTCAAACTTTGGTTACGACCCGATTTTATATTCAACTTAACGCAATACGCAAAGGAACAACGTAAATACGTTAAGTATTTACACAGTATATCGGAAGGCATTATTGAAAAAAAGATGAGTGCATACAAAAATAGCAGCAGCGTTACGAACGAGAAAGTTGAAACCTCGACAGCTAAAAAATCGTCAACGGCCAAGATTTTCTTGGATTCACTGTTGGATTTGTCAAAGGATGGCTCGAGACTAACGAGCGAGGAGGTTCGCGAGGAGGTCGACACGATGTTAATGGCGGTAAAAACTTATCCTGGATAGATCCAACCAAGAGTTTCATCTTTCATCTCATTTGAAATGTTTATCAAGACATAAAATACGAATGCTTTTACATACAGGGAAGTGAAACGAATGCAACAATTGATTGTCTCGTTCTGACGATGCTCGCTAATCATCCTGAGATTCAAGTAAGCGAAACCAAATATTGATTTGTGTAAACATATTTGTATGCAATTAAAAATACTGCGGTAGGAAGTAAAAAAAAAATAAACAAGCTGTACATTAAATGTAGTGGTCCATTAAGGTGTGAGATTTGCTAAAACACTTTTATACAAACTGGAACATAATACGGAATATTTTTATGTCTAAAAATTCAAAGAACGCTGAGATCTCGGCACAAAAACTGTGCAAAACAATCATTCAATTTTATACAATAATTCCTCGCTGATATACAAATTCGACTTACATGCAATAATTACGACGTTGTAGGAAAAAGTGTATGAGGAACTCTGCGAAATTTACGGCGACGATATATCTTCGGACACTCCAGTGACAAAAGAAGACCTCCGTCGTATGGAATATTTGGAGAGAGTGATAAAAGAGACAATGAGACTTTTTCCAGCCGGTCCTATTTTGGCACGTGCTGTAACCAACGATATAAAACTAGGTATGGATGATATTCCCAAATAAACATGTTTTTTCCCGACTACGCTAAAAAGACCACATTCCATGCCTGCAACTCGGGTGGAAAGTGATCGATTCTTGACCAGCGGGAAAAAAGTTGTGCAGCGGGAAGAAAAGTTGCGCAGCGGGAAGAAAAGTTGTGCAGCGGGCAGAAAAGTACTTGTCTGCCCTCTGCGCAGCTTCTTTTCTTCCCTCTGCGCAACTTTTCTTCCCGCTACGGCTACTTTTCTGCCCGCTGCAAATTGTGCCGTTCTACCGTTGCAGGCATAACAATGTCGCCATTTTAGCACAGTCGGGAAAAAAATAGCGTATGCCCCTCGGGAGGACGTGCATACCTTTTCACCTCGTGTGAATTGCTGCCCTCGCTTCGCTCGGGCATCAAACTTCACACTCGGTGAAAAGATGCACTTTCCTCCCTTGTAGCATAATATACTATTATATCACTGCGGCCGTTAATGGCCGCTTTTCTGCCCGCTTCGCGTGGGTAAAATAGTACATTACGTTACAAGGGAGGAAAGTGCAACTTTTCACCGAGTGCGAAGTTCGATGCCCGAGCGAAGCGAGGGCTGAAATTCACACGAGGTGAAAAGTTGCACTCCTCCCATGTAACGTACTATACTTTTCTCCCGATTACGCTAAAAAATAACCACATTTCGTGTGTGCAACGTGGACGGAAAATAACCTCATTCTTGACAAGTGACGACACGCATGCGTAGTACGGTTCCCATTACTCCCGCGCGGGCAGGAATGAGCTGATTACCTCCCTAGGGAGGTAATGAAAGCGGACTGCGCATGCGTAAGTCACGCGTCAAAAATGAGGGATTTTCCGCCCGCGTTGCGGACACGAAATTGGGTTATTTTAGCGGAGTCGGGAGAAAACGCCATTTTCACACCTTATGATACAAAATTTCGTGCATCCCTCGTGCGAAGCACTTTTTCTAACTCGTGTGGTTGCACGAGTTAGAAAAACGCACACTCGTTAGAAAGTTTTTTTGTAACGTATCCACGAAAAGTGCCAGGTTTTTTATAGGCCGGCCTTGACAAAAGGTAGTGCTTTTCGAGAAGGCGTATCGAAAATACTAGAAGCATGTCGAAAATACTAGAAGCGTGTCGAAAATACTGGAAGCATATCGGAAATACAAGAAGCGTATCGAAAATACTGGAAGCATATCGAAAATACAAGAAGCGTATGTAAAATACGAGAAGCGTGTCGAAAATACTGTGCGCGAAGGCGCACATCGGTTCGTTATTCGTTCGTGTCACGGTCGACCATACATAACCTGGCACTCCGTACATTTGTTACAAAAAGTATAATGCGATACTCGCACTAGAAAGTGGACTTTTGGCGAAGGTTATGAAGCGGCCGCACTCGTCTCCTCCCATGCGACCGCTTCCCAACCTTCGCTAACCGTCCGCTTTCTCGTATCTAGTATCGCAAAGTACTATTTCGCCTTCATGGTGTAATTTACAATTCTTCCATTGTTTTATTACGCCCGACTGCATGACGGGCAAAAGACGGGAGTTATGCGTTTAGCGGTGATCAGTTGATCGATATGATTTTCTATGTCACGAATGCTCCCAAAAATTACAATTTTCACAATTTTTTGTTTAACCAATTGAGTTATTAATTACTGTCCTTTTTCAGTCAGGATTTTTGTAAATTGTGTAATTCTAATAAGTGTCGTTAATGGAACAAACAACAAATAATCGCTGACACGATGTCTATCCGCAGGTGACCGGACATTGCCTAAAGGAAGCGGCATTCTGCTAGGAATATTCAAGCTTCATCGTCATGAAAAGTACTGGCCCGATCCTTTGAAATTCGATCCTGACCGCTTTCTGCCGGATGAAGTGGCAAAGCGTGATCCCTATTCCTACCTGCCGTTCAGCGCTGGTCCTCGAGGTTGCGTGGGTAAGTCGCACAATGATTTTCAATCTACTCCGAATAATTTGAAGGCGATATTATTTTTTTAATTATCGAAATTTGCAGGGATGATGTACGCCATGATGACTATGAAGACTACCCTTGCGACGCTTTTGCGTCGCTACGTTTTCAAGAAAGACAGGTTCTTGAATGTAGGGGACATCAAAGTGAGAACGGATTTTGTGTTGAAAACTATTGAACCTTTGACTATAAAGATCGTTGAGAGAACTGTTAAGCGAAACGTCAACTGCAAATAACCATTTGCTGTAGCACGCCGCATAGCAGGCTTCTATCTGGTTGTCCGTGTCTGGCGTCATTCATATAATGACGGGTTGAGAACGCCTTTTCGTGAACTATGATTACCATAATTGCTCGTGTCTATTAAAGGAATATCACCTAAGGTAAACTACCTCCGTAACCGATTTCCCTTATAGAATTCCTTCTTTCCCTGCAGAAAGTCTGCGGACAATCAATAAATATTCAACCGAATCTGGATTTCGGTAATCTGTGAGCATTTCTGCTCATCGCGTTAGTCGAATGAGAAGAGAGCCTCCGTTAATTCGCGTGCATGATCCTTTCGGTACAAGCTGAAGTGGCAAACAATCACACAAGTCAGCCAACAAAGAGTTCTAAAGAGAACTGTACAAAATGTTATTTCACAAGATGTGAAGTAAAGTATCTTGTCAATTGCTGCCCTCGCTTCGATCGCGCCGTACACCTCATATTCGTCGGAATCGCCAACTTTCGGCCCTTGCTACACAATGTACTATTATGTAGCTGTGTTAAGGCGCTACCGCAACCACATCTCTTGATTATTATTGGAGTAAGAACTGTTCGCGCGTGGTACTCATAAAACCGATTGAGCATCTCTCCTTATGCCGCCAGATCGGTTTTTTGTTTCTTACGGCAAAAACTTACTGGATAATCATGATGCAATTATCGAACATTACATACATGTATAAGCCATTTATTTCGTCGTCTCATACACGTAATTTATCGTATAAAATCGTATAAAATTAGCTGGCGTGCCTGAAGAATTCTTCGCCACCCCCGTGGAAATAAAGTATACTTCAGATATATACGCGGATATATCATTTAGATACGCTATATATAGCGGCAAAAGTTTTATAGAATGACAAAAATGTTTTCCGTTAGTCATGAACTTTTTAAAGAGGGATTTTAAGATACTAGGATAATCACATCCACTGGCGCGCGTGCCTTTAAAACTTGCCAAAATCGACCCCAATTCTTTTTCTTTTCAAAATATCGACTTTTAACCAATACCATCATTCTCAAGTCGCATATTCTACCCCCGAAAACACTGGTTATTAACCTTTTTTAATCGATTTTGAAAAAAAAATTTTTTGGGGACGAAAAACATATTTTTTCTGTCAGAAATCGTAGATCCGGCTCCCGATCGAAAATCGCCAAAATTGACCCCAATTTTTTGTCTTTTAAAAGTATCGACTTTTAACCTATACCATCATTCTCAAGTCGCATATTCTACCCCCGAAAACACTGGTTATTAACCTTTTTTAATCAATTATGAAAAAAATATTTTTTTGGCGACGAAAAAGATATTTTTTCTGTCAGAAATCGTAGACCTGGCTCCCGACCGAAAATCGCCAAAATCGAGCCTAATTTTTTTCTCTTCAAAATATCGACTTTTAACCTATACCAGTATTCTCAAGTCGCATATTCTACCCCCGAAAACACTGTTTACTAAACTTTTTTATTCGATTTTGGAAAAAATATTTTTTGGCGACGACCTTTCTGTCAGAAATCGTAGATCCGGCGGACCGAAAACCGCCAAAATCGACCTCGGAAATTTTTATTTCAAAATATCATCTATAATCGGTTAATCAATTTTGCGCTGCTGCGCTCTTATAAAGCTTTAAAAGGTTACGGATGCTGCCCCGCCTGTCCTCTTATGCAATTTTTCAAATTTGACACCAAACTAATTTTGTTTATCACGGACTTTCCTGACGACCAATCACAGCTCTAACAGTTTGCTAACAATGCTTTCCGTTGCTCATGAACTTTTTAAAAGAGGGATTTTCAAATGAATGTTTTTGAAGGATCGATTCGAAGAAATGATCGACTCACTTTTGGGCGAATGTAGAGTCGTATCTCGCACCGATCCCTCGGCCAATTTGAGCGCTGTTTTCTTCCTCGCTTTTTACGTCATCCCAACGTCTCAGTAATTTGGGATCCGTGCCGTTGCATCTGTCGTTCACTCATCTTTCCCTGATCGTGATCGATGAGAGACAGATCAGGCAGTGTAGAACTTTTTTGTGTCGAACTGGTCACCTGACCAATGTGACACAAATTGTCTCGTTGACATCTTGTCGGCGATGACTTTTTATTCATTCCATTGACAATTAAAATGGAAAAAATAAAATAAAAACTTCCGAGTGTAAAAGGAGCTTAATTAATGAATTCATTGGGTCCACAAAAAATTATGAAATAATTAACTAATTATCCGCAGCATATCACAGTCGGGAGATTCATTCGTTGTGAGGTATAAAAATTTGAGTTGGGCACATAACCCTAGAACTTATGACTGAGGTCCGACGGGGCCCTACGCGACCCTACGTCACGGGATGAATTGCCGTCGTGACCATACCGAGTCTCTGAATATAACTACAACTGGTTCCTATAGCCCCGGTTGAACGCAGAACCAGAAAATAACAAACCTATTTTATTAGTAATCGCAATACGTAACAACTATGTTATTGCAACGTTCACAACCATGTCTGGGGGGTAACAACAAATATGCAATTGTCAATTTACGAGAATCCTTATAAAGTAGAGTTACTACACAGTCCTGTGATTAAAACTACTCTATAGAATGTATGTATGTATTTGTACACCCATTCCGTCAGGTTTACGGGCGCCTCAAACCACACTCCATCTCCCTTTCTCGTGCCGCGGTCTCGAGCTTTCTTCATTCGGCACCGGAGCGAGTCTAAGCGTTAGCTGACTGTAATCAATGGGCGCACACAGTCGTAGGTCGTACGTCCTGCGTCCGGAGCTTCGCCGTTGTCCGTCAGTTTTTCCGCCAGCGACGCTATTCGGCACCGGGAATCGAACCCGAGACTTTACCTAATAATTGGCCCATGCCAATTGTTGCACCTCCTATTTTTACGGTCAGTTCCAAACCACCGGAGAGAATGAGCAGAAAAAAACACGTACACAAATTTCATTGGTGTCGGCGGGAATCGAACCCGGACCTACAGCTTATGAGCCCGTATTCTCAATCACGTTGCCATTGCCCCTCTCTTAAAGCTACTCTATTGAGTACGTGCGTTTCTAGTTACCTTGCAAAAAATAGTGCACCTATTACTATCACGTTCCAAGATTAATAGATGCTAGATAGAGCACCCCATATATGAATATTAAATCCGTTTTTTATTGATTAAGTTACAGACAAATATGAAAAGTGCGATGCCGATTATACCATTTTCCGGTTATATTTTATTCATCTGACACAGCTTTTTGTGAGTGGAACACCAGTTATATATCAGAAGTGCAAGACTGATAAGCGCATTTTTCAGTTGTACTTCGTTTATCGACCACAGCAAAATTATCCTGCCTGTGTCGTATTCCACTAAGACTCACAGTCGCTTCAGTTGCTCGAGATACAGTCGACCCTTAGATGAAAAAAAATGGTATTCTCAATTACCGGAATTATGTTTATTGCTACTGGAATTTGTGGTATCGTCGCATTAATTGTGTACCACATAAAGAGACTGGAAATGTATCGCAACGCCGCAACATTTCCGGGACCGCCAGTATTACCGGTTGTCGGCAATGGTCACTACTTCTTGGGCTTTAATAACGAGGGTGAGTTACAGCGACAGCTAATATCACTGCTTCGACAATAATAATGAGGCGGAGTTCGGGACGCCTCGGAAATAATGAACTGTGTGGTCTTTAGATTTCCTCAAACAAGCACTAAAGCTAACGGACTCCTACGCTTCGCCTTTCAGAGTTTGGCTGGGACCCGAATTGATTATTACAATCTACGATCCCGAGGGTATAAAGGTATGAGAAAAAAATGTTTAACTGCATATTTGGAACTGCACGGCCAATTTTTTGAAAACTAAAAAATTGATTTGATTACTAAAAAAATTCGTTTACTTACATCGGTTGAACAAAATGTGTTTGAAGCAATCAACCTTTTTTGTTCTGCTGATTATAAATTAGGTCTAACGTCAGTGAACACAAATTCGGTATATGCTGGTAATTTTCTCATGACGGTATATTAATCAACAGTTACAACAATTTTCTACTAAGAAGGTAGTTGTATTAATTAAAAGCTAAAATCTTTTCTTTCAGACTATTTTGAACAGTCCGAATGCCCTCGAAAAGGATATCCTCCAAAACGTAACTCGCGATTGGTTAGGAACGGGATTATTTACAGCTCCGGGTTAGTTCTTTTATGTATAGACGAAATGTCACTCGCTCTGTTATTCACCAACGCTTTTCATTGTTCCGATTCGTTTAGCAATATATTATTGATATGTACGTTAAATATATTTTTAAAACCTGCAAAGTAAAACTTTGCAAATTGCTTCCTGAGTATGTTACACTTTTAACGAAGCTACCTCTGTGAGGAAGTATGTTGATCAATGTTGCCTTCCTCATAGATGAAGCATCGTCAAAAGTCATTGCGATCCATTACGCATCGCAATGCGCAAGCCGCTCTCCCGTGCACTAACTGGAGCAGAAAGCTCGACACGCAGCTTGTGGCATAATATACTAATGTTGGTCCAACCGACAGCAGTGGGCGTGCGGTCGGTGCATGGCTTCGGCGATCTCCCATGTTAAGCAGCTCGACTCACGGTCGCTACTTGGATGGGTGACCGCTTAGCCGTGCACTGATTTGCACGTCAACTGTTGAGCGGGAGGCAGTTTTTCTGAGTTTCTGATGTAATCTCATGCCACAGACACTCAGAAAAATATAGCCGCCTGTATCGGCACAGGTTTTCCGCAGTTTCCCTGTGCCCTCGTGCAAATGCGATACAGTAGTGCAATAGGAAAGAGTGACTGCGGGTAACACTCTGGCGGGGAACTCAATAAGTGACACGGAGGGGAATACAAGGAATGAAAGGGGATCAAGGGGAGTGGGGAGAAAAAACGTAAAAACCTGAAGAAGGTATACGTAAGAATCAAATAAAAAAAAATACTAATGTTGGTTTAAAAATGATAAATCTACGGTCGAAAGCAAAGGCGCAATAATATCAAATAAAATCGTTTGTTCTGTCGACCAAATGTATGGATCGGCCAAGTGTACCTGTCGGCCCAGTGTAACAGTCGGCCAAGTGTACGTGTCGGTCAAATGATGTGTCGTTCCAATAATGTGTCGGCCAAGTGTACCTGTCAGCCAAATGGTGTGTCGGTGATCCGTACCTGTCGGACAATCGTACCGGTCGGTCAAACGATGTGTCGGTCAATTGTTGACCAAGTCACCGGCACCGAAAAAAAAAAAATGGAAATTGCAGTAACATTAGAGACACTCTATCGATTCTCGCTAAACGTGGTAGAGATCATGATTTCATGCTAGTCTATGTACGTGACACACACACGCACGCACGCACCCACGCACGCACGCACACACACACACATTTCGTACAAAACACTTTACTCGATGTTTTGGACTATTCTGAGTGTACTGACATGAAAGTCTCGAAAAAAAAAAAAAAAAAAAAAATTCACGAAAACAAAGCTTCCTCTATGAAGAAGAAAAGCGACTGTATAAAACATTCCGCAATTTGTGTTGGACCTCTGGTAGTAAATCTAATCCTGTTGGCACTGCCAATATGGCTCGTGGCGGGAGACATAATTTAAATTTGATCGACGTTAACCGTCCTGACTGATTTATATCACCAACTGTTTTTTCGACAATTACTTTGCCCTGCCCTATACACTGGAAAAAGAGATTTGTTAATTGTTTAGTCACCTCAACAACATTTATTTTTTCATCTTAACCATCGGTTGGTCTGATGGACCGAGAAACCGTTAAAGAAACAAAAAATGTCATTGCTTCAACTAAACATTTATTTGATAGCCGGAGACGGCTGGATTTACTTGACCCGAACATTTTTTCTGTGTGTAGCCGCTAAGTGGCGAATTCATCGAAAATTAATTCAGCCGACCTTCAATCAAAGAATATTGGAGTCGTTTCTTGACATTTTCGCCAAGCAAGCGCAAATTTTGAGGAACAATATGAGCAAGGAAGTAAACAGGGGTGAATTCGTCATATCTGATTATATTGGACGATGCACCTTGGACATTATATGTGGTGAGAGAGAAATGAATTATTCTCTATTATTAGTTTCTCTTAACTAATTAACTAGCACCATTAATGATTTATACGTTCAATTGTAATCCAAGAAACGACAATGGGCGTCGATTTGAAGACGCAAATGGGAAAAGACACTAGATACTTCGATGCGGCGAAGAGGTAATCAATTTGTATGTAATTTTTCAGCGATAATTTATTCAAGCATTTATTAACGCAATATTTTCGTTTTTAGGCAAGCTCAGATAATGTTCACGAGAATGTACAAATTTTGGTTGCGTCCCGATATTATATTTAACTTAACGAAGTACGGAAAGGAACAACGCGAGAACGTGAAGTATTTACATGGAGTAGCTGACGACCTAATTAAAGAGAAGATGAGCATTTATCAAAAAGCTACCCGAGTGACGAACGAGAAAGCTCAACGTGCGTAAAATATATTTACAGAATTACAATTTTAAGCAAAAATGGGACGCTTTAAAGGACTGATGTATTCCCAATTTCACAGCTGAAAAACCAAGGACGAGAAAAGTATTTTTGGATTTATTAGAGGAATTGTCAAACGATGGTGAGAAATTAACGAGCAAGGAGCTTCGCGAGGAGGTCGACACGATGATGATAGCGGTAGAAACTTAATTTAAACCTAAATCTTTTTATCTCATTTTTAATGTTAATCGTACTGTAACGCCCTGACCTTTTATATATAGGGAAGCGAAACAAATGCAACGACCAATTGTTTCGTTCTGTTGATGCTTGCCACTCATCCTGAGATTCAAGTAAGAGCATTTCTTTGTCCATTTATGTTGTCAAAAATATTTTTATGTAAAAAATACCACTCTACGAAAAAAATATACCAAATACGAAAAAATCTAGTATGTATATACTAGATTAATTGGTGCATTGATGTGCAATATTTGTATCAAATCCTTCTATGAACACGAAATAGTCATACAGGAAATTCCAATGGCAAATGTCAGTGCAGTAAATCATGAAACAATATATTCAATTTAATGTTATGAACGAAAGTTATGTTAATATCGGTAAATATAATAATTTAAGTGACGTGTGATTTACGTCCTTGCAGGAAAAAGTGTATCAAGAACTGTGCGAAATATACGGCGATAAAGTATCTTCGGTCACCTCTGTTACGAAAGAAGATCTCAATCGTATGGAATATTTGGAGAGGGTGATAAAAGAGACTTTGAGGCTTTTCCCGCCCGGGGGCTTTATAGTTCGCGTTACAACCGGAGATATACAAATAGGTTTGTGAGGGGGGGGGGGGGGGGGCACGCCTCTTAACAAAATTTCGTCAGTGAAGCAAAGAAAAAAATGATTACTCTTATGGTATTAACTCGCAGGTGAGCGGACTCTGCTCAAAGGGAGCAGAGTTATTATAGCAGCAATCAAGCTTCATCGCTGGGAAAAATATTGGCCCGATCCTTTGAAATTCGATCCTGACCGGTTTCTGCCGGAAGAAGTGGCAAAACGTGATCCGTACTGCTACATTCCGTTCGGTGGTGGGCTCCGAGGTTGCATAGGTGCGTTACACAATCGTTTTCGAAATTTTCGAAAAAAATGTAAGAAGACGACATTGCAAAAAAAATAATAACGGAATTTACAGGTTCGGTGTTCGCGATGTGGTCCATGAAGGCAGTTCTTTCGACGCTTTTACGTCGCTACGTGTTTCAAAAAGATAAGATCATCAATGTGGGGGACGTCAAGCTGAAAACGGATTTTGTATTGAAACCTGCGAAGCCTTTGACTGTAAAGATCGTTGACAGAAATGTCTAGCGATACATCAATTATAAATAAAACATGATTTTCCATTAGACTAATTAAATATAGAATAACAGCCTCTTACCTGTATTTAGTACATATATCTCAAAATATACAGTATATTTATAGTTTAAGAAAACACTTTTGTGAATTATTATTGTTCATGAATAAAAGAAAATTTTTATAAATTGCCTCTGCGACCGATATCTCTTACAGACATTAACTAATTTTTAGATTAGGCCCATTTAAAATGACGCCCAATAATACCAATAACAATACTTGAATATAAAACATTAAATGTATTATTCTCTTAAAAATAAAAAGGAGGGAAGCGCATATGAACCGATAGAAATATAATAACAATGCAGAAGTTCATAAACTTATAAAAACTTGACTCTTTAAGAATTCAGTTACCATCGCTAAGAAACAAAATGCGAATTTAATTAAACACCTAAATAATGCATGAACCTGTTAACCTTTCGTCAAAATACGGATGAAATGCGTCAACTACAAAAAATGTGGATTATTTTATAGATTCAGGTCGGTCTGGCCATGAATTTGCAAATGCGCTTCGTTATTTGAATTAAGGTAGTCCTTGCGATACGCACTAGTCAATTGACAAGACAAACTGACAAGCTCGCAACTACGAGTATTGGGATTTCGGCCGAGTGAAATAAAAAAAAATTATAAATGATAGAACTGAAAGAAACGCAAAGAAACGTCATCCTTGGTTTGTTGTTCAGTGAGCAGTAGGAGAAGATTCTCGCAGAATAATAAAAACTCGAAATAGCAGTTAATTTGCATATATCCAATATCCTTTTATTGCATAGCCGGAGCCCGTTTGACTCGTTACTATATGGGAGGCATAACGTGAATTAAATACAAGCAGTGGGGAATGGTCCCTTCTGCTAGTATCCTTCCCAATCTGTGATCTGACATTCAACGTTGATGAGTTCAAGTTCGCGCACCGCAGAACATACGATTTTGATTTCGTATGGGTGTTTTATTAGAGTGAAGATTCGTAATAAAAAAATAACCCTCGAGACGGATTCGTTCTATCATTGGAAAATGGATTTTTCGCTCGTTGAAATCATATTCGTTACTTCTGGCCTTTGTGGGATTATCACACTAATTTTGTATCATGTAAAGAGGCTGCATTTGTATCGCGAAGGCGCGAAATTTCCGGGACCACCAACGATACCGATCCTCGGTAACGCGTGTTACTTTCTTGGCAATCATGAAGGCGAGTACCTTACGCGGAAATCACAAGTGATGCGTATCTCTGCAAAAATACTGGAGAAATGCCTAATATTTAATGATGCAATTCCATGGACTTCAGATATCCTGAACAAAATGAACGTCCTACAGGACACCTATACTTCGCCCTTTAGAGTATGGCTGGGCAACCGATTGTACGTTGTGATCAACGATGCTAACCAAATAAAGGTAAGATTACTGAAATCATGTCGTGCAGTAAACATACTGAACTCTCATTGTGCCATCTGCAAAAAGTCTTGCAAAATGCCTCGATTCACTTTCGCAGAAGTCATCTTCAGAACAACTGAATAAAGATGCAAAGTAGAACTTTGCACATTGCTTCCTCATTAATTTCCCTTTTTCACAAGGCTTTCCCTAGAAAAGTAGGAGAATGCCAAAGTGCATAAATAAGCTTCGTTATAGACATGGCTTTGTGAAAAAGTAAAATTAATGAGTAATTTTACTTTGCAACATTTGTTTTACCAATCCGAAAAAGTATGAATAATTATATTCAATAGGATGAAAAGTAAATGTATACACTGCGTCATACGTGCGCATCTGACGTAATCATTCCTCGCAGTGATGACGGTTAGCACGAAGTGCAAAAAAAAACTTTGCCACAATTTTATTCTTGAAATTTTTGATGAAAATCGTTTCTAATTTTTCATTTATTCTTTAAGAATTGTTAACGAAGCAAAATCCTCTCCGTCGGGAATCGAACCTCGGTCTACCGCGTGACAGGCGGGGATACTGCCTCACGCATAATTACAGGCGTTTCGCATTTTTCTCGATATTTGGACCATTCTGAGTGATCTGACATGAAAATCTCGAGAAAGAATATTTCACGGAAACAAAGCTTCCTTTGTGAGAAAGCAAAAATCGTTTAAAATGAATTAAAAGTTTCGTCCCCTAATATTTTTGCATCCTGCAGTATCATTTTTTAATGTAGAAATATGTAAATCGTGTTGCAAAAAACTCGTATACAAAAAGTGATCCAAGTAGGCCCGGTTTCTCATACGGTGTTGAATGAAGGTAGTATCTCGGCTTTTATTCTCCTTCAACCGAAAGGTGTCACCCAAATACTCGTATTTTCAGATTATTTTTAACAGTCCCAACTCCATGGAAAAAGCGGATCTGTACAAGTATATGCGTCCTTGGTTAGGAACAGGATTAATTACCGGCCCAGGTAAGTTCTATCGCTATTGTTGTCGATCTATCCGTGCTCTGATTAGTCGTCGGTATCGTCAGACATTCTAGGATCGAGACCAAGTTTATGCATTGAAATGATTTGTTTATGTCAAATACCAAACCTAATATAAAAGGACCCGGCGATAATCCCACCTTAAAAAATGTACAAATGCGGAAAAATATAAAGCAGCAGATTTTGCCATTTGCTAAGCAATAGTAAAATCTATGAGTCCTGAGGTAAAAAACGTTTTTTTTTTTTTACAAAATCACTTTAAAAGTTGGTTATAATCAGCGTTTGTTACAAAATAATTCGTTAAAAAGGGTAGTTGGTACAAGGTAGTTAACGTTTATTACAGGTAGGAAATATTATTATTTACTGGTAGGAAAAATGATTCAATTTCCATTCAATTTTAGTCCGTGAAATATTTTAATATGAAATTAGACTCGCGTCTGTTTCTTAAATATTAATTAAAGTTTTGTTCTCCACTGTAGTTTCTAAGTGGCGTCTTCACCGGAAAATAATTCAGCCAACGTTCAACAAAAGAATACTGGACTCATTCGTTGAGATTTTCGTCAAACAGGCGGAAATTCTGACGACACAAATGAGGAATGAAGTAAACAAGGGCGAATTCGACATATTTCGCTATGTGTCTCTATGCACCTTGGACATTGTGTGTGGTAAGAGGGGGAGTTAATGGCATTAAGACCATCCAATTTTATAAAAAGCGTTGAAAAAAACCAGTAATTTTATAGATGTATTTATTGCTGTTTTATTCGTGGTGCGATTGGTCGAAATCACTGGGAATCGGAAACAAGTTTGGAAACGAGAAACCGAAAAAATAACTTAACAAAACTCGCATAAAAAACTTTGTAACCGGTATTTTTCGTGAGAAAATATTCGACGAAAAAATGATAATGTAGCCTAGAAGAAATGGTATGCTAAAGGTAAACTTCGATCGTTTGGGCGGATCATAATTGAACCGTTCACGTACGAGCTTACATTGAGTTTGAGTCCAATCGCCCAACTCCAGTATCTATGACATTCTATCTCCATTCTACAATACATTCCCAGAATCGGTAATGGGAGTTTCTTTGAACGCGCAATCCGGGATTTACAGTCGATACGTTGAATATTCGAGAAGGTAATGAGTTTACGTAATACCCCGACGACCCCCGTAATAACCCGACGACAAGTTGCAAAACAAAATAGCAATATTTGTCCCTTTCAGAGAGATGCAAATAATGTATTTGAGAATGATACGAGTTTGGTTACACTTCGATTTTATATTCAACATGACGAAGCTGGGAAAGGACGAGCGGAAGTACCTGCATTATTTGCACGGTATAACGAACGACGTGATTCAAAAGAAAAAAAGTGAATACGAAAATGGCTCCCAAGTGACAAATGGCACTTATGCGAGTATGTACGACAAAATGTCTTTGGCGGCTTCGCACATTTACGGCTAATCCTATGCGAAGACCTGGCGGTTCAAAAAGCTACGAATAATGTTGCAGCCAATCCAGCGTCCACTAAAAAAGCTTTCCTAGATCTAATGATGACAAACGACGATGCGAAATTAACAGACGATGATCTGCGCGATGAGGTCGAGACGATGATCGTTGCGGTGAGAAATTAATCACCACTATAATCATCTGCAATCACAACCAGACTTTGTGATATGAATGATCTTATACACAGGGAAACGATACAACTGCGTCCGTCGATAGTTTCGTTACGTTGATGCTCGCCAATTTTCCTGATGTTCAAGTAAGGAACCAAACAAAACTACGTCTCGCGTTATGATTTGAATTTTTTGTGAAAAAATATATTTTAATTAATTTTCCTGTTCATTTAAAATATGACCTAAACGACAATGATTTAAATGTCCAGGAAAAAGTGTACCAGGAACTGTGCGACATCTTCGGCGACAATATATCATCAGACGTACCGATTAAAAAAGAAGATCTGAATCGCATGGAATACTTGGAACGAGTTATTAAAGAGACTATGAGGCTTTTCCCGGCTGGTCAGCTTCTCGCGCGTAACGTGACCGAAGACATCAAGATGGGTCAGTACCATATACTCAATTTAATTCTGTCAATCCCTCTTTTAAAAAGTTCATGAGTAACGGGAAGCATTAGCAAACTATTACAGCTGTGATTAGTTGCCAGGAAAGTGATAAACAAAATCAGTTTGGTGTCAAATTTGAAAAATTTGATAAGGTTACGGGGCAGCATCCGTAACCTTTTAAAGCTTTATAAGAGCGCATCAGCGCGAAATTGATTAACCTATTATAGGTGATATTTTGAAATAAAAATTTTCGAGGTCGATTTTGGCGATTTTCGGTCCCGTGCTGGATCTACGATTTCTGACAGAAAAATTGAGGCCAAAAAAATATTTTTTTCAAAATGGATTAAGAAAGGTTAGTAACCAGTGTTTTCGGGGGTAGGTTAAAAATTGATATTTTGAAAAAAACATTTCTGAGGTCGATTTTGGGGAAAAGTTGTTCAGGCACGCGCGCCAGCGCGTGTGATTAGCCTAGTAAAATTAAACTTAATAACAACTACAGGGGCTTTGCCTTCGTTGAGCGCTTCGCGCGCCTTTTTTTTTGTATTATAAAATATTTCGCCGTCGACATTATCATAATAGGGATAAGTATGGTCCTTAATATGGACATCGACGCAATCCTATCGAAAGTAACCCTATACCTACCCTAACCCAACTTAACTTACCCTCCATAACTTAATCCTACCTAATTTGACCTCACCTAATAAATGTCCACCCTATTTTTATTCTCCCAAGCTTGATCCTAAATAACTTAGCCCTCCCTAACTTAACCATACCTAACGAAACTGACCCCCCATCCTACACGACGGCGCTGGAATATTTATACAGTATAAAAGGATAATCACAGACATAATCTTCACTCGTAGGTGACCTAACGTTCCCTAAAGGTAGCTCCGTAGCTATAGGAGTGATCCACGTTCATCGTGACGAGAAGTATTATCCTGATCCTTTAAAATTTGATCCTGATCGTTTCCTGCCGGAAGAAGTGGCGAAGCGGCATCCCTACTGCTATCTCCCGTTCGGTGGAGGACCTCGGGGATGCGTGGGTAGGTTCACCGATAATTAACAATCTGGCATAAATTCCCAAAACATAATTATTTTTTAAAAAATCGAAATTTACAGGAATGGTGTACAGCATAATGGCTATGAAGGTCGTCGTCGCGACGATTGTTCGTCGCTACGTTCTCAAGAGGGATAAGTTCGTGAGAATAGAGGACATCCGACTGACTGCGGATCTTTTGCTGAAAACTGTGGAACCTTTGACTGTAAAAATCGTAGAGAGAAAATTCGACCCAAAAATCAAGTCAAAATAACGATGTACCCATTTGTGACCTCAACATAATATGTGCGGTAAATTAAATAAACCTCTTTAATCAGTCATCTTAAATTTCAGTCAAATTGAAAAGGCACGGTGAAAAAATGTATAATGGATTTGTTTTTTATATCTTCTTTTGTAATCCGATTTCTTCGTACGACAAGAGTATGAAGAAATCGGAAATCGGAATATGAGTATTCTCGAAGCGAAAGTTGCAACATAGTGGAGTTTAAAATGTAAATGTAATATCATGAATACTGTATACATTACTACATTGTCGTGTATCGACAGTACGCAATTTATCTGCGACTGACATTGATAATTTCCCTGGTTTTTCTAACACCCATTTTTACACCAGTTTTTCTTGTCTCTTTTGCGTGAAATAAATATGAGCGTCCGATGCTGCCAGCGTCACTGTCCCGGTTGAAGTTCCGTCTGCAGGATTGTACTTCGTGCATTTGTTGCCGCGAAAATCGCGTATTGGAATTACATCTCAGTGTCCGTGAGACTCAGAGTCGTCCGGCGAACCTTAGTCGTTCCTTGGCTGAAAAAATGTTTATCTCTGGAATTTTATTGATCGCCGTTGGCCTTTGTGGACTTGTCTTGCTAGTTATGTATCACATGAAAAGGCTGCATCTATATCGTGAAGTCACTAAATTTACGGGACCACCAGGAATCCCGATTATCGGCAACGCACTTTATTTTTTGGGTGATACAGAGGGTGAGTGATACAGGAAGTTGCCAATTAACGCTCCGTGTGTAAACTGGATTTTTTAAGGAACAGTCGAAATTTTGAACGGCAATATCCATCCAACGAATGAAGTGCGGGCTTCGACCCCCCCCCCCCCCCCCTTATGAATAATCTATTTAGTATTGTGGACAAAACGCTCAAGTCGCACCCGGTAGCACCGGTGGCACCGATAGCGGGCAAACGCCGGTCCGTGCAAGTGGCGACCGTTCCCTCAAAGGGTCAGTGTACAGACGGCGTCGATGTTTTGAAAACGGATGCAGTTTTTTTGGTTTTTTTTTCGTCGTTTTTCGGACTTTTCACTGTATTTCAGACCAAAATACATGTTTCTTGTAATTTATGCTTTTCTGGCATTGATTTTGCGCCTGAATTACCGTTCAGTGTATTTATAACATGCCTGACTTCGTAAAATATTCCCCACATTCAAGTACTGAAATAAATCAACTTTTCAAAGCCCACCCCAATGACCCTATATTCTTTTGAAAGCTCACAGTCTAAACTACAAAACCCTACAATCGACTTTTAAAATTTGTTTATTGCGAAGTTATGAACTATTTAAGAAAAACCCGTTTTTCCCCATTTTCGACTGTAATTCAATTTTTATTAACAATAGCAATGAACTGTCGACTGCGGGAACTTCTGGGCCGTGTAATAGACACTTCGAGAAGCATCCCTGAATTTTTTCAGATTTTTTGAAAGCTCAGAACATTTTGAAAACTCGACTGTTCCCTTAAAGACCCAGTGTAAAGACCGTGTATAGAAAAATATCGTTTACACATGGAAGGTTCATTTTCATATCCCCGTTCGAGACGACGACAGAAACGAGCTCATAATGGACTTTGCGAACTTTAGATCTCCTAAGGAAAATGCGCAGCCTATTCGATACCTACCCCTCGCCCTTCAGACTGTGGTTGGGCAGCCGACTGTACATTGCCATCTTCGACGCCGACTGTGTGAAGGTACGGATGAAATAGTACATTACTATACGAGGGCGGAAAAACTGTTTCTCATGCTTGTGAGTTTCCAGCAAGAGCCGAAGGCGAGTGTTGCGCAGTCACACGAGTTGAGAAAAAGGTTTTCTGCCGAGTATTGTACGAAATGTTACTTTACAAGGTGTGAAATGGACATATTACGCACAATTGATGAGTGCGTAATGCGTCCATTAAAACATCGAGTGAAGTAAAATAACATTACGATATTTTCAGCTTGACAATTGAAATTGCAATTTTTTCTTAAATTGCTATTTGTGCGGTTTCGACAGGCGCAACATTTCGTGAAATTCTAATTCTATTTATCGAATCCCAAATTCGACGTTTTTTTCAGACGGTTTTAAACAGTTCTCATTGCCTCGATAAGGATGACGTGTACAAGTATACTAACCCTTATATAGGAACTGGTTTAATTTCTGCCCCAGGTGAGTTTTGAAATATAAATGCAAGACGTTTTAACATTCCTATTCCTCGGCAGCTCGTTATGTTCTTTATCATACAGATTTGATACAGATTTGTCAACAAAATCGGCCAGTAGGCATTTTTTTAATTTGAAACATAGCAATCCATTAAATTGATATATATAGAGCTTCGAATATTATCTCAACGATTATTTTACTCTGTCCCATAGCTGTCAAGTGGCGAATTCATCGGAAACTGATCCAGCCGACCTTTAATTCAAGAATACTGGACTCATTTGTTGAGACTTTCGCGAAGCAGTCGCATATCATGATGAATAAAATGAGCAAGGAAGTGAACAAGAGTGAATTTGATATATTTGAATACATCTCGCGCTGCGCCTTCGACACTATATGTGGTTAGAGTGAAATTAATCGCATTCAGAAGATTTAATTTAATTAATAACATTAATTCATAATGTTAATAAACTATAAAAATTATGATTCCAAGAAACAACCATGGGCGTTTGCTTGAACGCGCAAACCGAAAAAGAGAATAGATACTTCAAATCAACAAACAGGTATTCATTTTCATAACTTTCATATTTTTCATCATTTTCATCAATTGACACGATTGCCATAATTTTCATAATGTTTATAATTATCACGATTGCCATAATTTTTATAATGTTTATAATTGACACGATTGCCATAATTTCCGTAATTTTAACAATTTTTCATGGATATAATTTTTTATAGAGTTACTGAGATAGTGTACTTGAGAATGTACCAACTTTGGTTGCATCCCGATTTTCTATTCAACTTGACGAAACTCGGGAAGGATCACAAGGATCACGTGGAGTATTTGCACACTGTAACAGACGAAGTATTAGAATCGAAGGCAAACGCTCACAAGATCGATAACCGAGTGACGGATGAAACAGCTACCCGTGCGTAAAAAAAATTATCGTCATTCGCGACCGTGCGACATGTTTACATCATATGCCAAAATTGGCCACTTTAAAAAGATGTGATTTTTCACTTTACAGAAAGAGCAATGAGGGGGAAAACTTTCTTAGATTTATTGTTAGAGTTGTCAAAGGATGGGGAAAAATTCACGAGCGAGGAGCTTCGCGATGAGGTCAACACGATACTGATAGCGGTAAAACCATATCCTACTTAATATATTCCCGGTCACACAGTCATAGTTTCATGTTAATTTGGTAATTAATGTCACCCAAGGTGACGGGGAAAGGATAAACATTATTTCGTGATAAAACCACTCATTGACCAATCACAGCGTTAATACAACGGAGTGCTTGATCATTCCAACCAGTTACACGGTTAAAAAGCATACAATTAAGAGCTTTTTTGTTCTAGACAAGCTCTTTCAACTCATTTATACTCTCAGTCAGTCCGTAAAATACCAACATACTTTTTATACAGGGGAGTGAAACGAATGCGGTAACCGATTGTTTCGCTCTGTTGATGCTCGCCAATTATCCAGAGGTTCAAGTAAGAGACAAAAATTGACACGATATACTATTAAAACAATAAACTAGAAATTAAAGAACGAACTGTACATCAAATGTGCTGATTCTATTGCAAATAAATTACTTTTCAAGTCGTAAAACCCAAAGTACACAGACATTTCAGTCCAAAAACTGCATAAAATAATATTTTATGAAATCCGTGATATTTCATTAATAATATAATAACCATAATGTTGAGTGATTACGACCTTGTAGGAAAAAGTGTATCAGGAACTGTGCGAAATTTACGGTGACAAGGTAGCGTCGGACACGCCAGTTCAGAAAGAAGATCTCAAACGTATGGAATATATGGACAGGGTGTTGAAAGAAACCTTAAGGCTTTTCCCACCCGTACCTATCATGGCACGTGCCGTAACTGATGATATTAATATAGGTTTGTGTGATATACCGACATCAATTTCGTCAATGAATCAAACAACAGATTATCGCTGATGCGATATTAACTCGCAGGCGACAGGATTCTGCCGAAGGGAAGCGGAGTTGTAATGGGACTAATTCAGCTTCATCGCTCTGAGGAATATTGGCCCGATCCGTTGAAATTCGATCCTGATCGTTTTCTGCCGGAAGAAATCGCGAAACGTCATCCATATGCCTACCTCCCGTTCAGCGCTGGTCCTCGGGGATGCTTAGGTACGTAACGCGATGATTTACAAATCGCTCGAAATAATTTCGTAAGACGACATCGTAAAGACAACAAAAATTGACAAAACTTGCAGGGCTGGTGTACGCCATGACGTCTATGAAGATTCACCTGGCGACGCTTTTGCGTCGCTACATTTTCAAGAAAGATAAATTCTTTAACGTGGAGGACCTCAAACTGAAATTGAATCTTATGCTGAAGCCTGTGGAACCTATAACTTTAAAAATCGTCGAGAGGCCGAAGGTCCAATCCAAAAATCGAGAGTAAAACCAACAACTAATGTAAACACAAGGAACTGCACCCCCCTGCATCAGATGATTCTGAACCGTTTTGTTTTTCTACAAAGCTTTTATCGAAACAGACACTGGAAACAAAAAAGAAATACAGATTACTTTTAAATCAATGTTCGTTCTTGTAACAACGGGGTAGAAGTACTGATTTTGATCACCTTTGGTCCACATGTGGATACCGAATTCGAAAGAGCACAATTATTTGTACTGTGAAAACGAAACGAAACTGTGTCGATAATTTTGTTATCTTATATGGATACTTTCAAAGTATCAATATGAAAATACAGGAATACAATATTTTGAAATAAATTATAGTGACAACTGGTGCAGTAGCCACAAACGGTGCATCGACCTTACTCTTTCTGTAATTATGCGTTAATGAAATCATCTGAAAACGTCTTTTGGATGTGTCCAGAAAAGAAAAACGTTATACCTGTTCCTCGTCGTCCTTCCAGTAGCTACTTTATATTCCCACCTGTCAAGAAAGTAGCAAAAAAACAGGACGAACTTGGACCCATTAAAGACAAAACAGCGGTAATAAAAAGGAAGCAACTTGATCAGCCAGGCAAAGTGCAAGCACAGTGTTGTGTCATTGTAATTCTCGACAAAATACTCAGTAAGGAACCTGTTTTCCGCCATGTGCGGGTCAGATATAAGCAAACTGCGATGCTGCCAGTCGCATATTCGCGCTTGAAATCTCCAGATTATATTTTGTGCACCAATTCCAGTGAACCCGTGAATATCAATTCGAGTGAACCAGTGAAAAATGGGTGTCTGGCTCACTGGCATTCTATTTATTACCGCTGGCCTTTGCGGAATTGTCACGTTGATTTTGTATCACATAAAGAAGCTGCATCTATACAGAGAAGCCGCTAAATTTCCGGGACCGCCAGTGCTTCCGATTGTCGGTAACGGACATTACTTTTTCGGCAATACTGAGGGTGAGTAACACGTAAAGTTGTGAATTACTTTTCGTATATCCGTTCGAGATGACGACGACAAATGACCTAATAATGGACTTTGTGGACTTTAGATCTCATAGATAAAGTGCTCGGCTTGACAGCCACCTACCCCTCGCCCTTCAGGGCATGGCTGGGCAACCGTTTATATATTGTGATATTCGATGTCGAGTGTCTAAAGGTACAGATGAAACTTTTTTTTTTAATATCACAATGAAGATCGCAATATTTTAGCTCGAAAACTGCATTTACAATTTATTCTTAAAATGCGGTGCGGTCGCAGTACATACCGAACCAGCTTATTCCCAAAATTCGAGATTTATTCATCAAGTCACGAAATCTTCTTTTTTTTCAGACTATTTTGAACAGTCCTAATTCTATAGACAAAGACCTCGCCTACAAGTTTACTTACCCACGTAGGAACGGGAATATTTACTGCCCCAGGTGAGTTTTCTTTAACTAAAGGGAAACCTACGCTTCGAGTATCAGACGTATAGTATAAGAAAGTTTAAGATACTCCTCGCGAGTGGTGGCTCGCTTCATATGAATTTCAGATGATTTCAGATGATTGATTTTGCATCATACAAATTCCAAAATGTTATTATCAAAATGATGAACAAAAAGTTCATAAAATCTCCCGAAAACAGAACTTTTTTCATGAAAATTATTTGTTCGTTTTTCTGGATACGTATGAATTCTTTCTGATTTTTCAATTCATTTTGCATTTTTTTGAATTTTTCAATTCATTTTGAAATTTTTCAGATTTTTCAACTCATTTTGAATTTTTTCAGATTTTTCAACTCATTTTGAATTTTTTCAGATTTTTCAACTCATTTTGAATTTTTTCAATTCACTTTGAACTTTATCGTTTTTATATGAAAAATGTGTGAAAAGTCACAAAACTTTTCAGCACCTTCAATATGCTTCATTTTTGTTTAGATTATTGTATTATCGAGAAGTTTTTGCAATTCCTTCCCATATCTCTGAAATTTATGTGAAGTGAACCACCATCCTCAAGGATTACCTTAAACATCCCTGTTCGTCTACTTCTCGTTCCTCTGATTATCGTGCGGGTTTGAAAAGCGGCAAAAATATTTCTCAATTTATGTATTGGCCAGGGAATCGAAGTCTTACCATTTTTAAGAGTGTAAAATTGTAAAATCAATCTGAGATTTTTATATACAGCTTCGACCGTTAAATCACAATGATCACTTTGCCCCGTCCCGTAGCTGCCAAGTGGCGAATTAATCGAAGATTGATCCAACCGACCTTCAATCAACGAATACTGGACGCGTTCGTTGAGATTTTCGCCAAGCGAGCGGAAATCCTGAAAAGGAAGATGAGCGAAGAAGTAAACAAGGGCGAATTCGACATATATGATTACATGTCGCGCTGCACCTTCGACTTTATATGTGGTAAGAGTGAAATCAATTGCATTCAGAAGACAGAATTTAGTTAACAGAATTAGTAAGTTGTCAAAATTATGATCCCAAGACACCGTTATGGGCGTTTGCTTGAACGTGCAAACCGAAAAAGAGAACAGATACTTCGAATCATCGAACAGGTAATACTTCTCATAATTTTTTACCGACAATTCGTTAAACGGTATACAACGCATTTTTTCAGATTAGCACAATTAATGCATTTGAGAATATTCAAAATTTGGTTGCACTCCGATTTCCTATTCAACTTGATGAAGCTCGGGAAGGATCATAATAAGTACGTGGACTATTTGCGGGTTATAACAGACGAGATAATAGAAAAGAAGATGAGCGATTACAAGAACAGCACCCAAGTGGCGAACGAGACAGACGCGCGTACGTACCTCAGATTGTTATTCGCGGATGCGCGATGTCTTCAAAACAACCTGTGCCAAATGGACCACTTCGAACAGCTATGGTTTTTTACTCCACAGCTGATAGAGGAACGATGAAAAAAGTTTTCTTGGATTTACTGATAGAGATGTCAAACGATGGCGCGATATTTACGAAAGAGGAGATTCGCGATGAAGTTCAAACGATTCTGATAGCGGTAAATACGTATCCTATTTAAAAATTATTTCCCGATAACTTGATACGCCAGATTACAGGGCTAATTAAGTACCAGAGCTGGGCGAAATTGTACTTGAAGTGCTAAGTACATTTAATATTATAGTCTTTTGAAATTAGTATCTGCCGAGTATTCTGCTGGGGAACAACCAGGATAATCAAAGCCTTTAAGTAGAGTGATTAAAATATTCAATACGTTGCCTTAATCGCCCGCAACCCTGGAAATACTTAAAGTACTTAAAGTAACTTGCCCAGCTCTGTTAAATACTTGATGATTGTTACGACGAGTTAATGGGCCATGATAATAAAGTAAGTAAATTTGTATTATCAAACAATCTGTAAGATATCAATCTGTTTACATGAAGGGGAGTGACACGACAGCGATAAACAATTCTTTTGTCGTGATGATGCTCGCCAACTATCCTGAAATTCAGGTAAGAGACAGACATTGAAATTGTTTATAATCGAAGTACTAGGCTATGAAGTTGAAAAAATTAATAAACCCTACGTCAAATTTAATAAACCCAGAACTTTTAGTGCAAAGATTTGCATAGACCATTTTATTCAATTCCAGAAAATCTGCAAAAAATAAAATTACTATGTACTACAATATTCCGTTGCTGATATACAAATTTGAACCTTGTGTTATTACGATTTCGTAGGGAAAAGTGTATGAAGAACTGTACGAAATTTACGGCAACGAGATATCCTCGGACACGCCAATTGAGAAAGACGATCTCAAACGCATGGAGTACTTGGAGAGGGTAGTGAAAGAGACCTTAAGGCTTTTCCCGCCCACACCTATTTTGGCGCGTACCGTAACCGAAGATATAAATATAGGTTTGCACAATATTCTGAAATACATTTTGGTGAATGAAAATAACAAGAGATTATCGTTAATATGATATTAACTCGCAGGCGACCGAACTCTGCCCAAGGGAAGCGATGCTGCACTAGCAATAATTCAACTTCATCGCTGTGAGAAATACTGGCCCGATCCATTGAAATTCGATCCTGATCGTTTTCTGCCGGAAGAAGTGGCGAAACGTCATCCCTACGCCTACCTGCCGTTCAGTGGTGGACCCCGAGGTTGCATAGGTACGTCACACGACGATTTACAATCTGCTCGGAATAATTTCTTCAAGACGATATTATAATAAGAATTTAAAAAAACATTGACAAATTGCACAGGGTTGGTGTACGCCATGATGTCTATGAAGTTTGTGCTTGCGACGCTTTTGCGTCACTACGTTTTCAAGATAGACGAGTTCTTCGATATAGAGGATCTCAAAATTAAAGCAGAGGTTGTGTTGAAACCTATAGAGACTATGAAAGTAAAAATCACCGAAAGGCCGAAACTCAAATCGAAATATCAAAAGTAAATAGCCTTTAGTCAATTTTGCTCCACGAATACTCAATCGAAGAAGGGAGAACCAAAGTGAAGTGGACGCTGTTGAAACTACACGTACTTCAATATCCGTTCTTGTAATAAATATGCAATCATGCAATATTTTCCTGTATTTACGTGTTAATAAATCATCGTAAAACCACGAATTTTATTTGGGGGAAAAATGGGTAAACCCAGTGCACCTGTTCCTCGTTATATAATGTCATTAGCTGCAGATATCTTCCCGCTCAACTGCGATTGCAGTGAGGAAAGGGGAAAAATTGGGATCTACAACGAAATTAGACCCCGAGGGCAAACGAGCGAAAAAAGCATGCTGCTTGTTTAGAGATTGTAATTATGTGACTTCTCGACAGGACTCAACGTGATAATCCGCTTTTGTGCGATGTGCAAATTAAGTATAAACGTTGCGAGACTGCCAGTCGCATCCCCGGATAATATTTTGTGGCCCTGCGGCTATCTTGCCGCAGGGCCACAAAATCATAGATGATGCCGCATAGATATAATCATGCATATCGCGATGCAAATACGACGCAATTTATCCTGTATGGAAATGTCCATACAGGATAAAACTGATCAATGTATCAGACGTCTTGATATGCGAAAACCCAACATCTTTTTATGCGACACGCGCGGGTTACATATTAGTCATTCGAAACAGATAGCATCGTTTTCCTGGTTGATGTCTCATTTCCTAAACATCGCGCACCTTTTGCAGCGAAATTCTCGTATCTTCGTTGTGTCTCATTGTGAGTCACAATAACTCTGTAGGTTGTAGGTTGATTTCGTCAATTATGTGGATTATGACACAATTTTTCACCTAAGAAATTTATATTTTTATACGATTTCATTAAGCCCGATCCCCTGCCTTTTATGTTGTATCAACGTTGTGCTGTACGCCTAACTAATGGATATTTCATTTGTGGCACGATTAGTAATCTATAGTAGATACGGCGATTATTGAAGGAAGTAAAAAATAAGTGTGTAATTACTCATCGGCGATTCCAGGGTCAAAGCAATATATTATCCGTTTCACCGAGATGCAAAAAATGTTCTAGAAAATGTTACGTTACGCTTCGATTTCACACGCAATTACGACGAAGCTCGGAAAGCATCAACAGAAGTGCATGGATTATTCAAACAGTATAACCAATAGTGTTATATAGCGTATGAAAAAAAAGTGATTACTAAAATAGCATGCGGATTTTGTAACGAAGACGGTAAAACCTTTGACTGTAAAAATCATCGAGAGGAACGTCGACCTAAATGCCAACCGTAAATGATCAATGAGCCAACTATTTTAGTTCGCAAATTGCGCGCAGGATAGAAGGCCTCCTCGTGTCTAACTAGTATCTGTTACTGAATCCAATATATTAATCAATTACAGATTCGTCTCGTCCTTAAAATTATTTCGTCATATCAATAAAAATATCACATCTTAAACGATTCATTAACTTCCCACATCCGAAGAAAAGTACAAATTATTTTTTCTGTTACATCCCAACCAAAACACGCGCCTAAATAATGCAACCCTCCGAGCGCCGCTGCATGCCCCGAAAAAGAAGTAGGGCAACTCTTGTTACACTCGGACGTAACATTTCTATTAATTTTCTGTTCACGCGACGAGATATGGACTATCCAGTGCTCCCTCTCCGGCCACGATTCCTCCCTCATTGGCGGTCGCTGGCTTAGTCCTCAGCACGTGACCTACTTGTCTGTTCACGTGAATCTCGTCTTTGTTGCTGCAAAGAGCGGATCGTTAGATTCACGCAAATAAAAAAAAAACCAGAAGCAAAATAAGTAGATTGTGCATAAATCTGAGTAACAGGACATTATCCCGTGTGTTAGTTCGAAGATAAGAGAACCTAATAAACGCGTACCCAATTATGACCCCGTATATACCCAGTTCGGACACGAGATCTTGGAGTACGATTTCACCGACTGCGCCGGAGCGTATCAAGTAATTTTTATGGATTGGCGGATTGATGCGATCCATCAGAATCCAGCCGGTTCGCTCTTTCGACTCCTTCATCGACTCCAATGCCGTCCGCACGTTCTCGTCGTAAACGTTGTTTCCACCGCCCTCTCGCTGAGGTTTCAAAACGTATTTTTTCGGATTCGCGATCGCCATCGATACCGCTCTCTCTCCGTTGTCGTCCTAATCGTAAAAATACAATTAAAAGAATTATCAATCAGTCATTAATCAATCACTTAATTTTTTCATTAAACTTGCTTTGCGGAACGTCTAAAAAAACTTACGAATTCAAGAGAATAAAGTCCCGTAAATACATCCTGTATCTCTCTTGCCTCTTGTTCGTTCAAATACCTGTTGAGGATACCCGCTTGAGCGAGTGCTTGTTGAATCTGAAATAAAGACGACTCGGATTACGGGGCGAATGTCATGAAGCCGCAATTAAAATTGTCGAGAGTTTATTTCATGACTTTACAAATGAAATCTTGACTTTCTTGTGCTCTTGTGCTTAAGCACATCACTAAACTTACCTTTTTCGTACCAGCGAGATGATACTCTATGGACGGACATTTGATGGCGCGAGAACGCTCGATTAGTAGCCTTATTGACCAATCGGCTTCGCCAGTGTAAGCCTCGGACTGGTAGCCAGTGCGGTAATACACTACCGAGATGACATTACCCTCCCTGTACAAAATCGAAGAATTACAGATTTTTCATAGGCGAGGATTGAATAATTTTTATATAATTACTAGGCTAATCACACGCGCTGGCGCGCGTGCCTGAAAAACTTGCCAAAATCGACCCCAATTTTTTTTTCTTTTTAAAATATCGACTTTTTACCTACACCATCATTCTCAAGTCGCATATTCTAACCCCGAAAACACTCGTTGCGAACCTTTTGTCATCGATTTTGAAAAAAATATTTTTTGGCGACGAAAAAAATATTTTTTCTGTCAGAAATCGTAGATCCGGCTCCCGACCGAAAATCGCCAAAATCGACCCCAATCTTTTTTCTTTTCAAAATATCGAATTTTAACCTATACCATCATTCTCAAGTCGCATATTCTACCGCCGAAAACACTGGTTATTAACCTTTTTTAATCGATTTTGAAAAAAATATTTTTTTGGCGACGATCTTTCTGTCAGAATTCGTAGATTCGACAACGGGCCGAAAATCGCCAAAATCGTCAAAACGTCGGAAATTTTTATTTCAAAATATCACCTATAATAGGTTAATCAATTTTGCGTTGCTGCGCTCTTATAAAGCTTTAAAAGGTTACGGGTGCTGCCCCGCCTGTCCTCTTACGAAATTTTTCAAATTTGACACCAAACTGATTTTGTTTATCACGGACTTTCCTGGCAACCAATCACAGCTCTAATAGTTTGCTAAAAATTCTTTCCGTTGCTTATGAACTTTTTAAAAGAGGGATCCGGAATTTGAAATTAATATAAAATATCGTACAATACAAAGATTGATTTCTGTATAGGGGGCAAATTATGTGTAATGAAATGAATATCAACTAAATATCGCGATGCACGAAGGTGTTGAAAAAACAGTTCTTACACAATTAATTCATTGTCAGGTCCCAAGTGAGCCGCTTTTTCGATCAAGTTCTTAAAGGTTCTCCTGATAACCTTGATCCTTGAATCCAATCGACGAACTTCAAATTCTAACGCTCTTTGGTCACATATGTTATACGTAACGTCCTCCACGACGAATAATATCACAGATCTGGAAGAATTTTGTTTTGTTATTTACGTGACTGAATGAATACTCTTCACGAGTCGATGTGAAACACCATCGGAATGACCTTGGAGTTTAAAGCAAATTGCGATTTTATTTTATACTCGCTAGTTTAACCGAATGCGCTTGCGCCAAGAATATTAATTGTTTAACAACAGAGAGATGCACTTACTTATTGTTCCCGTATATGGACCACGCGTCAACGAGGCCACTCGCGAGTCCGGTTGCAGCTTGATTTTCTGGAATCTTAACGAACGACACTCTTTAGCATTCTATTAATGACACGGTCATTGATAGAATCACTAGTCACTAGCATCACTAGCATCGTCAATCACTAATATCAACATTCTAAAAATTAAATCGAGAGGAAAATTGGAGTTGCATGCGATGAAAAATGGACGAATTGCGTGCCGTGTAAAATGCATGTTTACTCCAGCAGTGATGCAACAGTGCGTTTTTGTTTCGATAACTGTTCAACAAGAACAGTCAATGAGTTAACAGTGATCAAATGATTTCGCGTTTTTAAGGCTTTGCAGCAATCGTCAATTGACGAGGAAAATCAAGTAGATAAAAGCAACTTACATTTTCTATCTTATCCGAGTGGCCCAATTCTTTAAAAATGTATCTGTAAAAAGTTACAGGCAATGTGAAATATGTTTACATCTGAAACTCTTCCTTACACGTTCTTGTTTTCTCAATACAATTGATCATGAAGTGGTACAATCGTTTTAGGAATTATTTTTTGCATCGCACTTGTTCCATTCAGTGTGTGAATATAGAAAACAGGAATGCAAAATCAACAGAGGATTAAAACCAAAATAATGGTAGACCATGCTCCAAAGTTTTACCATTTTTTCAAATAATTCTGCAACATGCTTAAAAAGAATGGTACAGAGAAAGTTGACTGGAAAGGCCAAGAATTGTTTACCTATGGTACTTGGAGACCTCAGTTGCCAGACCTCCAAAGCTAGATGCTATTGTATTCAATTCAACTTGCATAATTTTCATGTCTGAATCGCTGTGCAACATATAGTCGGATCTCAGCAGACCCAGACTGTACTCCTGCAGAAAATACTGAATTATCATCCGAAATACAATAAACCATCAAAAACAGAAACCTATCTTGTACCTGAGTGTGCCCTTCAGCATGGACAGTTTTGTAGATATCAAATAATCTTGCAGTAAAATTATCTACTTCCACCGTGCTGAAAAAAAATAAACACCACTGTATAAACATGAAAATTGAATTGAAGAAAATGTTTGTTTATGGAAAAATGCAAGGTAATATAATCTTCTTTCCATACGTGCTCCCCATATGTTTCACTAACAAAAATTACCATGCAAGTTGTACATTTTATGGCATTTGAGGAATAGTTTAGTGTTCATATTGTTTCATCACCTGCAGCTTTTAGTTAATGATTTAGCGTTTACCTTTTTAAATTCTCAGTCAGAAATTCATGATCATGAGCGACCTTATGCGTAAGTGCATTAAGCGTAGTTTGAATCCTCATGGATTTTTCAAATTCTCTCCTCGGAAAGCACGAGGGCAACAGAATAAACGGTGCAATCCCCACTTGATCCCTATCGAACGCTGACTTGGAGTGCATTGACACACCTGTAACAAATGATGTCACATGATGCAAGTTTCGTTGCATCAGCTTGACGTGTTTCATACTGATACGTACCATGCATAAGCGTGTAATCTTTGGCTTTATCGATAGTCTCGTCGAAAATATCGCGCGGCAACGGTAATTCGACGCACGATTGCATTCTCGACGGCTCCATGACGACGTTACAATGTCACCGAACGTAAACAATTTGTTATGAGCAATGATAAACCATTAGCACCCGAAAGAGTTTTGAAAATCAAGGCACCGACTGTTCGTTGCGTGCGAGTGAACGAAGTAGTCAACTCGTGACGCTGCAGCAATCACGGAAACATGATAACGTCTCGGTATCTCCATCAGACTCTGCTCGCTGCGGCTAATAACAGATATGAAACTAATGCGTACCCAATCTATGGCTTACCCCACCATTTTTCACAGCAGCCAATGAGCGTTGAGAATTACCGCCTTGAGAAACAGGTGCGTTTTTTCTCGTTTATTCCGATAATCTCACACGACAGGACTCAGAAGTTTCCCTTGTACCGTCAGCAAGTCAGCTAATTATTCAACTAAAGCTTTACCGAGCGACATACAATTAGAAATAATTAAACAAGGTGCATCTGCACCGTAGCTTTTTTTTCGTCGCGCAAAAAACACAAACCACCTTTTCACCAAAGCGACCGAGCCTGCTGATTGGCCGATGCCCGCGGACGCTCCGCCAACGGCGTGACAGGTCAATCGACGTGTGCGAAATTTAATTGGAGCGCCGCTCGTTTTCTGTCACGTCGTACGGCGCGATTTGACGAGACAGTGGCGCGGCTGCGGATTTCGCCTCGCTTCGCCAATAAAAGCCGGCAGGAAGTGCTCGGGTCAGTAGCCCGTGGTGGTGGCGGACGACATTTCGAGGCCGTTTGAAGACCATTTTGAAAGTCCCTCGACGACGACGACGACGACGCCGCCGCCGCCGCGCGCGTAACTGTGTCGTACGTGTGTGCGATGTGCGCGCGCGCGCTCGCGTGGTAAACGTTCGGGCGGGAGGAAGCGCTCGCAGTTCTCTCTGTGGCCGTTCCCGCATCACCCGTGACCGACGCTTGCGCGCTTCGCCCGTTAGCCGTGTGCACTGTGGTGGTCTTTTGCGCCCGTGGAAAATAAGCCCGCATTTCGCTTTCACGACGACGAGAGAGCCGCGATATCGGGACTTTTGAGCACGGCATCGCATCCGCAACGAGACAATCAACGGGGAGAGAGCGAGAAACGCGGGACCGAGGAAACGCGAAAGCCGAGGAGGGTATAAGCCGGAGTCACGTCCTAGCCCTTCATGGTTCAACATGAGTGATTATTCAGCGGTCGCTCCGCCTCAAAATTTCAGCCAGAGTTCCGCTTTTGCAGCAGCTCTGCAACGTGCGAAACAGGTACGTCGTCGGTTTTCATCTCGCGTCGACCATATTAGCCTCTCGGGGCTCGTCGCGCGTACGTTAATCTCGCGTGCGCCGAGGAACCTCGAGGCTGCTTAATTCCGGTGCATCTCTCGGCGATCGGAGAGAGGAGCACAGTGCTTGGCGTGCGCCAGACGAGGGATTCGGCGCGATACTATGTTCGGCATTTATTTTCCCTTTTTTTTTCTCTCGCTCTTATCGCGCGGCTTATCTTCTCGTTTTGTTTCGCACTGCCGCGCGTGGCTCCTGTTCCGCGAAAGTATCGCTAACCACACACCCCCTCGGATTTAACGGCCGCAACGCATTTTCGTGGCCCCGCGGAACACCGAACAATGCTCTCCATGGAAACAATGTGTATATAGCACAGTTGTTTGGCATTGCATTTTCGAGACCATTTTTTTTGCTGTACATTTTATTTTTATTTTTATTGCTATTTCCTTTTGGGATGCTAGTTTTTTTTTTTTTTTTTTTTTTTTTTTCATGCCGATGCAGAATCGTTTTTGAGTTAGTCCAAATATCGCCGAGTGAACCGTTCGTTGTTTTGTCAAAGTATGTCGTGCTACGTTCACGAGACATACGACGATGGTTAATCTGCGCAACTGCTGTTGTGTCTTTTAAGCTATTTGTCCTGAATACTCACATTTTTTAGTTATATTTATAGTTTTGCCCACAATTACATTGCTGAGGTCAAGGCGCAAGTTAAATGCAAAATTTTATCACAACTTTATTTTCAAGATTTTCAGGGTCTTTTGTCACCTTGATAAAATAAAAGCTCTATTTTTTAACGCAGTGTATATCTTTGTTGAAATCTTTGTCAAAATTCCTGATAGTTAATATATATACTTACAAAAGTACTTGTTTTTTGCCTTAATTTATATTTGTTAAACATATAAAATGTAATGCATTTTTTTGCATTTGTTAATTAACATGTTTGCTAACAAGTTAAATGTCAATACATAGTTTTTCTTCAAAATACAAATCTAAGCAATACAATAGTTTCAGTCTTGCTTTGTCATGGGATTGAAATTGCAGTTAGGCAGACATACAATGCAGACTAATCTCAGGAATTAAGACAGACCGCAATTAACAGAGACTCTAATTTACAGATTGCAGCAAAAATCAATCCTGCCGGCGCCCAAGGCAACTCTGACAACAAACTCAAGCGTCCTCTTGAAGACGGCACAGGTAATATGAGATTTTTCATTAACCATCCGCAACTAATCTGCAAAACATCTAAGAACAATAAAAAAAAATCATGGCGACAATGTCCATTGCATTAATGATTCTCCTCTTGTTTTGTGTGAAAACAGCTTGCAATATATTTTTTCCGCAACTTGTGTACATACTCGCATCATTGGTAGTCGGAGAGAGGAAGGAGAGAATGATTGACCCGAGAGAGTGTGTGTGCCAAAGAAGAAACGAATACAATTTCTCCTTTTCTTTCTTGTATCGTTCTACTCTTCACATATATATTTTTTTTCGCTCTTTTTTTTCCCCCTCTTCTAGCCCATAATGTCCACAAGAAACATCGTAAATCATTGTATAACATGAAAAACCTCGTTGTTTCTTCTTCGTTATGTGTTTTTTTTAAATATTTGTGCACCTGAATAATATCGGCTACATGTACATATTTATATATTTATTATACACATACTCGCAACGAACAAAACAAAACCATCGCCGTTAGA